>CALSFV010000659.1:0-415861 GCA_943737045.1 Parapristionchus giblindavisi
CGCACAGCCTAGCCTTCTCTTGCGGGGCCTTGCGCATAGCTTTGCCTCGCAAAAATTGGAAAATTTACAGTCATATCTGCAAAAAAATTTGCCATGCGCATAGCCTTGCATTACAATTTCCCGGTTTGCGCACAGCCTTTCCCCCAGCGTGCCCACCTATGATTATTAAAATCAGTTCTCGTTCTTACTGTACGATAAATAGTCTAACTGTCAACTGAAATAATACGTTTAAAGGGAAAATGCACCCAAAAAATTACTATTTTATAAAAATTTTATTTTTTCTGTATGAGTCCATTGTGCTATAAATATTATGTATAGCAAAACAAAATCTGACTAAAAAAATAATATCTCTGAATATAAGGGGTTTTAAAATACTATATACCGTAATCTGCTCCATGAAAGTTTCTATGAATGCGAAAAGTCGAACTTGTGCACCACAGGCACACAACAAATGTTTTCACTTTCATTTTTTACATTCTCGCTTCTCTTTCGTTGTTTTTTTCTTATTACCTCTAATATTTTGTGCGTACAGTTTGTATGGCTTAAACAGAATCCTTGTCATTGTATTTTGAACTGTCAGAATGTGGAACTGTACGTTATTTTGCCATTCATTGGGATTGTCGCGCAAGTTTGCCGCAAGTAGCAACAAATATGCAAGTTGCCCTCAAATTGCTTCGAAACGGTTAAGCATTTGAGTAACAACGAAACAATTTACTCGCAAGTTATAAATTAATGCATAATAGCGGCAGCCTTGCTTGTCAATCCCTGTTTTCAGCAAGTCAATCTCCTCTTGGTCAATCTCATTATAATTTAGCTCCATTTTTGAGATCTATAGCGCTAATCCTCTGTTACATAGGGCAAGGTCATCTCTTGCATATTATGTTGCCTCATCATTCGCGTTCTCTGTTTAAAGTGCTCACATAATTTAACATTGATGATTAGACGATGTCAACACGACAATCTTTTAATTTTTCAACTTTAAGGTAGCCCCTGACGACATGTACTGGCAGCGTCTCGCCGTTCCCCTCGCCCGCCAAGTACGTCGGAGCAGGAATTACCACTGTAGGAGTAGCTGGATCCGGAGCAGGTATCGGAGACGTCTTCGGAGCCCTCGTTATCGGATATGCCCGCTACCCTTCCCTCAAGCAACAGCTCTTCTCTTACGTTCGTGAACATGGTTTGTGATGTTTATGATTATTTGTTGTATATTATGTCATATATTCATTCTGAATAATTGAGAATATGGAAAGTAAGTAGGTTTTTGAGTTAGTCAGGATAACGCGGAAGTGAAAATATAATTAGACTTATTAAAGATATGTTGTAAAGAAGTTAGACAGTTAGATTAAGGTGGTATAACTTATCTTATAGGTAAGTATAGTGTAGTGCAAGATATAAACTAAGAAAGTTTACGTGTTACTGACCTTGCTGAATACATATAAGCTAAGCAAGTATGGTAAAATAAACATAATGGTTGATTGTTTTGTATTACGTAATTTGTAACCGCTTACAAATATTTTAATCTTTCAGCTCTACGTGGATAGAATGTGGATATGAAGACGGATGCCGCTTCTATTGACAGGTACTTATTGATTTAATTGATTTGGCTTTTACTTTCCCGATTATCGTTGATCATGACATACTATCGATTCTATTACTATATAGGCTATTGACAGGCTGCACTTTTGTATTCCTGTATATCTAGATAAGCAGTTTTCGATTCAAAAGTAATATTGATTGCTGTTTAGAGATTCGCATAGTTCACTATTTGGTAATAATGTGTATTTATTTTAATACAATTCCACGTAAATCATTGCAGATTCATTGCATGTTGCTCTACTACTGCGCGTCTCAATCGATTCAGTACCACAGAGGCTCAGATTATCGACGAATGAAGCGGACTTCGAGTGATGAAGACATGATTCCAAAAGGAAACAAGATTCTTTTGCACATTGTTCCACATTCTTGTTAATGATTGAAGATTGTTCATCTTGATCCATTTGTTGTTCTTGTTGATAAATCGATGATATTCTAGATATACTGTGTTATTAGGCGAAATGTATATATGAAAGACGAGAGAGAACCGGTGGAGGGGTCTACTTGATTATCGCAACTCTTTAGCTCATTTATATTATTGCAATCGTTATCAAAATCAATATTAAAGTGTAAGTTGTGCAGCGAGATTAGGCATAAAGTCTAGCACATCTTGATCGCACAGCAGAGCGAAAGTGACAAAAAGATAATGAGAATGATTAATGTTGTATTGCTCTTTGTTCGATAGTTGGGTAAGATTATTATTTCTAGCATTATCAGTATTATACAAATAGTTCACATATTAATTGCTCATGCCGGAAGCTAAACAAGGATAATAAAAGTAAAATTTCATTGATAAATATAGGGAGCCGTAATGTTCACGTCCGTGAATTGCACGTGGTGTAAATTAGTAAAATACCCCGCAAACATGGAGCAAACACGGTAATCAACATGACGTTTGTTTTGATATTTCCTTACGGTAATATTATTATTTAAAGTGTATTATGAATTTGGGAGCAATATTGAAAGCACTTTTATATAAGATCAACTTGTTTTTCGTTTCCCGGTCCCTTTAAAAAAGTTTTATTTTCCCCCATTTTTTGTGTACCCACCCGCATTTTTTGCCGAAAATCTACGTTACCAACCCGCATTTTTTGGCCGTGGGATAACCATGGACCATGTCTGTTTCATACTCTCATAATGGCAGGATCGACCCAGTATATACGGCTCATTTTTAACTATAAGCGAAAGATTATTACAGATCAATCCATCATACACAATTTTGCCATTCATAATAATTTCCACCCATGCTCTAGCCTACCGTGCCCTGTGTGCATATTAATAGTACTTCTCAATTCATTCTTCTCTACCTCTTTATCTCTTCACCCCCCCTCCTCCTGCCTTCCCTTCAGTCCTTCCTATATCTCCCCCTTTCTCATCTTCCGAGTGGGTGATAGTGTAATGTGGAGGTGTGTAGGAGAGTGAAGGGAGAGACAAAGTGAGATTAGAGAGCCCAGAGGGCTAGCAGAGCGTATAGACAGATAGAGACTGTGCGGAATAGAGAGATCGCAGACAGCGAATAGAGCGACGAGAGAGAGACAATGGGGATCTGAGAGAGCGCCAGAGGGGCAGCAGTTCGATATGAGATAGAAGACTCACTGCTCAAGCTGCCGTTGATATTGAACAAATTTATGACAGATAGAGAGAGGAGAAACAGACGGCGTAGAAATGCAATAGAATAAAACAACAATACGCATCAATTTGTCAGAGAATCCACAACGACAAAGGGTTATTACAAACGAATTTACGGGCGCAATAAATTGCGCAACTTTAGCCCAGCAATCAATCAATAAAATCTCGGAATCAATCAATAAAATCTCATCAAATCAATCAATACTCACCAATATCTTGCGTGAGCTTGATCATGACTCCGCCAATGTGCTGGTCACCGCGAACGTAGATATTTCTCTGGAATGTGTTTGCGGTATTGGACAGAGGATGATTATTAATTTATTGATTGATCGATGACTCAATCGATACAGCAACATATGAGCTACCACAACTACTGTATGACTCATCGCATTCCTTACAATTGCATCAACATTCACCTAATTCTCATTCCATTGCCTCCACCATAATCTACTTTACAATACAATATCTGAGGTAGTTTTCGTTTAACAGACGTTAAAAGACGACAGTAATGCCGCAAAAAATCGAACTCTAGTTTTCCCTGACCAGCGAAGATTTTCCTTGGTCACGTACGGCAATCAACCAATCAAATGCTGTCCTTTCAACCCCGCGTTTTCATTTCTCACCCTTACTATATCTGATCAAGTTTTGCTCTCAATGTCAATAGGATACCTGGATGTTCATATCGGTGACCAGAATGGAGAGTGGCCACATTCCATCATTTTGGGTGAATGATGGCTCGACTAGATGGGTCATCTCTGCCCTCAGTTGACCCTCTACCTCAACGATCGATTTCCTACCTGAAATAGAACTTATGATATCCATAATGATCAGCAACAATAGTAGACATAATAAGAACTTATTTCTGTGGGTTTCGAAAACAAAGATAATCAATAACAACAATTATAACCACTTGGAATACATTAAAATGACAAAACGGTGAAAAAAAATCGGTGAAATGAGTCAGATTTAGGGGCGACAAGTGAGCAAAATGGAAGTGAAATGCAAAATTGGCAAGTGAAATGGAGAAATGTGCGGGAAACGTGAATGATTGAAGGGTAGAGAATGGGACGAGCATAGATAGAGTGATAAATGGGATAAAACAAGAAAGAACGAACAGAAGAGGACGGCCTAAACAGTTGTTGAGCAAGCAAGCAAGCCGAATGAATGGTGTATAGCTCCGCCCACTTGGCATCTAGCCAAGGCCTAGCCGTTGTGTGCGCGATCTCCACCCAGGCCCCGCCCAAGGGAAGTGCGCGGCGCGCGCTCACACTTTGCTCTTTGCTCACTTTTCCTGTGACAAATAGTGTGCAAAGCTGTTATCAGCAAAGATTTTTGCTGATGGAAGGTCCATTGTAAATAAGTGGATAGTGTGTAGAATAGATAACGGATAGTTGGTGAGAGAGTGAAACCACGATAGATACACCTAAAAGTGGATGATCATGGTTCTCTCACTATCGGTGAGGACTGAGTCATTCAAAGCAAAGCTGACAATCGCGCCTAACAATGTACCCATGGCAGGTCACATGTTTGGACGCCCATAATTATCTATAACATGCAGAAAAAAACCACAGTAACCCGTTAAGCCTACTACCGTATTCCACAATAATATTGCGTCTACACGTATAGGGTACGGTAGCCTCTCAAAGTCCACCATTCTAGCATGATCACGTGGTGTGCTAATGCACTTGGTCAGACCCCCGCAACCTAATCTCGATTCGCACACCCTTTCAGTAATAATCCACATCACTGATCAGTCTTGTCTCACAATGGAAG
This sequence comes from Parapristionchus giblindavisi, assembly GCA_943737045.1. Classification (NCBI taxonomy): domain Eukaryota; kingdom Metazoa; phylum Nematoda; class Chromadorea; order Rhabditida; family Diplogasteridae; genus Parapristionchus; species Parapristionchus giblindavisi. The sequence goes on from CALSFV010000659.1 coordinate 4,996, forward strand.
CATACCATCACAATCATTTCATTTGCACTCATTTTGCTTCAACATGTACACCGCCTATACGGTGATAGTTCTACTCTCCACTGTTACAATACCGTCTTCATCCGGACAACCGTTCAAAGTTGTCGGACCCATCACCGACCATTTTGACGCATGGCTCAAGAGGTCAGTAGCATGTCTAGCATCCATAAAATTTTTCTTCCACCTACAGTAACGGCTATGGTGATGACCAGTTCGCTCGGCTAGATTACGGTACTCAGGGAAGCTACGGTGGCAAAACCAGTGACGATCAGAAGGTGAGATAATGATGATGATGCGAAATTGAGACGTGGAGAATGGTGAAACAAAGTATGTAATGGTATTGATTTTGATTGATATTGATGATTTGCCACTGGTAACGGACTACCTTCACCAGAACGTCTACTTTACACCTATATTCTTATTCCATCATATTATACATTATACATAACAAGTTTTAGTTGATCAAAGATCCAATCGTCTTTATCCACGGAAACTCCGATGCGGCTCTTCGTCAGAATGGTACAAATGCATTGAGTGGATGGGAGTATTCCATCGATTACTTCACACAGATGGGATACACTTCGGTATGGGTCAATACTAATTGATTTCGCACACTAATCACACATCACACACTTTCAAGCGTCTTGGCTTATCTTTGTGCTCAACTAAAAAAATCGAATTTCAACTGATTATGTATCAGCCATAACTGACATTCAAAGGCTTTCACTTCATAGATCAATGCGTAATATCCACAAAAGCACAATAGCGCGCGGTAGGAAAACTTGATGTAGTCAATACAGTATCCAATACAGTAACCCCTCTCAGGCCGAGCTCTATGCAACATCCTGGGGCGACACGGACCCAATGAATAGTCCATCGAGGTACAGTGTATACATACAATTAACAACAGTATCATTCACGAAAGATCTGTTCAGGACGCACAGCTGCAGTACCACACAGAGGCTGCGTCGATTCCTACAGGTGAGATCTGTGATGTCTAATATAATACTAGACAATGACCTTTATTCAGCACAGAACCATTAAAAAAGTGAAAACACGCCTCAACAATATCTGTGTCTTATCAGACAGATGAGGGAGTATGCAAAAGTGAGAGTGCACCTTTAATCTCTGTAGACAACAATGTCTGCTTGAGACACCATTCCACATCAATAAACATAATTTTAGAACAATATGAACATTGTTGAAATGAACCCACCTATCATACATCATGTGAATATGCATGAAAGTGTGAAATTATTATAGAGAATGATCAACATTGTAACATTATCCAGGCCGTACAATCATACACTGGAGCAGCAAAGGTCAATATAATCGCGCACTCCATGGGTGTTACACTCGGCAGAAAAATCATCAAGGGAGAAAGATAACGGCCAACGATGGTAAAGAAGCACCTTTCGTTCGATATTTTCAAAATCAATCGATAAATTCTCAGGCAAATGCGACATTGGCATTCCTCTACGCTTCGTCGATGTTTTCATTGGACTATCAGGTACAGTATCCCAATTGTCCTACCGTAATCAGCACTTCCATTCAGGAGCCAATTACGGTCTCTGCAACTGTGAGGGTCTGGGAGTCATTGAACCTACTTGTAGCAAGGAGGTAAGCGCGTTGGAAAATGCCGTACCCCATTTTCCTCAAATCTATAGGACGGATTCTGGCCGGGAGACAGCTGCGGGTCGAATTACTTGAACTGCGGACAGGCAAAACTTCCTTATCCGTGTTCTGCTCCCACATACTCACAGTTCCTTACGGACCTCAATGGGGACTTCGAACAGGAAGCGAAACGATTAGTGTCAGCGTGGAGTGCAAGTGAGCATACTGTACCTGACATATTCGATTACAGTAATCCCCCTATATCAGGCGACGAACTCATTGGCTATGGAGACAGTGTGTGGGGCAAGCCTACCAGTCTCATACCTAGGAGCAACGACCAAAAGGTATACAGAAGTTTGGCACTTAATCCGCCTACAGTATACGGTAAATAATCTACCGTAATCTTTACAGACCTACACCACATTTACCCATATGGAAACCAAGGAGTTGACGTACGACGATCAATACGCTTGGGTCAATCGACTTAAATGATCTACCATTCACTTGTATTGTACATATATCGAATTTGCATAAAACAAGAGGGCGTGGTAGCCAGGATAATCCCGTTTAAAAAAAGCCAGTTTACGTCACACAAGGTATAGTCCATTGCGTCCAATTCGAAGGGCAGTATTCACAGAGAGTTCACGTCAACATAACTCTATCCATCTGTAAGATGCCCCTGACTCTCTCAAAAGACCATATTCTCTCGTCCATCCGAATCTCTGCATCTCTTCATCTTCTTGTCATCTATCACCGATTAACCTCTTATCACCGTCAATTCCACGTGCTGCTTCTTCTTTTATCACTTCATTCTTTATAAGCTCTCACTCAACAACTCTCACTTGCTTGCGCATTCTCAACTTGTCATGTACAAACTACTATTCACCTTGCTCTTGCCTACAGTAATCGAGGCTGAATTCGCTGTAGTGGGACCTATCACAAGTCACTTCAACACTTGGCTCAACAAGTACGGTAATTTAGAGATCAAAATACATTTTCTCACAGATCAAAGTACATTACACCCTCTTACAGTAATGGCTACGCTGACGATAATTTCGCAAGACAAGACTACGGCACACAGGGTAGTTACGGTGGAAAGACCAGCGATGATCAGAAGGTACAGTAACCGGTGGTTACGGTATGGCATGATGATGATGTCATTTACAGCTGATGCATACTCCCATCGTATTCATTCACGGTAACTCCGATGCTGCACTGAGGCAAGGCTACGGATTCGAAGCGATGAGTGGATGGGAGAATAGTATTGACTATTTTGAGAAGAAGGGATACACCTCTGTTAGTGATCTTAAAGAATTATCGATTGACGTCACATGTCAATCGATAAAACCCTCATCATCCAACAAATTTCAGGCCGAGCTTTATGCCACTTCTTGGGGAGACACTAATCCTCTTCATGGTAGCACCAGGTAAGCCAAGATTAAAAGATCTACCGTAATCCTGGCATTCCATTCAGGACTCACGATTGCCAGACGACAATTCGCCTGCGTCATTTCCTAGTGGTAAGTGGACAGAATTCAACTGTTTTCAACTGTATATTCATGAATACTGAAATACTCAAACATACTACCGTAATTCTCTCAGGCAGTCCAAATCTACATTGTTACAGTATCCTCGTGAATACCGTAATATACAGACGATAATACCGTAATCCTCTCTCAGGCTGTCCAAAACTACACTGGCGCGGACAAAGTCCATCTGATCACACATTCAATGGGCGTCACTCTTGGCAGAAAGATCATCAAGGGAGGAAAGATATCGTCCACTGATGGTGAGCATACGGTAGACTATTATCGATTATTTATATTTTATCGATTATCTATCCTTCGATATTGATTATCATCCGTCTGCTGTTTAAAATGTCAATTTAGTTATCCAATATTAATTGAGAGTACTGTAGTTAAGTATCGATTTATCGATTAGCCAATTCAGGCACGTGTGACCTCGGAACGCCTCTTCATTTCGTCGATGTATTCGTTGGATTAGCAGGTATACCGTCATCCATATACACTAATCGATTTCTTATTTTCCGTTCAGGAGCCAACTACGGTGTGTGCAACTGCGAGGGTCTCGGCGTGGAGGAGCCCACTTGCAATAAACAGGTAGGGCACAATTTTGAGTAAACCACTTTTGGTTAACCACACCCGGTTTTCGGTTAACCACTCGCCATTCCAGAATGGTCTATGGCCAGGCGACAGTTGTGGTCTCAACTACCTTGACTGTGGACTGACCGTCCTACCATTCTCTTGTTCTGGCCCAACGTACTCTCAGTTCCTCACTGACCTCAATAACGACTTCACCCAGGAAGCTAAGCGTTTAGTGTCCGCATGGAGCACGAGTGAGTACAGGGATACGGTAGTACTTATCGATTACCGTAACAAATCGATATCTCAGGTGATGACCTCATTCTCTACGGTGACTACGTCTGGGGCAAGCCAACCAGTCTCATACCTAGATCTACCGATCAGAAGGTATGATAGAGCTCAATACCGTAGACCTACCGTAACCGCTCCATTTCCAGACCTACCTCACGTACACACACATGCAAACCAAAGAGCAAACGTACGAGGACCAATACAATTGGGTCAATCGCATCAACTAATCAATAATTGATTGATTCATCGATTGATAGATGTATAAATCACCGCCTAGCTGTATATAATGTCGATAATAAAAGAATAATAATATACATACATGTACAGGATGATCGATAAATGGTTGAGACGCAAACTTCATGCATAGAGACCGACACACAGCATATAATAGCTTAGCCACAAATACTTTATTCGACCAACTCTTTGATAGCCACATACAATCGTAACAAAAGAATAGACGAAATACTTTGACATAGATCAGATCAACAATCAATCAATACATTGAGTCGCACAAATGAGCCGAGATCCAGAGATGAAATTCTTTGAACACTTGTCTAGCGAGACATTGATTTTGTGACCTTTAGCAAATGAATTCTGTGGGGGGGGGGCGCTGATAGAAAGATCTAATTCACAAACAACGTTTAAGGAAACACTTTCATGAGGATCATGCGTTTTCGAGAACGGATATAATGCTAACGAAAGAGATTTGACAGGGCCTAGAGGGTCTAATAACATATAGATAGGGAAGGCAAAGATGGGACAGATAGAGTATGGTACTTTAGCATATTTGAGAACAGAGTTTTGAATGGCTTTAACAAAGACAAAATATCATCATCGTCATTGGGAGATGTTGAGCAAGATAGTGGAAGTCGAAAGATCAAAGGTCAAAGATCAAAGATCAAAGATGGTATAATATCTGGTTGTGGCACCCGGGACAAGGGATAGAGTCGGATTAGTGAAAGAGCAAACGAAGAAAGTGATTGTCATGATATAATTTTGATAAATGCACAAACGGAACGGACAGGGAGGAGAAAGGCAGAAATGAAAATAACCGATCGATAATTGGAACAAAAACAATTATGATTATGATAATGCTGATTATGCTCATAGTAAGGTAAACGCTAAAAACATTCTGAACAGATATGGGGTAGAGGGACTAATCAATCAAATAGGGGCCAACAGGGTATCGGAAACGGAGACGAAAAACACAACATACTAACGAATAACATACAATACGTCTAATAAACTACTACAAACCGGAGAAACATACTACAAAAGAGGTGTATGTGACTACTAATGCTACTACTACTACGAGAATATCTCATTGGATGAGAAAGTGGGACCGGGCTACAGTATGCCGCCCGATTATGGGGATCAATGACGTCATCGCCGGTTTAGACCACAAACTCGCCCGGGATCTTTGGAAGACCAGAGGTGATACGCATCCACATACTTCGACGCTTCTTCTTCTGCAAAACAGCTTCAATATATTAGGTATATTGGGTCACTTTATCGCTCTTCTATCATTCATTACATATGTTCCCATTGGTGATTATCGATTTAAAAATAAATAAAAAATAAACGTTATGCCCATACTTGCCTATAAGCCATTATAATTACCAACACAATTTTGACTATTGCATGGTTTATACATAGAACCAACTGACGACTACTCATTCACTATCTTGACGCAACACCACAACATCTATAATATCCATGTCAAAACAATAACAACACCAAATTACACAATATCTACCGAATTATACAGTACCGTAGTCTCATCATGTACCCATCTACCGTACCTCTCCATTAGATTCAGTAGTCAGATCAGCAGCAGTAGCCTCAGTCGAGGACGAATCCTGATGTTGGAGCTCCGATGAAGCTCCACCAGTATTGGGCGTGGTAGATCCAGCTCCAGAGCCCGATGCAGCTCCCGCAGTCAGAGCTCCAATCGATCCGCCACTACCACTGCCCAGACGAGAGTAGGAAGCGATCGATGAATCACCTAAACGATGAACAGCCACGATAGGCACACAATATCAAGAAAGAAAAAAGGGGTGGAGCTAATTAAACTGTCTGATTGGACAATAGCTACCAGGAGGGGTATCAGAACGGCAACAATCAAAACAGCAACAATCAAAAAGGCAACAATCAAAAACGGAGCATTACTCGGTTTGGAGTTGGCATAGCTTCCCTAAAAAGCATGCCCTATGCTACAGTATTCCAACTGTTGCTACCGTAACCTACCGTAACCCACTACCGTAAATCAAAATGCGGGAAAATGCTGTTTTTCGATCGGTAGAGGCACGATAGGAGTGAACCGGCTTCAGTAACACTACCGTAACATGCGTACAGTAACCCAGACTAAAGTATTCGCTGTTGGATATCGCGAACTGACTTTTTTATGAACTGCCTTTTTATGACTGTACTAGAGCTATGTCTCGTAGTGTTTTGATGGTTATTATCATTAGTCAAACAATAGAGAAAAGGCATGCACTCAACTCTACGTTCAGCACAAAAACATATTTAAAAAAAGAAAAACATAAAAAAGTCAGTTCGCGATATCCAACAGCGAATACTTTAGTCTAGGTTACTGTAAGCATGTTACGGTAGTGTTACTGAAGCCGGTTCACTCCTATCGTGCCTCTACCGATCGAAAAACAGCATTTTCCCGCATTTTGATTTACGGTAGTGGGTTACGGTAGGTACGGTAGCAACAGTTGGAATACTGTAGCATAGGGCATGCTACTTAGGGAAGCTATGCCAACTCCAAACCGAGTAATGCTCCGTTTTTGATTGTTGCCGTTTTGATTGTTGCCGTTTTGATTGTTGCCGTTTTGATTGTTGCCGTTCTGATACCCCCCCAGCTACCAAGGGTAGACAAGTACGTCGCAAACGAAGTCTGACCGCATTTTCCGTTTTTTTTATTCTGGAAGCATTTTGAAAGTCTGTAAAGTATCTATTCGGCATATGAGCTAAACGATGAGACCATTTGACCGAATTCATGCTGAGCGCTGAATACGAGGACAGATTGTCTGTCCAAACAATGTCTTATGAGAGCATGTCTGAGGGAATTGACATTCTGACCTGGGGTGCGGAAATAGCAAAAAATAAATATTTTTGTTTAATGTGGAATATAATAGTACACTACCAGGCGACCTCAGCCACACATATGAGAAAGTTTCATTTTGCGTCTGAAGGTTACTGTAAGCGAAAATGTTCGGTAGGTCAAGAAAATTATTTCGGCCCCCAAGCATCCGATCGACTCGGGAGTGGTACCAATCGATTCCTTGAGCGAATACAAGCAACTTTTACTTGGATCACTTTTTAAACAGGACTTCGAAGAATCGAGTTATCATGAAAATAAACTTTTGAACGTATACGACGGTTCTCTAGAAGGAAAAAACTATACGACGGTTCTCTAGAAGGAAAAAATTAAATTTGCTTAAATCGTTCTACATTTAATAACTAACCTTATATTAAAATATGAAGTCAAAAAAATGAGGTGAAATTTGGTCGCGGTAGCAAAATATGTCTGCAACTCAGTGAAAAAGTTACTTCATGATAATCTTTTAGAGATTTCATATCATACTGTATGGGTCGCCGTTTATACACGAATTTTTTGTGCACGTGGCATACTGTAGGCGCGCTTTCTCAGCTCTAAATCCGCCCCCTTTGTTATTTTAATCTTGCTCTTATTAATTTTGAAACGCATGGAATAAACCAGCGGATTTCGTGCGCCGGGTAAATTATCTAATCACGGTAGAGTCAAAGATAAACGTTTAGCCGTAGGAATTTCCCTAAATCATATTCATTCATATTGAACTTATTCATGCAGCCGTGAAACACTCCAAATGGCACATGCGAGCTCACAAGCATTGATAATAAAAAATGAGTCCCCCTTTTGTTACGCTACTTTTACCAGATAAACGGTTTGTAAAACATCATGGATGCGGCCCCTGGTGAATTCCTATTGTGCATAGATTACACAAAACTACTCCAGAGCGACAAAGCAGTCTATTGAACAACTTTGTGCACAGTGGGGCAAGAACCAAGCGGTTTCATGCAGCGGGCAGACCATATCACCACGACAAAGTTAGTTTTATTTGATAATCCCGAGAGTCGCATTGTGTTTGAAATGAAATGAAAAATCAAATAAATAAAAAATGAATTGGCTGACTCACCATCGACACTGGACAGATCAGGCGATGCTCTGGCCGACAACATGATGGAGGCCATATCGTCAGTGGATGAGTGACCATGATGAGGATGAAGGAGGTTATGGTGGTTGTGATGATGATGATCATGTCCATTCAGATGGTGAATGGCGAATGATGGAGATGATTGAGAGACGTGCATCTGGAAAGACCGTATAACTTCAATATCGTTTATTGATCATCATATATTGTATTGATTGATTTTTAATAGTTTAATTCATTTCAGCGTATATTATATTGATTGATATAGATCTGTAGCCGTATGCAAGAACCGTTTTCCGGGAAAATGTGACGTCATTAGCGTAGGCGGAGGCGTTTTCCAAAAATCCTCCGCCTACGCTAATGACGTCACATTTTCCCGGAAAACGGTTTTCCATTGTTCTTGCATACGGCCACTGATGAACATCGACGTAGTGCGCACTTTTCAGTATTACAATTTTACAAGCATACATTTTCTTACCCTCACAATGTGAGGATCGACTATATAACGCTCTTTTTATTCGAAAAATTACAATTTCAGCGAAAAAATAATGGTTTTTCTGAATCGACCCACTATATAAAAGAAATCCTGTGAGGGTGACGGAAATGTGTGTTTTACAAGCACATCTACACATTTCTTATCAGGATTAGAGCACTCTCGAGGTTGGTGTTCAAAAGAAGAGGCGAGAAAGTGTGTAAAACAAGGAGTTTTCATCATTTTTTGTCTTTTCGCAACATTTGAAACAGACCATTAATTATTACAAATAAATAAATTGCACCAACCATTCCTCCATTACTCTCCACTGATCCTACTCCACTCATACTCATCATCGAATTCTTCCTCGACTTCCTGCCAAAGATACTGCTGCGACGACTCGGTTGACACTGAACATATATACGATATTATTATTATTATTATTATTATTATTATTATTATTATTATCATTATTTATTATTTCTTTATTCCATCATATTTGTATAAAAAAATATCACAGGCAAACGCGATTTTCGTCGCGTATGAGCAATATTTATATTAGTTCCATCAAAAAAGAAAAAAAGCATTTTTTGAAATTATATAAATATTCTTCTAATCCGTATCTGATATGGCAAATAAAGTAAATTATTATTATTATTAAGTTTAATCAGTCTTCTGCGTATTCTCTACGATACATTTCACAAACCTGTTTTATTATGAAATTCATGCAAGACTGCGCTCGAATTCAAAATGGATAAAGAGACAATTAGACAACAAAAATAATATTAATGAACTGACCACTTCTAATGCCTTCAACAGTTCTCGTTCTCGAATACGAGCATCGGAGAGTTGTCTGAAACAGAGAATATTGGTTCGCATTTTTATATTATTATGTTATAATAATAATAATAATAATACTTTATCTATCAGCACATTAAATGCATATGTTATATAGTTATATTTCTCTAATGTGAATTTCATCTCAGTACTTGACAAAAAGGAGATCGAGATACATAAACCAACAGTCTCAATCATGAAAGGTAGTACTAATGCCTTTCTTTCATTCGTCTTCTCTTCTTGCTACATGAGATTCGTACATTTACACATAAATTAATAAATCAATAAATAAACTACACGAAACTGTTCCAATTCCTCGATTCGATGATGTTTCTCTTCATTCGTTTCCACGAAGAACAACAGACGACTCTCCAGATGTTCCGCTTTCTACAAATCAAATCAAATCAATCAATCAATCGATAACATTCTATTTTTTTTTGCACCCGCCATAGTCAATCAATAGCATCATACACTTTCAAAATATCCCAGAATTTATATATAATGGACCGATTTAGAAAAAAAAACTCGATATTTTTTGCTTAAAGTGTTTCTCCAACCAATTTTATGCGAAAGATTACAATTTAAGCGACAAATAACGATTTTTCTAAATCGACCCACTAAACAAAAAAAGTTCAGTGACGATGCCGAAAATGTATGATTTATGATGTCATCCTACAGTGTTCGATCTATACTCGTTTAACAACTACTATCAATTCTTATCAACACAACAACGAGTAAATATCAATGCTAATTGCACAAAACTAATACACATAGGGTTCATTTAATGACAGAGAAAAAAAGTAAAGAGCGCAAGCGATTGAAGTACAACATAGTGCATGCATCATACGGTACTTTTTTAGCGTTTTGCCAAGTTTTTTAGAAACAGCTCTCACTGTTTTGAAGATACGATGTGTGATATGATCACTGCAAATCGCTAGTACCTCATGCAACTTCCGATTGTCCGCTTTGAGCATTTCACACGAACGACGAAGATATGCAATCTCCTCCTCATCCACGGCTACCACATCATTCGACTAAAAATCAATCAATAATTCTACTGTATCATGGAGAGAATCAATCGATAACTCTACCGTATCATGGATTGAATCGATAATCGAGTCAGCGACAGTCGACGGAGCCGTACGACACACCTCGACCATTTCGCCCGGTTCCTGCAAGATCCATGTTTCAGTGACAACTCATCACGGATGGGGAAGGAGGCAATGACAATTCAGGCTCCTTACATACACAACAAAATCGAATAATGCACAGGTTTGCTGTGTAAGCCTTCCGATAAGAGAATTTTACATGCGAGTGGGTAAATTTGTCATGGAGAGAGCGACAATGGGAGGAAGAACGTCCGAGGAAAAAGGAATCTTTGTCCAAATTTCATTACCAAAGTCTGAGGACTGAGGATAATCAATCAATAACTACCGTATCATTGATTGAATCGATAATCGAGTCTGATAAACGTACCGTACTCTTCTTATTGGCAGGTGATTCTGCGCGTGGAGATGAGGGAGCCATTGCTTAATTGCGACGAAGCGAGAAAGATCGAGATACAGTAACCCTGACATATTGATTTTTCTCAAGCGATATCATGACCATACTAGGTAATTGAACAAATAATATTAATAGTATTCACTTTAAAGCTGTTCAAGTATACAGAAGACCTTACAGACTTCTCACACTTAGAAATACACAATAGAGAAAAAAATAAATATAATTTATACAAATTTAATTCACTTCACACATTATTGAATATCAATTAAATAGATATCTATACTACTATGATTTCGAGTCTTTGCATAGGGAAACGGATCTTCTTATTTTGACAATGTGAATATCACAAAAACCGAATTTTGGAGTGCGACAAAATGGAGGGTTGGGAGCAGTTTCTACAGTATTCATTATACAGAGTCCAGCAGAGGAGCAGAGGAGTTAGCCAAGTGAAAAAAAAGGATTAATAAATAAATAAGAATAATTAAGAAAAAGGCAGCATAATACTATCAGAATGCATCTACAATTGAGGTTAACGGCACGCTAAAAAGATAGAAATAAAGAAGAACATATACACAACCAAAGCAATTCAGTTCACTCAGCGAAAGAAAGATCAAAGATCAAGCCACAGATACTTTTAATGTTTTACTGAAAGAGTAAAAACAGGTTGCTAATTAGCGAAAAAGCAAGAGTAGGTGCATATAGTCGTGGTCTATATTATAAGGCGCAACGTATGATTGGAGGGGGCGGGGCATCGATAATCAATCGATAATCATAGCCGGAGACAACCATCATCTTATCGCATATCATCGTCATCTTCATCACCAACTCCCTTCGAGATGGTTCGTTTCACCTAAATTGAAATTAATCAATATTAGCTCAAATACAAAGATAAAATTTTTTTAATGCAGCATAATCAGACTCGGATTAATATCTAGTACATAACAGTATAGCTATATTTAATATTCATGATTTATAAATGATGATACACTGAGATTAATCTCTCAAAATATCACATTTCTAGTAAGCAAAGTGAAACATGAAATCACCATCTCGGTTAGTTACCTTCGAACGATCAAAATAAATATTATTATTATTATTACATACCTTGACAAGGAGTGCGGTATGCCAGTTATCCAACTTGCTAATCTTATCGTATCCAGCAACGGCCTTCGTAAACTCCTCCTCATCACCGGCTTCGAGAGCGATCAGGATATCCTACAATTGTTTTATATAAAGTGTAAAATATATTGTACCGTGAACTGTGTTTGAAATCATAAATTTTCGGCACCCTCACAGTATTTTTATATTAAAAAGGGTTTATTTTCGAAAATCGACTTAGAAAAATCTTTATTTTTACATGAAAATGATCCATTTATAGTGTGACGATCCTCGGATTATGAGGTGATAAAAATGTAAATTTGATATCGAAGTTAAATTGACGTTAAATTGTACACCTCCCACAGTAACAACACTGCCTATGCCCGTACTTTTGAACTACAAATTGCACTTGACACTCTTTATCATACGTGGGCGCCATTGTCGCTAGCGGCAAAACCCACCCGGTTTTGGCACCCGACCCACCCGATTTTGCCAAAATTTACTCGAAAATGGAAACGATTTAGTCAAAATTCGTACAAAAATGACATTTTTGAGTCCTATACACCCGATATTTGCATCCGACCCACCCGATTTCATTTTTCAGCGACAATAGCTGCCCACGTATGCTCTTTATGATTGGACAGTTGCAAACCAATTATCCCTATCCACTCCTAAATGTTCTCATATTCATATTGGTACATTCTCTCCTTCCCCAACCTATCATATCAATAGTATACCTCTAAATACAGTAACCCAAATCCGTGACCTCGGAGTACAAATAGTTTCTACCCTAAAGAGATCTGAATCAATAAATGAACGTGTTCGTAAGGCAACCACTGCTATGTATGTCCTGCTTAAGGCCCTTAACATCAATTCCCCCGATATACTCACTAAATGCTATCGCACCTACGTTTTGCCTCACATTGAATTTGCTTCGTGTTTCTGGAGTCCATACTATAAGACTGATATCTCTAAGTTAGAAAAGGTGCAAGACACATTTACTCGAATTGTTTACTACCGCTGTTATCCCTCCTCCTCCTACCCTCACTCTCTACCCTCCAGTAGCACCCGTCTATCAAATCTTGGTCTGCGCTCATTGACAGAGAGACGTGTATTAGTTGACTTAATTCTTGCAAGAAACATTATGAGTGGATCTACAGTCATCAATCCATCCTCCTTCTTCATCTATAAGCCATTACGAGACAGATGCTCTACTTTTGGTATTTCGATCGAGTTGACTAAGAATACGCCTCGCTTTCATTCGTTTCCTCTACGTGCGGCTAGATTATATAGTATGCTCCCGACTGAAGTCGTTACCTGCCAGTCCCTACGGAGCTTCAAGAATCTCCTCCTACAAGGGTCAACCCTCCAAAACCTTCCTCACTCTCTCTATCAATCATAATTGTCGCCTCTTATTCCTTCATGACGGATCATGAGTATCATCTGATTCATTATCTATGCAATTTCGCTGTTACTTGTCTCGTTGCGCATACGTGCGTAGATAAATTATTATTATTAAGTGAATATCATAGAAATAGAGGGTATAGGCTCGAAGAAACAAGCAACCAACAGGACACATGACTATCTACCGATCCAAGTAATAATAATAATAATAATAATAATAATAATAATATATATATATATATATATATAATAGTGGATTCGGTGTTCATTCATAATTGGGACCGATTGTCATTACTACACAAAAATCAGTACTCTTAAAGTGAAGAATAGGGTAGATTTTATAAATATAAACCAAAATAGATATAATATACCTTGATGAGTTTGCACTCTCTCGTATCACTGAATGATGGTGAGGCTTCCTCATATCGCTTCACTGCGTGTTGAGTATCGAGCTGAACAATTAATATTGAATATTTATTATTATTATTATTAATACAACTCCCGGCTTTCCAAACTCCCAGAAGGTGTTTGGAAAGCCGGGAGTTGTATTTCCTTCTTCATGCAGCCACTTCGGACGGAGCTTCTACCTCTACGTGGGTTATTAACTTCAATTTCTAATGTATTCTTTTCTGGATTCTACTTCGAGCACAGATGTTGAAATACCATCAAGATACACGATGACCCGATGAATAGAAGAAAGAATTGAACGTGATTGATCTATGAAGAACCCCCTGCCATGACCCACCGCACCAATGTACAGATGTGATAAAGATTATTTATTATTATTATTATTATTATTATTATTATTATTATTATTATTATTATTATCATAATGCGTCATTATTTCTTCAATATAAGGCAAATCTTCCCAACTTTCACATTCATTAGTAAGAGATAAAGATATTATTATTATTATTATTATTACACCCGATACTTTAACTTGAATCATACGTGGGCACGCTGGGGGAAAGGCTGTGCGCAAACTGGAGAATTGTAAGGCAAGGCTATACGCATGGCCATTTTTTTGCAGATTTGACTTGAAATTTGTCATTTTTTGTGAGGCAAAGCTATGCGCAAGGCCCCGCGTGGGAAGGAAAGGCTGTGTGCAAAAAGTATTCGTTTTCACGCGCCCACCTATGACTTGAATGAATAAATAATAAAAACATAATAGTAATAATATCATAATTAACCAACCAAATCGATATTGAGTCTGCATATGAGTGCCTGGAAGAAGTGTGTCTTGGCTGCATACTTGAGGGTCGGATGTTCAGCCTCCCACATGGCAATCTCCTCGAATGTCGACACTGCCTTGCCGTATTGCTCTAGTTGAGCCGCCAACTACAATATTATTTATTTATTTATACATTTTCATAAAATAAAATAGTGTGAGTATGGCTGTGTATAAATAGATAAAAAATAATGATAAAAAGCTGGCAAGTAAAGTATACAAAAAAATGTAAAAAAGGAAATAATAATTCATGGCAATAGATTTAATTAATGGTAATAGGATCAACTGAACGACCAAAACTCAAAAGCGGGGTTAAATTAATTATTATGAAACACAAAACTGACCATGGCCACCTTGACCAGACACTTGGTCGCACTGCTCTTGCTCTCCTCGCCCTACAATATACACAATTACTGTTTCATCAATTATATATCAATCAATAATATCCATAATCAATCAATAATGTCTACAACTTCAATCTACAAACCTTGTAGTAATCAGCAGCCTTTTGATAGTGGAGAATGCACTGTTCCATATCAGGACACTCCGACTCGAATCTACATTCAATCAGGGATAACATAAGGGCCAATTTTAAACAGTACAATGTACATTCAAGTTTCAAGCTCATTCCACCTATGATTACACCCCGAGCTAATTTAAAAATTTCCGCTCTGGCGATGCTCTCTCGCTTTCTTTGTCTACGAGAGCGGAGAGCATAATAGCTCGGGGTGCCTTTAATAATTTTGGTATTTATGACCAAACCTCGAAAGACTTTGACAGTTTTAACAGCAACAACTCACAATTCAGCGATGGTGACATGGATCTTGGCAGCCATGTTGAATCTGCCCATGTCCGTGTAGATCTCTGCTGTCTTCAGAAGACATTCAACGGCAAACTAAAATAATTAGGAATAGAGGATTCATTACAGGAGTTGTACAAGGAATTTATAGTTTTAACAAGGGTTGCGGGTTTCATTATTCACTATCTGTAAAATCATAGGAGAAGTGTATTCTGCCCGCTAAAAAGTGAACAAAATGAAGAGAATTACAGTTAACGGCTTCTTCAAAAGATTCCTGGCAGAGAACATCGTGAGTGATCAGGAGCAGGGGCAGTGACAAAAAATGAGCGAAGTCTTAGGTATTAGGGCACCAACAAATTCTTTTAAACATTTGAATGTACCACCAGAGATTTGGATATTTTGGTCCTTCCTATCGATAGTGTTACTCAAGTATGTCGCTAAACCAACACTACCGCTGTAGTTCTTTTTTTTTAATTCAAATATAATTTCCAACCTGAGGATTCGTCTTGCGGTAGCAGTTACCGGCCTCCGAGTACTGACTGGCCATGTCATGCTTCGCATCGGAATCTTGTCCTAATAATAATAATAATAATAATAATAATAATAATAATAATAATAATAATAACAGCAACAACAATAATAATAGTAGTAATAATACTAATAATTCATCAACAACACCAATGTGAAGGGTCTGTACAAGGATAAACGCAAATTGGAATATCGAATCCATCCAGTTGTTTAGATAATATCATTAAAATAATTGCCTTTAATCTCAGCAGCGCGCACAAATGCATCTCCCGCCTCCTTCCACAGCTTAGCCATCTTGAACAGATTGCCAGCCTGTAATAAGCAAATAAATAATAATATAACAAAATAATATTCTTATTTCATCATCCCTGCCACGGTTTCCGTTTGTTACCAACAAAGCACCATATACAATAGTCATATAATATTTATTTTCTTTTTCACCGTATTATGTGTCGTTCGTGTTACTCAATAACATTTATCATGACAATAAATCAATCAATAATCACTCTTCTTTAATCCTTCTTCCTTCTACTCGATCCGTGGAAGCTCCTCTCGGCTTCATCACCAAACTGTACAATTCTTGGCATTCTCTTCTTCTTTCCTCTAGTCACTCCTCCATCTTCCTTTCGTCTAATCATCTTCCTTCTTCGTTCCTCACCAGTCTCCATGCTCATACTGCTCAAACCATGTTCAACTATAACATGTTCACTCCTATCATCCTCACTCTTGAATGATTCCCCACATGATTCTTCCAAACACCGATAGACCGCTTGTCCTCGTTCTTTCATAATATCAAAGAATGGTGAGTGTCTCTCGTCTAGATGGATATCTAGAAGGAATCGTGATCGATACGACTTCCCACAGGGTTCACATCTGTGGGAATGGTGCAGTTTGTAATGGGCGGCGAAGGCTGTCTCAGTTGGAAACGACTCCCCAGGGCAGTCTACACACTCTATCGCATCGTCGTCGTCTTCACTAGAATCATCATCGATGACGTCATCGTCGAAGTCAGTCTTCTTACGTTCGTCAGCTGCATGGGTCGTACGACTCGAAGACGAGGGCTCCTATGTAGATACACCAGTACAACAATGAACCATAACAGGACTGCATGTCAAATTAGTTTAATCACCAGACATAAAACTAATTGAATCAAAGAATATGGGACTACCTGAATATAGAGATCGGCAGCTTCATCTTGTCTTCCTCCACCGAAAACCTTCGAGAGGAATCCCCCTCCACCTAAGGAAAGAGAAATTGATTTACATAATTAACAACATTAGACTAAAAGAGAAGCAAAATAGAAGAATTAAAGCAAGTAGTGATATTTCCAACCTTTCGCTTTCTTCTCGGCCTCTTCCAACTTCTTGCGTGCCTTTGCTTCGCTGTCTGCCATGTCTGGAAGAGAAAATCGAATTCTTGAGAGTTAGCCACACGAATGAGTATAACGAAAGAGAAAAAGAAAATAATCATTCATGGAAAGCACTGAACAAGTGCAGTGGAGAATACACAATGTCCTATCGAACTATGTAATTCAAATAAGAAGAGTGAATTGAAAAGGATACTAGATAGCTAGAGAGATCTTTTGAAAGATAGACGGCCACATCACCTTAGTCACGCGCAAAAGAGAGACAAATGGAACACTTTATTCCTCAAACCAAGACATTCGACCGGTAAGTGTATATTTAAGCAAGCGAAATGATAAAACAACATGCGATTTATGACCATGGCCGGGCAGCACCCACAAAAACGACATATGTGTCGACATTGTTTGTAGTTAGTCACAATTTTGCAATAATTCGACTTGTTAACCCAGGTGTGTGGTGATTTAAACAATATCTATAACCTTTTCCATGACAATAACGTAATAACGCGACACAGCACAGAAAACGCAACTTTAAAATATCGACTCATAAAATTTCAACAGCCAAATTTTCCGCAATGTCAATATCTACCGTATGCTAGGAATCCGCACGAGACCCTACACACCATGACTTTTCATGATCTTTTCTGAACTTTGGAACTACCGTAGTTACTCTTTTGCTTTTTTTAGTTATTGTGATTTAAATTTTAATTATTTTGTTTGTCTATTTTGGTTATATTTGTTTTTTATCACACAAATTATTTTCTAAGCGGACGTGATGACAATAAAGTGGAAACGGATGACATGTGTTTCCTCACACGATTCGATCAACCATATGTTCTTAATATCGTGCACGTCTAACCTTTTATATGGTTTTATACAAACGTAATACAACAATAGTGGAAGAACTGAGGAATGACCCACTCTTATTCTTCCAGTGATGTACTTCATATGAATAAATTGATTGATTGGCAACAATTGTGCATACTACATCGATCTAATTTAATTAGTATTACATTGAATAAACGTGTCGACAAGTGATAAATGTTTTTCTCAATCCTTCCTCATTACCCTTTAGATCTATATCCTGCGAGTAATCCAAGGCGTTTCGAGATAATTTTTGACAGAGAAAAAAGATAATGCGAAAAGGAGGCAGTATGCAAAATAAAAGATCGTAAGTGAATAAAATTTACAATACTCTCTTTTGTTTGCATTTTGCCAGGATTTCATTGACATATTCCCTGTGTTGAAAAAAACTCTCTATGATCTACTTCGCTCCTTTAACATTCACATAAAAATTAACGCACAGATACAGATATGGGTAATATATTCACAGATAATTTCATCACAAATAAATTCTGAATAAAACTGATTAAAAGTGCTAAGTAGAAACTATCCTCTGCGGCAATGCTCTCTCACTTTCTTTGTCAACGAGAGAGCGGTGCCACAGTGGAAATTAAAAATATCACTGTAAATCATTATCAGCGAATTTTGTTTTGGAAAGAAGTTATTTTTGTTCCATCCAGTGGTCACGTTTCGTCCAAATCAATAAATGAACTAAATAATTGCAAGATCCCTTTCGTTTTATTCACTTATTCCCCTATTAGCTTGCACTCTGCCCATATATTAGATCATCCTCCTTTCCCATTTGTCTTCTTCTTCTCCTTCTTCTTCCACTAATTTCCTTTCTGCCCCATGTTCCACTTATTAGAAAATAGTCTAAAGTTCGGCGTCGGTGCAGACCATATGACCTTTTAGCAAATGTCGACCACAGTATGCCATTACACCACGGCATGCCACATGTGTTTAGGTCATTTCGGCGGAGGAAATCAAAAAAGCTATATCATTTCGCTCAAAGAACGAAATCTTCTTCCATTGTACACATATACTACGTCCACTCTAGATGTATTAGCCGTCCTTAGACTCTATATCAAATGCCACCCCCACCCGGAAAGGGATTGGAACCGGAGAGAGAGGGAGAGGGAGAAGGAGAAGGAGAGGGAGAGGGGCAGATATAGATATACCCATTTCTCCTATTCTTCCAATCTTCTTCATACAATTACTCTCTCAATATGGTCGCTTTTTCTTTTGCTTGCTTATGTTCACTTCATATTATTCTTCCGCGTGTATTTTTTTTAAAGTTAAAAACACATCCGATCTAATTTTAATCTCCGCTCTGGTCATACTGTCTCGCTTTCTTTGAATGCTAGATAGTTTTGTCAGGGCGGAGAGTTTCAATTTAGCTTTCAATCCATTTTCATCCTGAAAAACATCAATTCTATCAGAGTCTCGGTTATTCCTCCCATTAGATTAGGACACTTTAAATTTTAATCTATGCCGTCCTGTATTTATCCTCCATTTTCTGAATGAATACCAGAGAGTTTGATATTATCAGGATGGTTTTCTATTTAAAGGTGCGGCAATACTCTCTCGCAGACAAAGAAAGCGAGAGGGTATTGTCAAAGCGAAAAGTTCCAAATTAGCCTGGGTCATGCTTTATTACAAAATTATCTCATCCGTTCAAGATGACATGTGTAATAGTTCACATCACATCATTGTTTCATCTAATAATAGCACTCGTCCCTCATTCTATCAATAATATATAGGTGCATACGCACACATTTTGTATATCTACTACTGCGTATATGGATAGATATTAGACAAAATGACGAGGTTTTGTCTTTCAGAACAAGTCTGACTCATTTCACAACGATTTATGATGATGTCTTGCACGAAATTGTCGTTCCGACTCTATTTTTACTCTGGTCCTCCTTGCGAAAAGAATAGAAAACGCAGAAAACTCTCCTCGTTTTAGACACTCTCTCGATTATTTTCCCTTTCTTTTCGTGACTTTTGGGCTTTACCATTAATCCAGCGAAAAGAACTTTCCAAGCTGACTTTATATACCGTCCGAGTTTCTCACAAGAGTTGTCAGCGACTGTGATGCGGTGTTAAAATCTTGAAAAAAATCATCTTATCATCACAAAAGATCCATCTTTCGTGTTTTAAAAATTTGACTCCCACTGATATTTCAAAGACCATAAACATTTTATCCTTCTCTGATAAATAACGCGTGATGGAACAATATTTCGCATATTTTTATACAAACAAATACTTAATATTATTATGATTAACAATATTGTTATTAATATTTCGATGTTTCCAAACATGCGCTGTGTAGCCCAGTTTCCGTGAGCATCCCCATTTCATCGTAAGGAGAATTTTTAATTTTTGTTCTGTCTATCTTACTTTCTGGCATATCCGCATCATCTATCACATTTTCCGGTTCAGATTATAATAAATAATAGTGTAAAGATGATAGGCCTAATAGGTATTAGCATTATTTCAGACGCCTATATTATTATTATTAAATTGACTATGAGAGAGGGTGCCGCTCATTCAGATTATTAAAGTATTATAGAATAGAAGTACACATAGTCTTTAGCACAGAATGGCCGTTCACGGATATTTTTAACTGCTTATTGTTCAAGAAAGGTTCAAATTGGTTCGTGATGTGCCTTTAAACAGCTAAACCGGAAGTGCACTCATTAATCAACTGGAAGATTGATTAGAATATTAGATTTATTGCAGTCCATACTACTATGGTAAATGGGAAACATTATTCTTCCTATTGAAAGCGAACAATAGGATATCTAACACAAGAGGACTGAAGGTAGACATACATCCGGGAAACCACGAGACCTTTTAATTTTTAAAGGAACAAACAGCTCGAGCTTGTCCAAATTGTTGTGAATACTCCATTTGAGTTTTTTTTCGATTGCGATTAATGATTCCAAAAGTCGGTAGAAGAAAAGGAAAAAAAGGTAACCGAGAGTTTTGTTGGATTTTCTTTTCTTTTTTAACTGTTGAAGAGGAGATGGTCAAAGATTAACTAGTTTTATATTGCATGTTATATAATATTACTAGAGTACGTTTGCATGCTTTGATATACTCTACTTCACATTAAAGGTGGACGATCACTTACTAATGTAGTGCATAATGTCTTTACGTGACTTTCTAACCGAGACCCTTACCGTAACCAAAGTTTCATTTTCTAGACTCATTAAACCACAAACTCCAAACCCCACATCACCTCCCAACCTCACCCAAATACCTTTCAGAGCACTGAAAAACGATACTTTTCATGTCACTTCCACCCACTCTTTATCTCCGTCTAGAGTCCCTAGTAATCCTAGCTATACCTAAATGGGCGGAGCAAACCGATTCCTAACCTTTGAAAAAAAAAGAGAAATTTCCCATTGAAACAAGAGAAGAATTCAATTCTTGTCCACTGAAGACTGCGCTTTTAGTGTTCCCCTCCTGCTGTACACGGATATCTATCTGTCTTTTAGATTTATCCCCTCCCACTCTTCTCTCTCTCTCTCCGCCTCCCATCCCTCCGTACCCTATTCTTATTCCAGTCGGAATTTAGTAGTATCCTCTCTCTCTCACATCTTGAGTCCGATCCTCTTTTTTTTCGTTCCGCACACTCTCGAGAGTACGATTACACATAATATTATAACAATCTATTGTAAACCATTTTTCTTTGAAAGCCAGCGATAGGCTATCGTATACAAGAGTGTTTATGTGTTTCGTCTTTCAAAGTCATGATTTTCGTAGCACTGTCGCTGACTCTAATCAAGAGCGTTTCATTAAAGGGAGCGTAACCTCACTCAATGGTCTCTTCGACGCGCAATGCTCTCTCATTGTTAGAAAAAAGAGAAATAGTGTGCGCAATGAAGAGATCATTGAGTGAGGTTACGCTCCCTTTAAAGCGTAACTGTTCTGGTAAATATACACGATTTTTTGAAAGCTAGGCAAGTAATGGGGAATTAACTTTGAGAGAGTTTCCACGTTGAGCGGTCGTTTTGGCTATCAAAGTCAGGGAGAACACTGTGATCATACACTTTCTCTTATCGACTATCAAACCCCTTACCACATATGTTTCACCATCTATACATTTACAACGTGATTGTGCCTTGCTTTGATTCATTGTCAGGATGTACAAATACACTCAAATTCTGATTACTCTCGAACTAGGGTGCGAATTCTTCGGTTAGAAATTAATTCTTTTAATTTTTCATGCCGAGTCAGGATCCGAAGTTGATTTCATTGTCCTCATTTTGTTCTCGAAAAAATGTATGAAGATCACTGACAACCCATCGCTCACACCTATTCCGAATCGGAATGCAAATTTTCACATTTTAGTTTCGGAATTTCAAGCGTATGCGACAACCTATCCAATACTATTGATTCAATGTAATCTTTCAATACATGATCTACACGGGTCTTTGGTCGCTTTATGTCTTAATTCTCTGCCCATACGTCAATATGACGATACCATTCATTTCCTTGTTTCTTTGTTTTGATCCGAATCCAAATACATTCATCCATGACTAATCCCATTTTGATCCCCTTCACATGCAATTCTTTTCTTCTTCATCATTCTTTTTTGACTCATTTTTATCCTTTAATTCATATCCCGAATGTATCAAACAATGGGCATTCCACATCATTTTCAAAATATTTAAAATTTCACCTAAATGTCAATTTTATGGGGAATTTCTCATAATTTTCGAAAATTTACAGGGGCCTTCCCTGTCGACGCCAGAGGTATCAAAGGATTGTTGTTTCATGCATTCGATAGATAGTTTATCATGGCATATACTCATTTTAATGGTCGCTTGAAACGTTGTGAAAACACAGAAAATTCAATTCGTTTCACATGTTTCCGTTTCCTGATTTTGAACAGCGTATGAAATTAATAAAATTTCAAAAATCAGTCGCGTTTTCTGAGATTTGGAGTGAAATTACATATTTACGAAACTCTAGAAGCAGGAAACGAGGGAAACATTGCGAATTTCAGTGATTAAAAGAGCTAAAAATAGCAATTTCGCTGGAACAGGAACGTTATTTATAGACTTGAGTAATGTCTATGAATAGGACTGATATTATTCATAGTACGCTCTAGAATGCCCTCTCGAATTACATCGTCCTGAGGGAGTACCAAAAAGGACTGAGTCTTATAATGCTCATAGATCACTAGAGAGCAGAAGGTCCCTCTATTATGATTTTTTTTTAATTAACGATAGAAAATAATTTTGCACTCCTATTAAAACTCAAATGACAAATCGACCAATATCGACAGAAAAAAATACAAGACTCTATTTATTATAAAACTATTTATTAATAGTATATATTTCTGAATTGTACCATTCGCCATAATCATACTCATTCTTAATTCTGCCCTGCAGGAAAAACATCGCTATTGCCTTTCCACTTTCCCATGGTCAACCGTTCTTTGCCTTCTACCTTTCCCTCACTCTCCCTCTCCATGTTCCCCTCTCCCTCTCCTTATTTCCTCTCTCCCTCCTCCTCTACCTCTCCCTTTTCCCTCCATCTCCCTCTCCACCTTCCGTTCCTTGTATGATCTCTACTTCACCACTATCTCATATTTCCTCTTCCTCCCCTATTCATATTTGTCTTCTCAACTTTTCCCTGTCTTCAATACTATTTTTACACCTTTTCATACATCTCTCATTGTCCCAAAACAAAACCTACCGTAGTAACCCATTGTTCGCTGTGTCATTCATCGCGTCGAAACCACGATCAATTACCGTAACAGAGCTCAAAGATCAATCCTTGAATTCCTACTGTAACTACCGTACCCTTTGGGTAAAAGCTAGCTCTTGAATTATTCTAACTGTGGTAAATACCGTAACTTCCAATCAAAGTTCAAAGATCAATTCTGGCATGCCTCCCTGTGTGTTTCACTAGACACATTGACTATTCATCCATTCTCGATTCTTCTTCCGCTTTCCATCTCTTCCTTCTTCTTCTCTCCTATGACGGACTCCTCTCTGTCCTGTCTAGTAGTCCCTTCATTGCTCATTTTTTGAGTTGTGTAACTCACTAATCGATAGCCTACAGTTGCCTACAGTAACCTGGCTTAAAGGCACACCCTAAGTTATTTTTATTCCCACCGCTCTGGCCACACTCTCTCATTTTCTTTGTCTACGAGATAAGGGAGGAGAATAAAATGAGATCGGGGCTTGTCTTTAATATTTTAGTGATTCTTCTTCAATCTTCTGATGATTAGCTATTAATGAATGGTTCGTGTGATTTTCCAAAACCGTTTCAGATCATTGGTTTGGTCTTGTTGAATGATCATCTGTCATATGTTTGCCCCATTCATCACCTAGTTACCTTCCCTTTAACTTCTTCTTTGTCTTCTCTTTCAACTTGAATCCTCATCAACTACGTACGAGTCGAGTCATATGCGGGTTTGGACTCATGGTCGTTTGTATCCAACCAAAGATCCAGGACTTGCTTGGGGATCAGGCGAATTTTGATTTATTTCGAATTACGGTAGTGTTAGGTTCCGCCCATATTGATCATACTGATAGAATCTCGTTAATATTTTCGTCGACACCTTGGTTGCGCTCAAATTTAATATGATACTTTTGATTTGTCCTTGAATTATCACTTGCCTAGCAGTGATTTCCGCACGATTTCTTGAACAACTGTGTAACTTTATCCTTTTACCTTTTGCTTTCGATCTTTGCAAAACAATATTACAATAATACTTTTACTGCTATCGTACATTTTGGCTGCTAATCTACTTATGGAAAGAACACATTCGGTGTAATAAATCAGCCACTTTATGTGTTTCGCTGATAAAAGAAACGTGCGGCGAGTCCATTCCCGACTTTCTGTATATTTATTTTTATTAATACATTCCATCAACGTGCATGACTGAGAGAAACGTGAAATGAGGCGACAAACATCGAAAATAATAGTATACAATATACTGTATAATAAAACAATACGGTGACCTCTAGCAAACCCGAAAACATTGGGGAGAGAATGGTTGCGGGTAAACGACTGATTAGTCTGGGCGTGCTCCACAATGTTCTATAGGCTGTGAAAGCCAAAACGACCGCTCAACATAGAAACTCTCTCAAATGCAATCGTCTTTCGCTTGTCTGGCTATGGAAACAAAATGGCTTGAACCAGAATACTGTGGCTCAGGTTCCATACAAGATGCACTTTTATCCAAACATTTCTATCAATATATTGTTTAACATTAATGTGTATTTTCATAAATATGAATAATTTAATAGTAAATATTTTAATTTGTCCTGATTTATAAAGCCCTAAACCCTCTAGTGCAAGGGCTTCTTCCATCAATCAGGGAATGAATTATTTAAATGACAGAAGAGTGCAGACTATAAACAAGGACTAGGCGATCATTAATATTATATCTCATCCCATGATCATTCCTGTTATTTCACTTTTTGTATATACACTATCTATCACCCATTTTTTGGACTTATTCCACTTATTGCCTGTCTGAAACATAAGTTTTTGCGCAAAAAGCCCACTGATTAGTGTTACTAGACATTTTGTTGAAGTGGTTTAAAGTACTATGAAGAAAAGCACTTCAATTGTGATTTTTTGAGTTATTTCGGTGTTCTTGCTTTATGTGTGAAGGGAGCGTTATGTGTTGTTAAAGTCACGAAAATAAATGAAAAAGTAGGCGAGTGAGTGTGCAAAATTAAGAGACTTTTCTCTTTGTTCTTATTTGCAAAAACTATTGAGCGGAGCCTAATTCATATTATCGGTTGTGTTTTATAGTATCGTATCGTAAAGTAGGTCCGAAGAAAAGAGTACGTGATCCTAGCAGTGATCACACGCACAACTTCATCTACCTTGAATAAGGTTGTACCGTTTTTAAATATTTCATAGGGATGAATATTAATAATGATAAGAATTGTGTCGATATTCATTCTCATTCATACCTTTATCTCATCCAGGTCCTTTCATCACTCATTTTCCATACAAACATTGGCTTCATCCTTTGTCTTCATTTTTCACCTCTCTTCTTTCTGTCTCTCTCTCAGTTCTCTCTTCCTCTCTCCTTTATCTCACCTCTTTCTCCTCTCCCACATCTTCTCTCTCACCTCCCCCCCCTCTCTCGCTCTCTCTCTCTCTCCCCATCCTCCTTATTATTCATAGACTATTGTTAGGTCTCATCTTCCATTTATGTCACATCTTCATAAAACGATTATCGATTGGATCTTGACAGTTTTTTTCTGCGATAACCAATTTAAATTAATCACGAAAAATCCTCTCAAGCGTTCCCTTACAACTACTCACAACTTTAGAAATATTTCAGAACTATTTCACTAGATTGGTTAAAATTGCAAAGATTACGATGATCAAGATTACGATCACAATCACTGGCCTAGCAGCGATCTCCCGTAGGACTTCGTGTTCCTTGGAAAACTGAATGCACTTTTTCGATGATGAAATAACGAATATCAGTCAATAAATCAGGGATATTCTGTTTGATATCCAAGACCATCTTGCCGCTCTAGAAAGGAAATGATTCCATATTATTTACGCTCTGTCATGAAGATAAAAAACGCTTACAGTCATTCGCATTTTGGCTAATGGAGGCATCTCCCCGGGGATAATTTGTGAAATCTTTGAACAGGTGAAATTCAGCTCGAGGAAGTTATGAAGTGCTTACAGTCGCGACGAGAAAATTAAAAGTGAGAAAAAAATAAGGAAAAGAAATGAAAAGGAGGATAGAGAGTGTGAAAAAAGTGGAGAGTTCATTCTTTATTATTCTTTGTTCCTTATTTCCATCAACTTGAGTATAAATAATTAATATAGATTGAAGCCCCTCGTGTTACTAGAAAAGTTTTGGTGAAAAATTTGAGGATCTGAAAACCCACCCATGCTTCATCTTTTGAGATCTCCTACTATGAATAAATAATGACAATTCATTTAAAGCACATTTATCAATAGTGCTCTGAGGTGCATGGGGGGCTACTCTAGACTTCCGGCTTGTCTCACCAATAAGTTGGTCCGATGATTCGAGATCCTTCCGTCTTGCTCGTGGGAGTCCCCGCTTACAAGGAACCTCTTTTACATTATCATGAGAGATGAGTTATAGCTCATTTGAAAGCCCTTCTTCTGTAGACTAAGACTATGTACTTGAAAAATGCAACAGAGGTCTGTACACGGACTTAAAATTAGAGCAGTGTCTAACAGACCCTTATTCCAATAACTTATTGCACATGAGAGAAAAGGGTAAAGGATACATCCTTTTATTCAAGACACACAAATTCCAGCTTGAAATCACTGCTAGTGATAATTCAAGCCAAATCATACGGATGGAATAATCATCCCGTACTCGGCCCTAGTATACGAGAGCAATGGTTTTGAGTTCCTTGTCTGACTCGCATGATACCACTTCTTCTTCTGTCATATTACATTGTATGACATACGGAAGTTGGTTCGGATGTTGTCCTTTTGTTGATCCTGTACCTTAGTCTTCCTTATCCTCACTCCCTCACTCCGAACTGCCCAAACCCTCTCTCTCCACCCTTCTCTCTCTCTCTCTCTCTCTCTCTCTCTCTCTCTCTCTCTCCCTCTGTCTCTCTCTCTCCCTCTGTCTCGCTCTCCTTCTGTCTCTGTCTCTGTCTCTCTCTCCCCCACCCTCTCCCTCTCCTTCATCTCAAGGCACTCCTCTGCATTTGTAATGAAAGACTGAGGCGAGGAATGGACCCCATCACATCCACCAGAACCATCTCAAGAGGTCCTGAGAGATGGGATGGGAGAGGGGGAGAGGGAGAGGGAGAGGGAGAGGGAGAAGGAGAGGGAGAGGGAGAGGGAGAGGGAGAGGGAGAGGGAGAGGGAGAGGGAGAGGGAGAGGGAGAGGGAGAGGGAGAGGGAGAGGGAGAGGGAGAGGGAGAGGGAGAGGGAGAGGGAGAGGGAGAGGGAGAGGGAGAGGGAGAGGGAGAGGGAGAGGGAGAGGGAGAGGGAGAGGGAGAGGGAGAGGGAGAGGGACATTTAGAAAGGTGGATAGTGCAATGGCATATCCATTGTATGAATAAAGAAGTGATCAAGTACTTTTCTTCCTTTTTTCTTATATTATTTATAACATTTTGTTTCTGTTTTCTCTGTTCCTTGAAGAAGTTAGAAAATGAAACGAACGGCCCCCCTTTCGGAGAGGGCAAATAAGGACTTGTAAAACCTTCCCACAAATAATTATCCCGTTTTCCAGGAATTCCTAACTCCCAGCTACCACTGTACCCAAAACCCACACTGATATCACGATCGCTGATTCGAATCCTATTGACTTTTGTATTTTCAAATTTAAAACACATGCGACATTTAAAAAAATATGGTTAATTAATTTAAAACATTTGTTAGTTGTTCTCATGTCCATTTGATCTAGTTTTAAATATAACGTGCATGCAAATTATGAATATGTACCTTTTAAATATCACGTTGTTATTACGAGCAGCACTTGTAGTTTAGCACAACTTTTAAGATGAAAATTAGCGATATTGAAAATATACTAGTCATATCGGATCTGTTACGTATGAGGGAAACCTCCGTAGCTTGATTATTTTTTCCTCTCCCTCTCCCTCTCTTCTCCCTCTCCCTCTCCTTATCCCTCCCTCTCCCTCTCTTCTCCCTCTCCCTCTCCTTATCCCTCCCTCTCCCTCTCTTCTCCCTCTCCCTCTCCTTATCCCTCCCTCTCCCTCTCTTCTCCCTCTCCCTCTCCTTATCCCTCCCTCTCCCTCTCTTCTCCCTCTCCCTCTCCTTATCCCTCCCTCTCCCTCTCTTCTCCCTCTCCCTCTCCTTATCCCTCCCTCTCCCCCTCTCTTCCTCCTTCTTCCTGTCACTCTATTTATTGCTTATCATTTATTTGATATCGGGATACATATTCCCCCATTCAACATCAGAATCTATTCCATATCCTTCTCTCAATATCTACAATCTCGTATATCATTTGAAACTCTCCGCTCTGGCCACCCTCTCTCGCTCTGTTTGTCCGCGAGAGATCATACCATCCCCATATGAAGATAACTCAGTATTTATATTCTATTCGATTCTATCCAAAACACCTTTTTCACTTGAGACAAGCTCTTATACCTCACTAATTTCTCTTTTTATCTTTTTTTTTCAACCTTTCTGGTCTGTTAATGAATACCATCATCTCCTACCTTTCATTCATCTTTTATTCAATCAAGCTCTTTACGCTTTCATCAACTTCGTCATTTATTCTAATATTTTGTTCTTCGGAACAACACATTGCGAACATCTTTCGTTCTTCTAAAATAAAATAAAAAGGTCGTAGTAGAAATCAATATCTTGATAATCCACAGTACCCTCAACCTTGTAGGTACATCAATTTCGCCCCTTACTTTGATCACAGTTGCTTCGCCTTATAATGCTTTGCTACATTATAAACTAATCTTCGCTCCCGTCTCTGTTTCCGAATCGCATGTGGAACCTAAATGCTAACGCTATTATTAATATCATATCTTCACCTAGTCTATAATCCATCCCCCCATCATTTCCTTTGGTGGTTTGCACTCAATCTGACCATTCCTCTAATGTTCCTCAAGTCCGGACTTTTCCGGCTCTGGATATGCTCGGATATTTGCCGGCTCTGGCTACGCACTGATGATTACAGTTTAGCTTTAGTATGTGTTGGTGAAAGCAAAAGGGGAGAGAGATTACGGATAAAACGGTGTTCCAAAGTCAAGAAAAGAAATGAAAAGGAGGGGAGAGAGTTTGTAAAAGTAGAGAGTATTTTCTTCCGTATTTTTCTTTTCTCAACTTTTCGAATAGTGCATACGGAGGGAGAGATTGAGATAAAGACGTAGATAGTTTTTCAATCTTTCTATATATTTCTAAAGTATTTTCCCTATATAAAATGATAAATATCATTTCATATAGAGGCAGAGATGTAGACCGAGATAGGCAGTCTTTTGTAGCGTAATCACAAACGACTAGAAATCTCTATGATTAATTCATTTCTATTTCTTGAAATTTGTTTCCGGTTCGAGGTTTTGAATTGGAGTCTGCCATGAACCATATAGAGATTAGACAAGCTTCATTAATCCATGTTTCTCTCTCTCTCTCTCTCTCTCTCTCTCTCTCTCTCTCTCTTTCTACCTCTCCCTCTCTTCCTCTCCCTTTCTCTCGCTTCCTCTCTCACTCCTCTCTCCCCTCTCCTTCTCTTTCTCCGTATCGTACATAAATCTTCCCAATGCATGTTTGATTTCTAAATCCATCGTAGTAATCAATCTCTACCCTCATATGGTTTCCTTGTCCATTTCTTGTCAAATTTCGCCCACGTAGTGTAGTGGTTAAAGCGCTGACTCATTGTACGAAGGGTGCCTGGTTCGATCCCCATCGACTTTTGCAAAAAAATAAGATCACACTTCTTGTCAACCCTTTATTACGTCTAATCACTAAACTACATTTTGAGCTATATTGTATTGCGAACAACGTTTTTCTAACACAGCGCTCATTAATAACTAGGCAAAATTTCAAAGAAAATTTCCGTATAATTTCCATAGTGTACTATTTATTTATTTATTTATTTATCATACATCCAATAAAGATGTGACAACATTTGAAACAAAGAATAAATAAGTGAATAAGAGAATCGGGAAAGTGAGTGGTAGGAATAGGGGTTAGAGAAGAGGGAGGGGAGTGCAGGTCTTCATATGTAGACAAAGATCAACATGATCTAGGATAGGTTGGCAAGACCTAGCGGGGGAGGAGTCCGCATTGATTCAATATATATCGGATTGAATCGAGTCTACTATGAGGAAGTGCATTAAAGTGATGTGATGGTAATTCCTAATTTTTCAATAAGGTCAGGGCAGGAAATCAATTTAGCTTTAATAATTGGGGTGCTATGTAATAGGGTGGGTGAACCAGTAACACAATGTAATTTGGTCAGGAAACGGGCACACCTAACTGAAAAAGAGGAACGGAGGTTTTCACGTCTAGTTAAAGGAATATGAAATGCGAAACAAGATAATCGACCAAATGTAGGTTTAAAAACAAAGAAATGGCTAGATGGAAGATCTACTTCACAACGAAGAATCTTTAAAGCATAAATAATATCGATCACTGCTACATATCATCGCTTGCATCCGCTTACTTTTGCCTACTTTCTCTCGTTTTTCATCTGTTTTTTTCATTCCATATCACACCATGCCCGCTCTCGAAACGTTATTTTGTTCATTATCAAATCGATATCAAAAGGTCGACAACATATTTACCGTAACGAAATGTACCAGATATTTTCACGATATACATATTTCTCTAATCTATTTATCGTTTCCGGGAACTAATGAGGGAATGTGGGTGATAAAGAGAAAGACAAGGCAATAACGATCGTCAAGTAGCTGGTATTTTCATTATACATTACGAGAATAATATTCATTGTGTGTAATTCTTCGATTTTATCTGCCTCCCCCATTTCTCTGAACTATAGATTGTTGTTTTTTTCCTATACATCCGTTGAGGAATACTTTTTTAATTACTTATACATACGTAACTTATTGTTAGTGCTCAAATATGCAACTTTCCCCGTTGCGAATGATAGTAACCACGTTAGTTCAGCACCTGTATTAGCGGGTCAACAATGAAGGATTGGTGAATCACGTTTTCCAACTTATAAAGAGGGCGAGGCGGATGTCAGGCGGGTTTGGTGGGCTGCATTAGAGAGGGTGTGCGTGCGAGATGGCATCAAATGATTCTCTCTGTCACACTCTCCGCCGCGTCATAAAACCTGTCTGAGGTGCGCTGCTCTGACTAATGAACTACCGTCTCATTATTATGAGATTATTATGAGACTGTGAACACACACCAAACAGCGCACCACAGTGATGGCAAAAGTCGCCTCAGCATCTCCCTTGCCCCGCTATTCCCATCTCTTGCGCATTTTGAACTAACGTGTAACCGGTATGAAAAGAATAAAAATCAAAGATCAAAGTTCAACTTTTAACTGTAATCGTATTTGGGTGGTAGCAAACGACGTAGAGGACTGCACCAGCTCTTCATCTCCATCTGTCTGAATTCTTTTGTCCTTTTTTTGTTTCCCATAGTAACTAACCAAAAAGAGCTGCACTCTCTCAATCTACCATACTCTCTCGCTCATCTCTAACCACTGTTCCTCTCAGTTTCTTTTTTCTCTTACCTCTCTAATACTCTGTTTTCTCTCCATTCTAGTTCTCTCTAGCTATCTTCTCGCAATTTCTCCGTTCATCCCTGAAATTCATTCTTTTTCTAATTTCTTCTAAGATGGAATCGGACAGTGTCCAGTTAGCTCTTATTTCCGAAATCCTAAAAAAATACTGATAAATTAAACTACATTCATCAAGAATCCAATCAACTTCTATTCAGTTACCACTGTTATTTTACGTTTGCTCTTTGATTTTGATCTTCTTTGACAAACAAACCTTATTGAGTGAGTATTTTCCTTTGCTACGATAAAAAAGATAGATTTCTATTTCTCAAAACGTTTCGGCGAAATACACCATTATCAGTTGTGTGTAATACCTCAAAAACTTAATCATACTAAGGCATTATGGTTATGTCTGATATTAGGAATGACATTCATTGGTAATCATGAAAAAGCTTCTGCTTCTCTTTGATAACCTTTTGAATCTTTTCGAAAGTTCACAGTATTCTATGCATTTTCATGGCATGAACTGAATCAAAGTAGAAACTATCTCAAAATTAATGATCTCTCGATTGTCGGCAAAGACAAATGGCTTACACCAGAAAAAAACATAATCGGAGGAAACTTATATAATAAACTGAAGATGGATCGTGCACAATGTGTTGAGTTTTTTTTCTGATTTTCTTTTCTTTTCGAAAATTTTGATTAAATTGAACGGTTATTATCAGTCGAACTGAACTTTTAGAAACACTTTCTCGTTGGTTTTTTGAACACCACAAAAAATAATTAATTCGCAGAAGCGTAAAATACCTAAACACGTTTCCGTTAATTGTGATCTAGGTCTATGGTTATATGAATGTAGCCAATACATAACTAATCATATATGTCACAATTTGCACCTGTTAATCGCTCTCCAATCCTTATTATGAGTAGTCGCACGTTTCCTGCTCATTGTCGATTGTATACAGTAATACGAACATATCTCATTGGGGAGAGGTTCACTGCACTCAGGGTAATACCACAGAATTCCAAATTTCCCCTACTCGTGTACTAGATATGACCATACACGGGTAAATCGGTAATAGGTCGAATGAGAACCGATGAATAATAACCGAATAGATGATAGCCATTTGCATATGACAGACAAGCGTTAATGAATAGACAAAGTATGCAAATGGTCATCATCCAGTCGGTATTATTCATCGGTTCTCTTTCGACTTAGTGCCGGTAAATCGTTGCTCGAAATGCAACGATTTGTCGATACATTCTAGCATTTGCTCGAATACGGGAAACTATCCCTATAATGCAACTTTGATCTCTGGGCGTCTGATACTGAATGGCAAAAAAGATACATCTAGCCACTACTAATAACTGCTTTTGATTCAATGATACCTTTTCTATGAGTACAATTGCATGTCTATTATCAATTTCTCTTAATTCCTTATGAAAAAAAGAAATTCAGGGAAAACTCTCCGCGTTTTAGACCCTCTCTCTTCTCTTTTCATTTCTTTTCGTAACTTTGGACCAGCCCTCGAGTCCTTCTGTTCCGTCCCCAATCCCGCTCTGCTCACCTTTCATTATCCTGAAAGGTATCTCGCTCTCGCGCTCTCTTGCCTTTATTCTCTCCCTCTCCCTCTCTCCCTCTCCCTACCTTTCATACTCTCGCTCTAGGATATATTTCCATCTCGACTCTCCGCACGTCATAGCTCTTTTCTGTTCGTTTCACATCAATTTCAACATCGGGGAGATTCAAACGTAGATATGTACGATTGTAGTCAGCCATCGTCACACTGGCAACTGAAATCTATTCAACATCCACCTTCCTTCGTCAATACGTGTATTCAGCATAGCTTTTTTCCTGCCTGAATTCTTCTCATTTCATATACTACTATATTTCTATATTTTATCAACGTTCGTATGCACGAAACGAGACTCAAAATTATAGCAAGTGTGAAAGATTAATTTACACTTTGACTAGGAAATTCTGTTCTTGATCGTTCTATGGCAAACTTTTGTTTTGTAGACTTGTTGTAAGTACTATTATGAATAATATTAGTCTGATCATTAATGTACTGATTTCATTGTATACGATTTCATTCGCGTGAAAATTCGTTGAACTTGGAGTAACTTGAAAAATAAGAAAAAAATTCTGATGTTCTGTTCTAATAATAAGCAGTCAATTTCTTAGAACATAATATCTTGTAAGAGGATTGTCTCTGTGAGTACGAGAAAGTTTGATGCGGGTACATCTGACATACAATATAGCGCACTCACAACTGTCAGCAGAGTAAAAACATAAAAAGGGATTCTGAATTTGACTGTGTAATGCAAAAGGTTCAAGCCGTTACTCAATACACACGGAGTCCTGCGGGTGATCACTGCTAGGCCAGTGATAATTCAAGACCACCAGTCCGGAGGGCATAAGCTCTTGACTTATCAGTTATAACCTTATCTCCTGTTTGCCTTGAATGAAAAGATTTACCTTTTCCTTTACCTTCTAACAAAGACTACCATACGACCCCTCCAGTCTAGTTGTCTCCATGATCCAGAATGATTCCATTCATGTAGTCATCCATCCGTTCTGATAATATTTGCCTTCTGGAATATGGTTTCAGTTTTAGCGATTTCGGAAGGAATACTTAACAGAGCTCGGAGAGATAGCGAGAGGGATGGAGACGTAGAGGTAAAGGTAGAGGTAGAAGTAGAGGTAGAGGTAGAGGTAAAGGGAGGCATATCTAGAGGGGTGGAGATAGCATGCTTAATACATTGCCTAAGTTCTTCAATCACCTGTCTCTACATGGCTACAAAATGTCTTATCCTTCTCGATTATCATTCTATAATATCTATACGCATATTTCTCATTTTACCCTTAAATGTACTCACCGATATATATTTGCCTCTCCGCATTGACAATACTCTCTCGAAGACAAAGAAAGCGAGAGGCAGTGGCAAGAGCGGAGAGTTTCGAATTATATTGGGGGTGTGCCGGTTAAATGTTATACCACAATCACCTGCCGATGTCATACACCGCGGTCATATCTTTTTATGCTTAAATTATTTAATTATTTAATTTTCAAAAAATTCAGATTCATGGATTTATTCCGGACGAATGACACATTCACGTGGACGTGCAATCTGAATCAGGTATTTTATTAGATTGATTAAAAATATTAGGGTGATGCAGAAATTTCTAACTTTTTGTGGATCCAATTTGAAGTGCTTTCATTGTTCACTGGTTTGTGCATACCAGGAGTGGAACTGAAATGAGCATTGAACCAAATTTGGTCCGCCAATCTAATAATTAAATAAAAAATTGCATTTTTAGACGCACTACGCAGACACACTACGGTTTGGGATCAATGGAGTCGTTGGAATTACGATAGCACTGGTTCGAGTTTACTATACTATTTAAACACACCGAGCTAATTTTACTCACCACTCACCGCTCTGGCGACATTTTACCGCTTTCTTTGCCTACAAGAGAGCGTCGCCAGAGTAGAATTAGCTCTGGTTGTGCTTTTAAGAACGCATATCCATAAATAATCCTGTTATTCACATAAAACCAATGGAATGTAATCGCATAGGACTTTTGTTGACTATTTCATACCTCTACAATGTACTCAAAATTCAATTAATATACTTGTTTTTATCAACGAGATCAATGTGACATTCGGTCGGTGAATTGGAATGTATGTACTAAAATAAACTCTGACCACATTCGATCGCTTCTTTAAATTTACTCCTGAAGCTAATTTTACTCTCCGCATTGACAATGATCTCTCGCATACAAATATAGCGAGAGAGTGTGGCCAGAGCCAAGGGTTTGAAATTAGCTCGTGGTGTCATTTTTACAACGGTGTAGGATTACCAGAGATGAGGTCTTCCTACTATTATTCATATTGAACCGTTTTCTTACGAAAATATCTCAACTCAACGATCTCACATACAATATTTTGGTGTTTTCTCCAAAAAAGAGTGCATCGCAAACGATTGAGGCTTCCTTTAAATCCGTATATGGCTTCCTAAATATACCGTAAAATAGTTAATTCCAGATGAGCGTAGCGAATAATTCGATGCTGTTCTTCGTTTTCTCCACATCACGAAGGCTTCGTAAACAGAACTATGCAAACCCTGTACTTCTGGCCCTATTCGATTGCCTTGTCTCACTCTCCTATATTGGATTGGTACTTTCTTTTGAATTTTAATAAAGCACACCCTGAACTAATTTAAAACTAGCGCTCTCGCAATGATCTTTCGTTTTCTTTGACTACTAGACAGCGTAGCCAGAGCGGTAGTAAAATTTGCACGGGTGTGTATTTTTTGGATAAGATTTATCGCAGCAAACGTGTGGAATATAAGGGAAAGGGTAGTCGATTATATATGTTTATTGGATTGGAAGAATAGTTCTTGCCTCAACCATTACATCTACTTCTTCAACACAACTTTTTGATTTATTCAATTTGTTACGATCAACATTGGTATAACGATGCAAAAAGATTGATTGGGATTAGTAAATGTTTCCAGCTGAAAGTTAGTGATATTAGCCGTAGATTTCATCTGTTCATGCGGTATGTGCCGTTCAAAAGTCAAATAATGAAAGGCCACGACAAGTCATGAGTTGGGAAAGGGTGAACTTAAGATTGATATTAATTTATAGTATCGTCGGTTAATTAATCTCACATTCTTTTTTCGTAGATCTTAGCTAACACCAAATTATATAGATTTTTATGATCTAACATTAATGAATTTTGAATTAATAATTGTATTACATAGAAGAGTTTTATAAAAAAAAACTCTTCTATGTAATACAATTATTAAAAAAAAGAAATTAAAATACGATTGACGATTGAATATGGATGGAGGTATAAATACGATGCTACAACCTCGTTAGCAACGTTGATTTATACCAAGTATAAGAACAATCTCCTTCAGACATCATTCAATTCGATCGCTTATCACTTTCAAATCGAGAACCTCATCAATCTATGGATCGGCCATGTCAGATCTCTATACACGTTCCAGGTATTTATTTATTTATTTTTATTCTTGAAAATATACATATATTTTGTATTGTATTGTTATTGCATTTACAACAATAACAGCACTAATAATAGCTATAATAGGAATACGTAGCACAAATATTCGTACATTTTTTTCTTAACATTTCTCACGTGTAATCAGTATAATAATAGCAATGGGTATTATCCGTTCTTGCATCGTGGGAAAAGAAATAAATAGTAAATAAAAATCGGGAAAATCTGCTTGATCCCTAGATTTAATTACAATATTTACGAATAGTAGCTCGCGTCACACCTGCGTAATTTCACAATTGTTTTACTTCCCGTTTGACTACATACCGTCAAAACGAAAAAAAGTGAAACATTTGTGACAATTTGTGACAAATTGTCACAAAAGTTCACAAGATTTTTTGTTGGCGCAAATACGCATCTAATACAAAATTATTTTTAGCCTGTGCGATACCAGTGATAGATTTGCTTGTTGTCTATCGATGATAGAGGAAAAATTTATAAAATTTGATCTCAGATCCGCGAAACACAAATAAACGCAGTTTGCGATTTGTGGTGTATTACAGTACATATATACTGTACCCTGCTCCTGGTGAATCTGAATTTTTCATTTTCTCGACTCTAGCCGGCACTGAGCAACTGCTGCAGATTTCCCTATTTTCTTCTCTTGTTTCACGATATTCTTGATTACTTTTATTACCACGGCATCAATCCTTATCTCCCGCTCCTGTTATGTCACTGTTTCAAACTCCAAATATTCATTTTCTCCAGGAAACTGCTCAAACGACTTTGGCTTCGTTTCTTGTTGGGCGTAAACATCGAAATGCTGCCTCGAATTCACTCAGATAAGCTTTACCTACCTTTAATTTAACTTATAATGAATGGAGTGAGGCTTGTGGATATGTTGTTGTAGGTTTTTCGGGCCGGTAACCTTCAGTCGTATGACAGTTGACTGCTTGAGCTTCGTTCTGTGTTTACAACAGGTATTGATCTTTGGAATTATAATTCCTCCCACTATTTGAGGCAGTTACTTCTTTATATATTAAAGCTATGCATTTGTTTCGGCTTGTATGCGATTCAGTTCACAGCGATGAGTGTCAAACCGTAAACTATGATACTATATATTGGTTACTGTAGTCAATTCATTGGATTTCATTCTATCTCTCTTTCAAGTAAATTCTTAACCTATCTTTCGATGCGGTACTCTCACCACTAATGAAACGTGACTATGTGATGGGATTCTTCCAATGTTTTATATTCCTATTCCTCTTTTATGTATGATTTCCTTTATTTCCAGGATGACCGTCATCGCTGAATCAACTTACGCAACTCCAAACTACAGGTAATTTACTATCTACTCGCCTCTTTCTACTAAATAAATAAGATTTTAAATAAATTAAATTAAACTAATGCTCTTGCAGACTTGTGGACCCGATTCGTTAATAGTTTCGACAAGATGGTTTTAATCACCAAATATTGATCTGTTTTTTTAATCGATCGGAAATATAAATACGTTATTTGTATTGTTCCTAACCATGAATACAATAATTTATCGTTTAACAATTGATGGAGATAATCAAGATAGACAAGTAGAGTAGCACGATGACGTTAGACGAAGATGACGATGAAGAAATAATTGATAAGAAACCTTAAAGATAGGGTTAAGTTACATTGGAAAATTTTTTAAAATATAATAACTTTCAAGTAATTTTACTTGAAAACAAGGGAGAAGTGATGTTTTTTAATGTTTTTAATTAAAATATTCCCAGAGTTACAAGAGCGTGTGGGTATACATATTCTAAATATAATGCAAAATTGCGAGTGGGAAACTAAAAAAGGCGAAATTTCAATGGGAAACGTAATTTTTTTTCCAGTTTTACGCATTCTAAAACTTGCGTGTGATTCTATCATGTGCGATATTCAGGGACCATCACTGCAAGAGAACGAAGGATAATGAATTACCTGTAGTTTGGAGTTGCGTAAGTTGATTCAGCGATGACGGTCATCCTGGAAATAAAGGAAATCATACATAAAAGAGGAATAGGAATATAAAACATTGGAAGAATCCCATCACATAGTCACGTTTCATTAGTGGTGAGAGTACCGCATCGAAAGATAGGTTAAGAATTTACTTGAAAGAGAGATAGAATGAAATCCAATGAATTGACTACAGTAACCAATATATAGTATCATAGTTTACGGTTTGACACTCATCGCTGTGAACTGAATCGCATACAAGCCGAAACAAATGCATAGCTTTAATATATAAAGAAGTAACTGCCTCAAATAGTGGGAGGAATTATAATTCCAAAGATCAATACCTGTTGTAAACACAGAACGAAGCTCAAGCAGTCAACTGTCATACGACTGAAGGTTACCGGCCCGAAAAACCTACAACAACATATCCACAAGCCTCACTCCATTCATTATAAGTTAAATTAAAGGTAGGTAAAGCTTATCTGAGTGAATTCGAGGCAGCATTTCGATGTTTACGCCCAACAAGAAACGAAGCCAAAGTCGTTTGAGCAGTTTCCTGGAGAAAATGAATATTTGGAGTTTGAAACAGTGACATAACAGGAGCGGGAGATAAGGATTGATGCCGTGGTAATAAAAGTAATCAAGAATATCGTGAAACAAGAGAAGAAAATAGGGAAATCTGCAGCAGTTGCTCAGTGCCGGCTAGAGTCGAGAAAATGAAAAATTCAGATTCACCAGGAGCAGGGTACAGTATATATGTACTGTAATACACCACAAATCGCAAACTGCGTTTATTTGTGTTTCGCGGATCTGAGATCAAATTTTATAAATTTTTCCTCTATCATCGATAGACAACAAGCAAATCTATCACTGGTATCGCACAGGCTAAAAATAATTTTGTATTAGATGCGTATTTGCGCCAACAAAAAATCTTGTGAACTTTTGTGACAATTTGTCACAAATTGTCACAAATGTTTCACTTTTTTTCGTTTTGACGGTATAACTTCATATGTTTTCTATTCTTAGTAACGGTAAACAGGTGGAAAAATAGACAGATATGACGTTGAGTTACTCTTCTTATGATATGCTCGATCCCTAAAGTTCATAGGTTGCAAGAAGCAAAGAAAGCTCTCATGTTTTTGCGCACTCTCTCGTCCCTTTTTGTTTCGTTTTTTTTTTATTTTCGGAACTTTTCAACATCACATAAGGTATCACACAAGCAGAAAAAACATGAAAAAAACTTAATCTGACAAACTACATTTTTTACAAAACAAATACAAATCCTAACCCGGCGCCAAGGTGCATATATAGATTAACAAGAAGGTTTCCTCATATACAAACTATGACATTTGATATTAAGCACATCTGCATAACCATCTGCAATTTCCTGCTGGTCGTGGCTAGTCTGGAGCGATACTGGGCGAATGCCTTGGACAGCGAGGCTAATGCACCTGACAGACGGGTATTGTATATAATAATTATTATCTATTTATAAAAAAATCGTGACTTACATACTCATTTTGGTAGGAAAGTTGCAGTTTATTGATTTACAGATTTTGTGGTGGCATGTGACAGAAAGAGATTGAGTCAAAATTGTACAGCCTCTATTGTTTATCTTATTGTTAGTTCCGTTTAGTTTCACGTGACTCACCTGGAAATGTGCGAAGATAAAAACATCACTAAATACCACCTTCCTTCCAGTATCCCACTTCATTCCACCCATACCATTATAAAGTTTCTTGAAATGGTTCAAAATCTCTTAGCTTAGTCACACAGCGTTCTCATGACTTTCAAAGCAAGAACGACCGCTCAACATACAAACTCTCTCGAATACAATGGTCTCTCCTTTGTCTTGCTTTGGAAGAAAAATGGCTTGGACCAGAATACTGTGCTATCAGGGCCACACCGATGTTTACGATAAATGCACTGCTTTATCAGCAAGATCTTTGATTTTCTATCTTATTACAACAGCGCATACAGTGGAAACAATTATTGATACAGTAAATGTAGATATGATTCGTCGCTTTGCGAATCAGAAATGCAGCAGGGGAAAGATACTGCTTGCTACTTGACACATGAAATCCTGCGGCTGATCACTGCTAGGTCAGTGATAATTCAAGGCCAATTCAGTTCAAATTGCCTTATCTCTTCTTCGGACCTACTTTACATAAGCCGCAAGAGCTGAAGATGGACCTGGGAGGGCGAGAATGAAATAAAAATAGATCTGAAACAAATATGTTTCTAAAGGATTTGATTAATGTGCTGGAGTGCTCAAAACTGCTCTTCTCCTACTCATCTATTTAGATAGATATCTATTCACTACAACAATAATATTTATTCATGTCAAGCGATCATCGCTACGTTTGGATGAAATGTGAAAACCGACCGAAGTCCTTGTAGGCCCGATAATTCTAGTCTAGTCATCCCACCATCTTGGTGGCAGTGCTTGAGAGCAAAAATTTTACAATTAATGACCTTTATCAAGCACTGATCAATTGGAGAGGGAATGGTTGCCGATAACGATTGATTAGTCTCTCCACATAGTACTAGTAAAATAAATCATATCAATGATTATTCACTTATCCATGATCTTTCCCTAATTTGATACTTTCCGCTCTGGTGATGCTCTGTCTCTCTTTGTCTATGACAGAGCGTTGCCAGAGCGGACACTAAATAAGCCCGGTATGCCTTTGTCTGGATTAGACGACCTGAAATAATTCTTTGGATTCCTTCCATATCTAATTCCTCATTCGTGGGTCTCGGAAGTCTCAAACTTCGTGCCATATCCGCCATTGCATGCGATGAGTCGAGTTCATGCATACACTATGGACACTACCAAACCACGGAAGGAACATGAGGGGATATCGTGCAATATGGGCATAGCTAATGCCGATCTATCCATCTTACACATTCCGAAAGTTGGGAATACATTAATGGAACGATGAATACATTTTAATTTTGAAATAAGCACGTTATGGAATGGAAGTCGGGAGATCTCATTTCAAATAAATAAATAAATAAAAGATCACGACACATAAGATCATTTTAGAGGGAGGAAAAATTTTAAATCAATATTTTTTTAAATCAATTAAATAATCTTCAGAAAAAGATCCTGATCTTCTGCTACAAATACAAGGGATGTGTGGTCTTCCTAATCATCGTAGCGTCTACTTTGTTGAAGGTAAACATTAACAGATTAAATAAAATGTATATAAAGCATACACCGAGAAAATTTTTCTATCCGCTCTGGTAACGTCCTATCGTAGACAAAGAAAACGAGAGAGCATTTCCAGAGCAAAGAGTTGCACATTATTGTGCATTTAAATTCTACTGCTCTGGCTCGTTCGCTGTCACATTTAGCAAATAAAATCGATTAATAAATCAATCAATATCCAGGGCACTGTGTTCTTCGATATGTACATACTACAGCTGCCCCATTGTGATACATTCAATCAGTGAGCATAATTTGAACAAATCAATAATCAATTTTGATCTACCGTAATCGATTCAGGGCAGTTCCTATAATCAATACACCGGCCACGCCGATGTTCTTGTTTCGGAAGTTGGTTACAGTTATCGCTCCATTCTTCGTGATCGTCTTCTGTA
The DNA here is from genome assembly GCA_943737045.1 of Parapristionchus giblindavisi. Classification (NCBI taxonomy): domain Eukaryota; kingdom Metazoa; phylum Nematoda; class Chromadorea; order Rhabditida; family Diplogasteridae; genus Parapristionchus; species Parapristionchus giblindavisi. The sequence goes on from CALSFV010000659.1 coordinate 48,069, forward strand.
ACAGGTGTTTTATTTATTTGTTTATTTGTCTATTGAACTTGATTTTGCGCTGTTCAAATTTACTAAAAAATAGATTTTAGTTGTGATTTGGGCAACAGACTTGAATTAACTTCTTCCGCCGAATAATAAATTTTACAATTCTTTACGTCGAATGTTACGTTGATGCATAAAACATCTATAGCAATACTTCTCTACCGTGTTTTCTTCTGTTTCCTTGTTCGACGTAGATTTATGCAGAATATTTGAGTGGTCCCGAAACAGCGAAAAGACTCCACGCACAAAAGACAACACTATACTATCGAATGCCCCTTTGTGACGAGTTTGTAGTCGGAATTTTTGTTATCTATCACGTGTGTGGGACTGCGAGAAACTACTAACAACTAACAACAATAAGAATAATAACAATAATACCATAATAATAACATGAGGGGTGTGTAAAACGAGCATTGTTTTCTTTGATTTTCCTTTGTTTTTGAACAGAGAAATATAATTAAATAAATGATTTTAAATATTAAATATTCCAGAGCCGTCGTCGATAATGTTCGTGAACGACGTCGTCTGAAGCAACAGGAGTCCCTTCGACTCCATCCAGGTATCATATTCCTGTTACAAATTACAATTAAATTATTAAATTAAAATTACATTAAGTTATTCTAACATTAATACATAAGTCATGAAAAATATAAAGAATCACGTACCAAAAAAGAATGCAAAAAAGAAACACTTCTCTCCGATATTGTTAAAGTTAGAATTATTATGTTTACTATTACCCAGGCCAAGACTTCCTAGCGGCCACGGGGTCACTGAGACATCACTATAATGAGAAGAAATCAGTGAGAGTGGCAACGAGGACACTGCTACTGGTATGCTACACTCACAGAAAAATCCCTTATATGTAAGGGAATATTTCCCTAGTAAAAATTGCCTTACCTATAAGGGATTCTGAGTAGATAAGGGAATTATTCCCTAAGGGAAGTGCAGTTACGAAACTTCCCTAAGGGAATTTTCTGTGAGTGTATTTATGGTTGTAATGGTATGCTATTATAATGATGTGCTTTTATGGTTGCTTAAAGATGGAGGCCCTCGAATGTCTATGCAAATACGTAATATCATTTGTGCAAGAGATTAGTGATATGCAAGAAATTAGCTTGACAAGGCATCTATCCCTTGGTGTAGTGGTAAATGCGCTGTCTAGTTAGCGTAACGTCGTGGGTTCGAAACCTATTGCCGAACTTTCTTATTTTCAAAATTTCGCGCCTTTGCCTGTACATCAAGCATGATTCGTTCATGATTCTAGCGATCAATGAGCTGAATTAGCATAAAATAATCTATGAACGGTATGCAGAATCACTTTGGCTATATTTCTGTCTTCACAGTTTGTTCACGAAAATATTCGCCGGACACCACCTTTAAGTGGGGTGAGCGAATCACATTAACTCAAAATAATAGCAAAAATACGGTATTTTTACTTTAATTTTGAAAAAAATAAACCACCAAATTCAGGTTGTTGGATGCTACCTGATATCGAACACCACGGCAACCATTATCAATTTCATTGAATTCTTCGATAAGAATGTCGTCGAGAGGCACTACTACTACTACCTGCTTGTACAGGATTTCTCCACACTGGTACGTCGAACAGGCATTATTATTATTATTTACATTATTCGAACATTATTATTTATTATTTTTATCATTTTTACGTTTTTTATAAACGTTATCATTATGTATTTTACTTGATAAATTATTGTTAACCTTCAATGTTCTTTTCCAAAGCGTATTCTTGAGTGCCTAGCTCCGAGTATGCAGCTGTAACTGTATCAATTGAGTTCCAGTTATTCGTTGTTGTGATCATAACCAAAAAAAGAATAATTAGTAATACCGTCAAAACGAAAAAAAGTGAAACATTTGTCAAAATTTTTGAAAATTTTTGACAAAAGTTCACAAGATTTTGGAAATTTTGAATTATGATATCTAAATGGGGTTGCTGGTTTTTTATTAGATAATAGGGTATTTGAGCATCTCTAAGCTTGCCTAATTTACCTGTGAAGAATAATTTTGAAATAAATCACTGTCAACGCTGTTTTGTGAAACTGGTATACGGTAGGATTTTCTACAGTATACCACTTTTGCAGCCTGATCTTTGCCAAGATCCAAACAGTGCAAATTCGCTATAGGAAGTCAGGTAATGCTATATATAACCATTATTAGACAAAAAAAGCTCGATGGCAGCAGGTTTACAGTAAGATTCTACAGTATGCTACAGTATACCAATTCTGCTGTGGAGCTTCCCAATTAATTTTTTTCACTTTTGTCGTGCATAACTGTATTGGGCAAACACATCCACAATGAAAAACCTTAGATAATACATCATCAAGATCGTGAAAAATGCTCAAACATGGAATCTTGTGAACTTTTGTCAAAATTTTTCAAAATTTTTGAAAAAATGTTTCACTTTTTTCGTTTTGACGGTAGAAATATTATAATAAAACTGATATTAAAATATAAAATTATATTAATAAAAATAATGTTTTCAGTTGACGATCGTCGGTTGTTTCTTCCGTTTGCCCATCTACTGTCTATCCGATCGACGAATCAGAAATGCCATCATCAGGGCTATTCTACGATGTATCAATAAGACCGTTCCTATTGAGCTACCGCCAGGTTCGTTGATCTTTGATCTTTGATCTTTTGATCTTTGATCGTTTTAGGAAATCTCGAAAAGTATGGCATAATCGTGGAATCTAACCGATTAGTCAGCAATGTAACAGGAATCAATCAGATATATGCTAATCAGGTAAATTTTTAATAAATAAATAGTAAATGCGTAAAATAATTACGAAATACATATTATTATTATTAATTTTTTTTTACAATATATTTTATTTCCACCTTTACCTTTTACATAATCAGTACAAGTCAAACGTAAAGGGAAGAAAAGCAGTTAACACACTCTCTCTTGTCATTTTCCATTTACTTTTTTTTTGTTCTTTTCGAGATTTCGAATTGTCTATCAGTTATGAACGAATAATATACTCGGGACAAGCCTATAGCATAGTCGTGAAACTTATTCAATTCTTCATTTTCAATTTCTACTACTGAAATTGATTTTTCAAAATATAAATTTAAACATCGTTTCAGGAATGGTTGGGTGGAGTGAAGCGAACCAAGGATGAACTTGCGTTCCTTCTTCACGATCGAAGACGATTCTTGGTCGATATGACCATTCGATTGGGAAGTATTCAAAATGAACGGTAAGCAAATTTTTTATTGTTAATTTTCAATTAAAGACACACCTAGACGTAATTTGAAACTCTCCGTTATGATAAAACTCTCTCGTAAATATAGACAGCGAGATAGTATGGTTAGAGCGGAGAGTTTCAAATGAGCTCGGGTGTACCTTTTATGCACCGTTACATTTGCCTTACGTGCTTACGCCGTAACCCCCTCCGCCGCCTCGGAGACGCGAAGGAGGGGGTTACGGCGTAGGCACGTAAGGGAAATGTAACAGTGCATAAAGGGAGAGTGACCTCTCTCAATGGCCTCTTCATTGCGCACACTATTTCTCTGTTCTCTAACAACGAGAGAGCGTAGACCGTTGAAGAGGCCGTTGACAAAGGTTTCGGCCCCTTTAAGGCAAAAAAGCTTATCTATTCCGCACAATACATTTTCGTCATAATTTTAGGCAATCCATGAATTGATGATATGGAAATGTCCAATAAGGAATGGAAATTCTTTTCAGATTAGTCGAAGAATCGACAACTTGTGATGGATCATCCGACATCTTTGATGGACTTTTATCTGTCAGTTAGATTCAATTTTTTAAATAAAAAAAAATTAAAAAATTAAAAGTTACTTCTTTACGTATCGATAAAGTTCACGAAGAACTTTCCGAAGTTCTTTCATCTTTCTAGTCTATTTTTATATGTCTTTGGATTATGCATAAAACCCCTCAAATGTGTTTCAAAATATATGACTAAAAAAATGTCGTTAATTGCTCTAAAACTTTTCACAAAATTGAACCATGGATATCGTTCAATATTAATTCTAGGTCAGTCACTCTCCAATAGAAAAGACTCCTTGTCTGTTCAAAGTCAGCGAAGTCGATGAAGAGGTCGAGGAACAAGAAAGCATTGCTATGGTTTAAAGATGCAATTGTTTTATCCTAGCATCATGCCAATTTTTGTCTTGGCATCGTGCCAACCATTCTCCAACCCTGTGATATTACCTCAAATGCTTGTATTATGCACCGATGAATTGTTCATCTCAACAGCTGTACAAATGCCTTCCACTGTCTAGTACGGGTTATTTATTTGTAATAAATAGTCATTATTAATATGTTTGCTAATGTACTAATCTTCTCACCCTAAAAATCTTTTCCTTGAAATATGATCTTGTTTTGTTTTTAGAAAATCGTGCACAATTTCATTAGTTCCAATTTCGGCTATGGCCAATACCTTGTGATAATTTCTCTATGACGAATTGCAAAGCCCAATCAAAACTTCGAGTATATCTCTTTTGTTTTCCATAACAAGCTCCGAATCAATAAATAATATAGTCTCATATTGATCTCCCTGGGTTGTTCTTAACTAATTTGTACATAATACTGTGTTCTTTTTCGATTTTGTGATTACGTTTACAGTTAGATTATGAATGAAGCTATTGCGACATTTTGTGCATTCACATTTATATTCACATTCAAAACAGTAATATTAAACTTTGATTGCAGGTGTATAAATAATTTGTTATTGTTAAACGCATAGCGGTTATGATGCGGCAGAAAAAAGAGGCATAGCGTAAAGGAGAGAGTGTGTTCAGATGAGAGAGCGCAGATGACGACACATAAATTGTCATACACTCTTTTTGGAATTTGTCAAATTTTCAATGTCCCCGTAGTGGAGAAAGAGTATGAAGCGCGAGAGCCTGATATTGAGATTCTTGGCATGGTGCCAAATTACGCAGTCGACTGCAATTAAGTCACAGTATGAGTCATTCCCATTGAGGTTGGTAAACGGAAGTTAAGTCCCCAGTCACAATGAGAACGTATAATAGAGGGTTACCTGAAAGCTCTATGAATCATTGGTTCGAAACTTTTAAATCAACGTTAACTTTAGTACAAAAACTCTCGGAGGTATAGAAATAAATAAGTACCAAGTATTTAGTAAATACAATGATAGTAAATACTTGCAATTATGTATTCCGTATTATGAACTCGTGATCTATTGAACTGAAAAAAAGCTCATTAGCTAGTTGAAGCCAAACATAAAAGAAAAACAAGTCTTGCTCTCATGAATCTTGTACGTCATGGAAATATCAAATTGTATATCTTCTCAAAGCCTAACATTAAGAAATCAGAGCTTATTATTAATCGAGTGGATTAGTATCTTTATTGTGAAACCTGTAGCATTTCTTTATATCATCTCTGCTATTAATAATCTTTCATATCTTCATCTTCATCCTCATATTCACATCATATCTTCATATAATAAGATCGATTGTTCAATATTGTTGTTGACTATAATTTTACGGAGCGTTCAAAAGTTGTGAAAGGAAACGAAACGAAGAGGTTGAAAGAGTACGTACAACGAGGAGAGTTTTATCTGGTTGTCTTAATAATATACCTTATGCGAAAGTATAATCATTGACTATATTATAGATATTGGAGTACGCAAAAATACGATGCTACGACAAAGGTATCAAAGATGAATTACTATGAAAATGTTGGTGAAGCGGTGGATATTACTATAATACTATTATACTTATCAACCATGAAAAAGCAAACTGATAAATTATACTTCTGACTTCAACGCTGATTCACATTTCTTTCAATTCAGGTTAACACAATTTACTAATATCAATTGACAACATCAGATGATTTTCTTCAGTTATTCAACTTTTATTGGTTTCTTTTTCATTTTTTTCATCCATTATCCTCTTTTATTGTTACCCATTTCCCGTAATATCCATAGAAGATAAAGATCCGACGTCTAATCCGTATATTTTTTATATGTTGCTGTCGATGTTTGAGTGTACATGACAAATGAGATACGCTTGTTAGCGTAGAAGTCAAGACGAGCACAAACTCCAAAAAATCATATTCGCCGCAATTTCCTTCTATTCTGGGTAGACTCATGGAAATGTAGTTGATTAGTCACTGCGATACATTTCCTTGTCAATTTCTTCTTTGAAGCCAAAAATCCGATAACTGCCGCTCCAACAAGTAAAACAAATTTACACAGGCTCAACAAATTCAAACACCGGTGAAACGCTCCCGAACTAAACAAATGATTTTTTAAACAGAATTTAACAATTCCTATGATAATATTACAAAGAGAAATCACGTTTTTTACATAGAAAAATGATAATAACAGACATCAGCGATTAACGAAAAGTCGTGTTCGACCCCCATCTAGGTGATCGGGCATTTTATTGAAGAAACAATATTTGATGCATTTTTCATTGTATTTATTTGATATCAGACGATGTGAGTCAACGAAGAAGGAGAAAAGTTTTTGATTTTTTTCAAATTTCCGAACACAGTGCAGGTCCGTCAGGAAGTCTCTTCTTCTTTAAAAAGCGCATAAGTTTGTGATAATTAAAATAACTTTTGTTCCGCTGATGTATGAATCATAGTTAGGGATAATGAAGGAAAGTTTTTGCTGGCTTAAATTACGAAAGTTCAGGATCAGCTTTTTCATACCTTACTTCCTTATTTCATTTTATCAACTGTAACAAAGCGCGAATTTAGAAGAATGTTCTCAGAGACCGAAGGATATGTTTAAATAAAGCATTATTATATCAAGTATGACTCATTGTCAAAGATTACTCACGGCAGCCGATGAATAATAACCGACTGGATGATAACCATTTGCATACGTTGTCTATTCATTAGCGCGTGTTTCTCATATGCAAATAGTTATCATCCAGTCGGTTCTCGTTTGGCCTATTGCACTCAATGATTACTCACCACCTTTTGAAAGTTAGTGTATTTGTTATGTATTTCAAAGGGCTGAAATATCTATACGTACTAGTCATACAAAAACTGAATAAAAGTCACCTTCATCGTATATCAAGCATGGAAACATATAGGTTGACTCACTTACATATAACTTACGACTCAACGCTGACTCATAACCATTGCGTCTACTAACTACTGCACATAAAAAAAGTTGCACAACGACATCGTTCAAGAGGTCTTCTAGACCGCGTCTGCCTTTGTACTTTGTCGTTTGTGGATATAGAAACGTATTGGGACAGGAATGTTGAACCGGAATTGCTATATTTGATACAAATTATATTATGTAAGACCTTATCTATAACAATATCTCGATTACTTCCTTTGTATTTAACTTAAAACAGTTATATTCAGAGTCCTTTTGAAACATGCAACGTGAAATAAACAGGTGAAAAAGTTCAAGCGCTGTGAATTTCACAATAGGAAAGCTCAGAAACACCTTTATCTATGTGTGAAAATAAAAATAGATCATAACAAACATGTAAACGTGCTAATCTAGTTGGGTATTAGTTAATCAAAAGACTTATACACAAATTGTTGGAAAAGCAACACGTTACACTAATGAAAAGAACACCGATGAATTGAATGGTATAGACGGATAAATCATTATTAATAATCTTTATCACGTTCACACATTCGTATGGTGAATCACAAAAATCCAAGGCTTTCCAAACACCATCCGAAAAGGGTTTTAACTAGGCTTTTTGTTTGTCGATCATTGTTCGGCCCAATATATCAGTCATGATCTTTAGTCTTTGGTCTTTGGTCTTTGGTCTTATGACAGTTATATTTAGTCCAGCAATATCTGATACATGGTATCTGCTGTTAACATCTCCAACACACTCTCCACATATCTATGCATTCTTCATTACATACGATGAGATTTCATTAGGGTCTTAGGGTGTATTTCAGTCACTCCCATTGGCACATAATCAAGTTCTCACACGGAGACATGAGAGATTCGACAGGTGTATAGTAGTGGCAGAGACGGAGTGTGATTCAAGTTCAAATCATCAGTTTTAGAATAGTACAAGACAATTTTATACTGCGATCCAATACAATACAATGGCATTTATCACATACAAAACCATTGGGAAAGGAATGGTTCCACTAAATCTATGGTTAGCCTGGTCGTGCAGAGGTTTAATACTCATATCTTATCTTGGAGATCTTGGATAATTCTTTGTTCGCTTTCTCTCAAACAACTATTGAAGACGTTCTTTAGCTTGAAAATCGCGATATAAAATTGAATTAAAATATTGAATCAATGGTTCAATCGAATCATCTTTTCATATTTTGTAACTTCATTAAAAATCATACGGTAGATAGGATACAATTTAGTAATACTAATCAGTATATATAAATTTTTCGAGAATCAGTCAGAATATTTTTGGAAAGATATAAATCTTGTGATCCAGCAGAACAAATATTTCATCCGCGGAAGTATTCCTGTCTCATCTTATCCCATAATCTTGCTAAAAATTACATCATAATCTGTGCGATCCTGATACCCTTCACAAGATTAATTCATCTATCGATATCCTTCACGTATCCAGACCAATACACGATTTTTTTTTAAATAATAATATATTTAGTATCCTAAACATTTGATATTTTAAAGGTATACAAGCTAATTTTATTCTCCGCACTGGTAATTCTTTCTCGCAGATATAGAAAGTGAGACAGTGTGACCATAGCGGAGAGTTTCGAATTGGGTCGGTGTCGCACTTTCAAGCTCCAAGCGCTCTTCGAAATCTTACAAAAATTATACTTCAATCACAAATGAATTCTTCGAGTGTCATCTTTTTCAAATATGATAGACGTAGCCAGACCAATGAATATTAGAAGCGTATCAAATATCTGGCCATACTCCTCTTCACACCTCCTCATCGATACTTTATCATGCACGAAACAGAGAATATGTTGTTTCTGTTTTTGTGGATATCCGATAGCTTTGTGTTGTCTCTCATCCATAACTATGTGTATGTTTGAACTGAATGGGTCCGAACTGTTCCTTGATCTTTCAAGGTCTACCTACCTTTCACTCACAACTTAGGTCTGTTTACTTGTTAGGTCTATCTGAAAAAGTGCACGTATTTGAACGTTTTTCTCGGAGTACTCTTCGACAAGGATAAGGCAATTATTGATTGCTTCATATGTATGTCGTAAAGATCAAAGATCATATTTGACAATGTCGGTCTAAAATGTGCATGTTTTGTGATAACGTGTACTGAACCTATCGATTCCTTCATATGTATACTACTTTCATCTATTCGAGTTAGTATCTATCCCAGGAAACGAAGCTCATCACAAGATATAGATGAAGAATCCAATCAAGGATTACTCTCTCGCCCTCTCCGCCTACCTCTACTTCTCCCTATCCCTCTCTCTCTCTCTTTCTCTCCCTCTCTCCCTCTCTCCTTCCCTACCTCTACCTCTCCCTCTCCTTCATCTTTCCCACCATCTGCCCATTGACACCTTCCACCTCTTCCCCCCATATCCCCTTGTTGTCAAGGGTCTATTACTACTAACTTTACTTTCTCCCTGAAACTTTCTCATACCACACACAGCTTTGCCAACTTGTCTTATGCGGTGTCACAGTTGCCTTAAATGTGTCGGAAACGTCCACATAAACTTTGCCGAGTGTAAATTTCGAACGGAAAATGAAATATTCGGAATATTTATTTTGCATTCATGTCAAAATCCCGCTAGAAAATTACACTATGCAAAGGTTGAGTGGACGTCTCCGCGTTTGCGGCGGAGGGACGTAAGGTAAATGCAACACCGCATTAAATAACCCTCAATCGAATTAGACTACGGTAGTTCTTTACTAGACTAGTCATGATTACGGTAGCTTAGCAGGAAACCTTATATGTCTGGCTAAATATCAAGCTTTCCTATATGTCTATTCATATCCGTGTACTGGCGTCGTGCTCAAAGGAAAATCTGAAAAGTTTCATCACAAGATCAAAAGGCTAGTTTTGAGTCGTACCTCTCACATGCCAATTTGTATCTTTTTGCTTCCCTTTTCTCTTCTCACGAGATTTTTGTCTCTATGGCGATAATCATCAACAAACTCGCGCTCCCTTATCTAAAGCTTCCTCCAAGTTTCGCAATAAGCCCCGCCCACTTTTTCGCTGAATCTCTGCCTTCCCTCAGTCAACTACCTGACACTACGTGACTCCTCCTCTCTTTTCGCTTTGGCTACCGTATCCTTGTTATTTTCATAATCGAGTTTTTTCACAACGGGTGGTTATCAATTATTAGCTTTAGCCTGAGGACACAAAGGCACACCAGAGCTAATTTGAAACTCTCCACTCTGACAAAGCTCTCTCGCAGATAAAGAAAGCGATAGAGCATTGCCAGAGAAGAGATTGTTCTGTTCTTGTTATAATTATGCGATTTGTTTCCTGAAGAAAAACCAATCTCGAATTTGAATTTTAACGATATTGATCGCCATATACCAATTAATCATGCGGAATTGACTGATCCGATAAATTCCCAATTTCCTTTGCCCAATCTCCTCACATTGTCCAAATACAAATAATCCGTTTCCAAATATTATATCCCTAATCGACCGTTTTCCTTCAGCTATGTATCGATTCCTTCTTCTCTCATCTGTCGTCCTCTTCGTCCTTCCTTCTGTAGGCAGTCTCAAGTGTTTCTCCATCCCTACTCCCACAGCCATCACCACTACCATGACCCAGGGAACCGAGGTATTATCGATTTGTTAAAACCACCGTGGCCTACCGTAATCTCACATAATCCATTCAAGACCGAGTGTGCAGCTGGCGTGTTCACGTGCTCAAAGACTGTCGATCGAGTTGCCAATACCGTGACGAAGGCTTGCGGAGCCTACAACACCAATTGCACGGTACGAAAACAAATTTTATAATGATTCATCAATCGATAAATTCAGACTAATTCCGTACCCGCTACCGTAACCTACGATGCTATTTGCTACAATAACACGTACGCACCGACCACGACAAATTGTTGTTGTTATGGAGACAGGTGGGCTTATCGATTAAAATATGTTCCAAATTTGAGAGAAACAGAGAAAACTCTCATCGTTTTACTCGATCTTCCTCCTCTTTTCTTTTCTTTTCGTGAATTTTGAGATCTCCAAGCGCAGGGAAGAGTGTTGAGCTACAACACTACGAACAATGAAAATTAATTTAATTTAACAAAAATAATATTTATTAAAAATAATTAAGATGCAATTCGGCCGTGACTGCTGTTTCCTCAATCTTCATGATGATGATCGCTTATCTTGTCTTTAGCCATTAATTCAAATCCTTCAAAACAATTTTTAGCCATAATTTCATCGAAATCTACTTCATTCATGTTTCATTGAACCCTGTGATACCTCACTTTGAATTAATATTAGATTAGAATATAAATACTACTCTCTGAAAGTTAATTTGATCTGCTTCGCTCTGATCAAACTATCTCATTTTCTCTAACCACGAGAGAGTGTAGTTTGTGCGGAGAGCTCGAAATCATCTGTATTCATGGAGCATTATATATTCAAGTCTATCAATACATTCCTTCTAACTAACTCTTCACATTTTCATATTTTCTCTTCATATTAGTCACCAACTTCCTTATTTTCGTCGTTGATATGGTGATTTGAAATCTTTTCTATGTACCGAGATTTGTCTATGTATGTATTATGTTTTCTTCGTTTCAAAGCATACCCTCTCTAATTTCGTTTCCCTAGAAACTATCTTGAATAACAATTTTTTTATCTCCCTTTCAAAACCTTTGATCCGTAGCGTATAATTTGATACTCAACAAAGTCTTTTCTAACCCAGTGATGTTATATTATGCAATAATTTTTGTATTCGTATCAATTTTGAATAAATAATCAGGAAGGAATGTTTCAAAATATATGTACATAGAACAAAAGAGACCAATCATCGCTAATCAAATTTTGGATTATAAACAACATCAGTGAAACTCTATCCAAATCAATACTTGAATATGTGTTCCAGGATACTTAATGTAAATCAATCACATCGTTTTTGTGCGAATGTCAAGCGATATGCGGGAAGTTAACGCCGCCATCCCAACTATGAATTCGACCAAAAGTTGGAAACATGTTTTCCCAAATTTTTTAAAATCTTTATTGGGTGTACCTTCTACCTGAATATCTTCTACCTCCTCAGGTACAGGAGAAGAGCAATGATACTTAAGAGGAAGGCGAGAGTGAATGGGGGAGAAAGCACAGCTGATTTTGTTATAACATTAGTTCAAGGGGTGCGAATCTGGTTGGGAAAGAGGTGCCACCTACCAGAATTGATGGTAATTTCGAATATCGTATACTTTGGTCAGCATACTTACAAAACAATCTAAATGAAAAAAGAATTTATTACTGGTTTTTGTTTTTAATGTATATTTTCATGAGAAAAATATTTTATTCAATGACTTTTAGTCACTATAAATTTTCCCAAAAAGATTGGAAAATTGGAAAATTGGGAAAAACGGAAAAACGGAAATCCCAGCCGTACTTTGAATATGCTAATAAAATAAAGAATATCAAAAACTGTTGATAAAAATTACATAACATATTGTTATTATAATACAGATTACAGTTTAACAACCTTTATAAAGATCAACTAACTATCGATTATCGCTGATTATCGCTAAGTAGGTCACTCCCCGCAGTTTCAGCCATCACAAAAACCATTCAATATTAAGTAAAGCGATCACTGGATCTGAGGTGTGATAGATAGGGAATTTCTTTCCTTAGAAATTCTGTAATTTAGATCAGTTATCGTTGATATTGTTGTCACATCTTTATTGGATGTATCATAAATAAATAAATAAATAAATAGATGTCAGTCTCAGTGCCGCTACACTTTGATCACATTCGAATATGGATTGATAGAAGAATCTAGAATTAATACAAAAACGAAGGAACCCGCGAAGATCTCGCTCAAACTTCATCATTAGAGGCTTTTATTGACCGCGTGCCACCCCTGACTTGCCGAGGTTCTTCTAGGGCCGAAGGTCGAGGCAAGAGGCACCGTTGATTGTGCTACGTTTTAGAACAATTTTCTGTTTATCAAAAGTTTCCTTAGCGCTCAAGTATAAACGCTCGAGATGCGCATTTATTTAAATTACTATGAAAGAACATCCACCGAATGACTCATTTTGATCATCTCCACGTTCTTCTATTCTAGTCGAGAGAGCTACCATGCAATTTACTCACAGCTGAAATCTAACGTCGAAAGTCAACTCAGAGTAGTCAAGTAGATAGGAACTAAATGCTGTTACTCATACTTAGTTTATTCTACTTTATCGATCGGTCAATATCGATTAAATGTATGGTTGTGGATAGCGGAAATTTTTCGCTTATGCGATGGAAAGATGCAATGAGTGAGGTTGGTTTTTAAAAAAAAATATATATTTTTATAAGATTTTTTTTGTTGGCCCCTGGATATTAGTAATGCTCCACAAAACTCTACATTTTAATTCGCTAACTGAAATAAAAATGTTTAAGGATATTGTAAGTGTCATGCTGTTTCTCTCGAACAGTGTTAATTTTTTTAAACATTTCATTCCTTCTAACAATAAATGACGTATGACTGATTGATCGAGTTTCTTATTAGAGAATATATACTTCTAAATATCACGAAACTTATTCAGACCATGTGCCCCTTCACCTCTACTTGCCTCACAACCATCGATTATGACCTTGATACGGTCGAACTAGGGTGCGGTGCCAAATACTACAACTGCTCGGTCGGTTTGATCTTTGATCTTTGTCAATCCTTAATTTCAGTACAACGGCTTTAGTCTTCCTTCTAAATGTGAATATAACAAGACTCTTTCTGCTCTAGTCACTTGTTGTTGCTATGGAGACAATTGTAATCATTCCAATCCATTTCTTCCTTGTTTAACACTTTTAATTTTGACGATAATCATTGTTTTGAGGGATAACAACCCCTGAAATTGGTTTTTTAAAGTCATTATATTTCACTATAAAAATTTTATATAATAATAATTATGTTATTTTTTTGAATTTATGAAAACTCGATATTTAATTGCAACGTTTATTTCCGGATGTTAAAATTTCAAAAAAATAAAGATGAAAAGAATAACTAGTTTGATCCCAATTTCATTTGATAGAGTTGATTAAAAAAACCTTAGGTTGAGCTTCATTTTGGAAAAAAAATTAGCCATTTTTCATACCATTCATAATTTTTTTCTTATTCAGCTTATTGATCGCTAGAATCATGAATGAATCATGAATGAATAATGATCGTGCAGCCAAAGACTTTTTTAAATAAGAAAGTTTGGCAATAGGTTTCGAACCAGCGATGTTACGCTACCTAGGCATCACTTTTACCACAACGCCATGACCATGCTAATTTTTTTTCATATCACTTATTCCTTGCATAACCGATATGATACGCATTAACATAAACATTCGTGGGTCTCTATTTTTAATTTCACGTTAGTACTGCTCTTTTTCCTGTTTGTCAATGCAATATGAATTTATCTACATCTTCTAACTGAGAGATCATCAATGGAAACATTTAGACTTCATTTTTTATAACTTTTGATTCAGGTAAGCAACCAAGGTCATCTTACGAGTCAATGTACAGAATTTAATAAAGGGATGATGTGTTGGTATAATTAAATTAGGTTACTATTGTGTAGTGATGAAGCTACCGATGTATATTTTTTTTTGAAAGCTTATATTTCTTTAACATAATAATATCTTTATGTGGGTTTAAGGTAAGCATGATAAGGAGATAAATAGAGAAAAAACATTAGGGACACATAAATACAATACATATTTATATATTTAGTGAAAAGTCCTGTTCTTCTGAAATATTGTGAAAATGGAGACACCCACTGGGGCAGCAAAGTCAACAATTTGGGAATCGCGCTGAATTTGATTTCAAGATGTAGCGTGTTTGCAAATTTAAACCCCAAAATTTAAAACTCTGCTTCTAGATATGCTAACAACCCGTTCTAAGTGCGAAAATGATGCTAGTGGCGAGTGTTGTTTGACCACATATGATGATAGTCATAGCTCTTAATTTGCCCTCAGGGCATGAACAACAATTTTTTTGGAAGACCTGATTTTGAGACCCCTACTGTTCAGTGGAGAGGGCTTAGGAAATTATGGTTCCTCCACAGACAGATTTGCAATGTGTCATATATTTATTTCTCTTATTTTGGTTTAGCTGTGATTCCTCTCGGAGCCGCAGCAAACGTTCTGCAGAAGTCATCTTGATTAGAGCGCGTACGCTTTTCAAAACTTGTGCTTTCGCTCTCTCACATCTCTCGTCCCTGCTCATCTTTTGATGAAATCTCCTATTTTCAAAGCTCCTAAATAAGTTTGAGATGTTCACAAAGGTTTTTATTCTATTGCAAAAGTTTGATCTTTGTATTTTGATCCTTGATCGTTGTCCACAATTTTTCAAACAATGTGCAAAACCTACTTAATAATGACGATGTAGAACTAAGAAAATAGTTTCACGCATGCACAATTGAATGATAAATTAGGACAATTTGTCTCTATGTCTGCAGAAATGACAATAGTATTGATTATAAGATAGGAAGAGGTTCCGTTTCAGTGCTAGATCAGTGATAGAGTGGCGAGATGATCAGACAAGATCGATGGGCAGAGACGCAGAGAGTCATCGCGCGCACTGAACCCGATATATCACCACTATTGAGACGGGTGGCGGGCGGGGATAACTTCACTGAAAAAAACATAAAATTTTAAAAATAATAATTTTGATAAAATAAAGATTCTAAATGGATCTAATAATTTTATTACCACATATTTCATACGAAAAAGTCGAAATATCTGCGAAAGAAAATATATCTGGAGGTCACAAATATATTTAGTTGATATAGTGAACAATTTATATAGGACGCTCAAACTAATTTCTACTCTGGTATTTAGAAACTTAAAGTCTACTTAAACTCCGCACTTTAAGTAGACTTTAAGTAAACTTAAAGTAAAACGCAAGTCTACTTAAAGTGGTGTGGTATACTGTAATGCATTTCGTCAAATGTTCTTTCACTTTAAGTTTACTTAAAGTCTACTTAAAGTCTGTGACGTAATTTAAGTAGACTTTAAGTTTGAAAATACCAGAGTATAACCTAAATGCCTTTAATAAACACTTGCGATATCACCACCAGCTAAACTACGTGCAAAAAATTCAGAATAATAATAATAATAAATAAATAATAATAAATTTATGCTTTACAAGGATAACGCAGATATAGCGAACAATTTATGTCGTGACAAATTACATAAAATACGGTGCCACAACTTAAGTAGCAAACAAATAACAAATAATTATTACATATCGAAAAAAAGACAAATTAATATTTTATCGGGATGATTTAACAAATAATAGATTTGCTATTGCTATTAATTTGTTTCAATTGAAAAATTATTCTATATCTTTATTAAATGTATTCTATAACTACAGTAATATTTCAATCAAATCTCGGTGACCGTATACTTAAAATTGCAAATATTAGGGATAGTTTTTTCAATGAGTTTTATTTTTAGATCATTAAATTTATTCTAATTTGAATGCAAATACTAAATTGTAAGATTCATTGTATCATGAAAAGATATCATCAACGATACGGAAGATTTAGATTACACCTCCATTCTTTTTCTTTATAGTATCTCTAGGGTATGCACTTTACTTACTTTATCGTTGCAGTACTTTCACTTGTAGCAGTCTTGGGATACTGTAGTATTCGTCCGTTTAAAAAATATTGTTTTTTCCTCATTCCATGAATAAATATTAAATCTCGTTGAACAAAACACTGCTATGATAAGATGCACTTAAAAATTTTTATGGTTATTTTGGAAATATATTCAGTTCACGTCAAGTGAAATAAGGTAAACGATCCTTCATCAGCTTTATCGATGAGAGGAAGAACACGTTAAAGATGTAGTGTTTCTATAATTAAATTTTCAAGCCTACCAACCGGACCGATTGATTGTCCGGCGTGGTATCTACTCGAACTATTATATGATACGTCAAATTATCGACATAAACTCTTTAAAGTACGTCCTTATACACCGATATGTAGCTCCGCCCATTTCTGATAAACCATATGTACATAGTGATTCTGACTCCACCCATTTAACTTCGCGGGCTTGGACATCGATTGCAAACTGCACATCACCCAAAATCGTTATTCATTTAAAAAGAATCCTACGAGTGAGGTCCTCGAAGAAATATTCGTCACACTACAAAGTTGCCCATCGACGTGTAGACGTCCGTCGAATAGATTCGCCATCCAGATGATGACACCCTTCCTCGGACGACCTCATCGACGAAGATGATGAAGAAGATTCGCTAATATAATGACTGACTAAATCTGTAGGAGAGAATATCATAGCTTCAAATACTTTACAGTTCACAACATTCAACAAATTCTTTGGTCCAAGTAAACGAGACCTTTGATCTTTGAACTTTGTCAGTTTCGAGAAGGCCTTCAGATACCCTATACATGAACGTTGGTAAACCTTGTCTACGGTCTACGAACGTTTCGTCGATGGAGCATACGGGGGGGGGGGAAGTAGGTGAAGAATAAATCAATGATCAAAGTATGCGGATTGTTCTAGAAGATAACTAATGCTGTTTATCAAATTCACACTGACAATGAGATTTTTCATGCACTCTCTGATCTGATCTATTACCATACACTAGTTCCCCTTCATATCCCACCACAAATATCGATTGATCTCATCCATTTGTATGAGTCGTCTCGTGCACGCAAGAGACTATCAATGTGATCTACTATATATAGGAATCAGACATATAAGATTAAGACTATCGATTGATCTAACCTTATCTGCGGTACCACATCAAGATGCATACAAAATGGCCTTACTAGTTGCACATTAGCATAGCGGAAAGAAATGGTGCGTATGGTATGAGGAGTGACAATTATGGTAGGGAAAAGAATTACTATAGTAAGAATGAGAGATGTCTACAGTACAAAACACGTGAACACTAATCTGTCCACGAAGCCATACCCAGCCGTACAAGGAGTAAACCCGGTGAGCCTTACAATCGCTCGGTACCGGGAGTACCCCACGAACGGACATTCCGGGCACCGGAACCGAAAGGCAGAGGACTAACTAACTAACCAATTTCAGAAAGATCGATACGACTATTGTGGTGTGGGATACGATACCTTAGTGATGGAATAGACGTATCCCTGCGTAGATGAACGACGAATCCACATGTAGGTGAGCGTTAAGAAGTTGAGAAACAGCAAGACGATCATCGAAGTTGTTGTTCAGCCGATGAGAGAAGACGTAGGATGAGACGATCTATAATGAATAATGATTTATTTTTTTATAATAAAAAGAGATGTCTATGGCATGAGGTACTGCGGTATTAGGGCTAATACAGGATACACATGCAAAACACGTGAACACTAATCTGTCCACGAAGCCATACCCAGCCGTACAAGGAGTAAACCCGGCGAGCCTTATAATTGCTCGGTACCGGAAGTACCCCACGAACGGACATTCCGGGCAACGGAACCGAAAGACAGAGGACTAACTAACTAACTAAGACCAGAAAGATAGATACGACTATTGTGGGGTGTGATACGGTACCTCACTGATGGAATAGACGTATCCCTGCGTAGATGAACGACGAATCCACATGTAGGTGAGCGCAGAGAAGTTGAGAAACAGCAAGACGATCATCGAAGTTGTTGTTCAGCTGATGAGAAGACGTAGGATGAGACGATCTATAATGAATAATGATTTATTTTTTTATAATAAAAAGAGATGTCTATGGCATGAGGTACTGCGGTATTAGGGCTAATACAGGATACACATGCAAAACACGTGAACACTAATCTGTCCACGAAGCCATACCCAGCCGTACAAGGAGTAAACCCGGCGAGCCTTATAATTGCTCGGTACCGGAAGTACCCCACGAACGGACATTCCGGGCAACGGAACCGAAAGACAGAGGACTAACTAACTAACTAAGACCAGAAAGATAGATACGACTATTGTGGGGTGTGATACGATACCTCAGTGATGGAATAGACGTATCCCTGCGTAGATGAACGACGAATCCAGGTGAGCGTTAAGAAGTTGAGAAACAGCAAGACGATCATCGAAGTTGTTGTTCAGCTGATGAGAAGACGTGGGATGAGACGATCTATAATGAATAATGATGTATATACTGTGTCTACTGTATAATAATAATATAATAATATTTATAAGTATTCATGAATAAACAATGAAACGTGCGATGAAAGAAGAAGAAACGAAAATCAATAATGAAGATGATAATGCTAAAAATAATGAATTGCTCACGGGTTAAAGAATAGAATACTGGGCGAATCTTTGGAATAATAGAGACGAAACATGATTTGTCAGGGAAACTCTATTTGATTGCCAGGTTGTGCCAAAAGTCTTGCCGCTCTAGGAAAGAAGCTGTAATGTCTATAATTATATCTGGATCCGGGGTTGTTAAAGTTGAGTCTGTTTCGTGTGGTATAAGGGCGAAAATAGTGGGATTTTTTATTGGAGATTTTATATTTCCCTCTAAGTAGGTTCATGGCTGTCCTCAAATCTATGTGCTCTCTGCGCTTCTCTAAAGACTCTAGACCCAATTGGGTGTTTCGCAGTGCGCTACCAGGCACTGTATCCCAGGTATGGCTGTAACAGCGCATAAATAGCCTTCTTGTGAAATAATTCTGGACTCTTTCGATGACTATTTTGTCGTGCTTCTTGAATGGATTAAATACTGTTGATGCGCTTTCAAGGATTGGTCTGATATATATATCGTATACGCCTTAAGGAGGACATCTATATTTTTGGTCTTCAGTGCTCGTAAAATAATATGGCATGCTGTTTTACCTTTCATGGCAATATTTTTACAGTGATCGGTAAAGGTTAAAGATTTCTGAATAGTGAAACCCTGGTCCCTAATCAGATCCTTTTGAGTCAAGTTTAGTGATCCGATGGTGTATTTCTTCCTAATATTTGCTCTACCAAGATGTAGTGAATTACATTTTTGAGCGGCTAGTGGCAGTTGCCAATCATCTGCCCATTTTGAGATGGTATCTATGGCAGACTGTAGGGGAGCGGATGAGTTTTCATCTTTAATAGGGGTGTATGTATGAAGGCTGATACAGGATATCCATGAAAAAAGGATCAGGTACCTTACAGAATAAGACGCATCTTTGAGTAGACGAACGACGAATCCATAAGCGAAGAGCACTCCGGAAGATGAGAGACATCTAGACGATCATCGCAGTTGTAGAGGAGTCGGTGAGAGATGAAGGAGGGCCCATGGGATGAGACGATAAATGACAATAGTGGGAATGATGGTGCCTTATATGCTGATCACCAAAGAGCACGCGCTCGATGTTTACGTTCTAGAAAGGATTGGAAGGAATGATCTGCCCTATTCCTAGAGTTATCGAACAGAGTACACGTGCACTCAGTCAATCAATACTCAGCATTAGAGAGTAGATCACTTGACTAGACTCCATCTTGTTCGATATCTCCATTGATTGACTGAGTGCACGTGCACTCAGTTCGATAATTCTAGGAACATGGCAGATCATTCCTTCCAATCCAATGTAAACATTGAGCGCGTGAGCCTTGATGATCAGCATATAAGGCACCATCATTCCCACTATTGTCATTTATCGTCTCATCTCATGGGCCCTCCTCCATCTCTCACCGGCTCATCTACAACTGCGATGATCGTCTAGATGTCTCTCATCTTCCGGAGTGCTCTTCGCCTATGGATTCGTTGTTCGTCTACTCAAAGATGCGTCTTATTTTGTAAGGTACCTTATCCTTTTTTTCATGGATATCCTGTATCAGCCTTCATACACCCCTACAGTAGACACAGTATATACATCATTATTCATTATAGATCGTCTCATCCCACGTCTTCTCATCAGCTGAACAACAACTTCGATGATCGTCTTGCTGTTTCTCAACTTCTTAACGCTCACCTGGATTCGTCGTTCATCTACGCAGGGATACGTCTATTCCATCACTGAGGTATCGTATCCCACACCACAATAGTCGTGTCGATCTCTCTAAAATTAGTCACCTGTCTTTCGGTTCCGTTGCCCGGAATGTCCGTTCGTGGGGTACTCCCGGTACCGAGCAATTATAAGGCTCGCCGGGATTACTCCTTGTACGGCTGGGTATGGCTTCGTGGACAGATTAGTGTTCACGTGTTTTGCATGTGTATCCTGTATTAGCCCTAATACCGCAGTACCTCATGCCATAGACATCTCTTTTTATTATAAAAAAATAAATCATTATTCATTATAGATCGTCTCATCCTACGTCTTCTCTCATCGGCTGAACAACAACTTCGATGATCGTCTTGATGTTTCTCAACTTCTCTACTCTCACCTACATGGGGACTCGTTGTTCATCTACGCAGGGATACGTCTATTCCACCACTGAGGTATCGTTTCCCACACCACAATAGTCGTATCGATCTTTCTGAAATTGGTTAGTTAGTTAGTCCTCTGTCTTTCGGTTCCGTTGCCCGGAATGTCCGTTCGTGGGGTACTCCCGGTACCGAGCAATTATAAGGCTCACCGGGTTTACTCTTTGTACGGCTGGGTCACGTGTTTTGCATGGGTATTCTGTATTAGCCCTAAAACCGTCGTACCTCATACCATAGACATCTCTTTTTATTATAAAAAAATAAATCATTATTCATTATAGATCGTCTCATCCTACGTCTTCTCTCATCGGCTGAACAACAACTTCGATGATCGTCTTGCTGTTTCTCAACTTCTTAACGCTCACCTACATGTGGATTCGTCGTTCATCTACGCAGGGATACGTCTATTCCATCACTAAGGTATCGTATCCCACACCACAATAGTCGTATCGATCTTTCTGAAATTGGTTAGTTAGTTAGTCCTCTGCCTTTCGGTTCCGGTGCCCGGAATGTCCGTTCGTGGGGTACTCCCGGTACCGAGCGATTGTAAGGCTCACCGGGTTTACTCCTTGTACGGCTGGGTATGGCTTCGTGGACAGATTAGTGTTCACGTGTTTTGTACTGTAGACATCTCTCATTCTTACTATAGTAATTCTTTTCCCTACCATAATTGTCACTCCTCATACCATACGCACGATTTCTTTCCGCTATGCTAATGTGCAACTAGTAAGGCCATTTTGTATGCATCTTGATGTGGTACCGCAGATAAGGTTAGATCAATCGATAGTCTTAATCTTATATGTCTGATTCCTATATATAGTAGATCACATTGATAGTCTCTTGCGTGCACGAGACGACTCATACAAATGGATGAGATCAATCGATATTTGTGGTGGGATATGAAGGGGAACTAGTGTATGGTAATAGATCAGATCAGAGAGTGCATGAAAAATCTCATTGTCAGTGTGAATTTGATAAACAGCATTAGTTATCTTCTAGAACAATCCGCATACTTTGATCATTGATTTATTCTTCACCTACTTCCCCCCCCCCGTATGCTCCATCGACGAAACGTTCGTAGACCGTAGACAAGGTTTACCAACGTTCATGTATAGGGTATCTGAAGGCCTTCTCGAAACTGACAAAGTTCAAAGATCAAAGGTCTCGTTTACTTGGACCAAAGAATTTGTTGAATGTTGTGAACTGTAAAGTATTTGAAGCTATGATATTCTCTCCTACAGATTTAGTCAGTCATTATATTAGCGAATCTTCTTCATCATCTTCGTCGATGAGGTCGTCCGAGGAAGGGTGTCATCATCTGGATGGCGAATCTATTCGACGGACGTCTACACGTCGATGGGCAACTTTGTAGTGTGACGAATATTTCTTCGAGGACCTCACTCGTAGGATTCTTTTTAAATGAATAACGATTTTGGGTGATGTGCAGTTTGCAATCGATGTCCAAGCCCGCGAAGTTAAATGGGTGGAGTCAGAATCACTATGTACATATGGTTTATCAGAAATGGGCGGAGCTACATATCGGTGTATAAGGACGTACTTTAAAGAGTTTATGTCGATAATTTGACGTATCATATAATAGTTCGAGTAGATACCACGCCGGACAATCAATCGGTCCGGTTGGTAGGCTTGAAAATTTAATTATAGAAACACTACATCTTTAACGTGTTCTTCCTCTCATCGATAAAGCTGATGAAGGATCGTTTACCTTATTTCACTTGACGTGAACTGAATATATTTCCAAAATAACCATAAAAATTTTTAAGTGCATCTTATCATAGCAGTGTTTTGTTCAACGAGATTTAATATTTATTCATGGAATGAGGAAAAAACAATATTTTTTAAACGGACGAATACTACAGTATCCCAAGACTGCTACAAGTGAAAGTACTGCAACGATAAAGTAAGTAAAGTGCATACCCTAGAGATACTATAAAGAAAAAGAATGGAGGTGTAATCTAAATCTTCCGTATCGTTGATGATATCTTTTCATGATACAATGAATCTTACAATTTAGTATTTGCATTCAAATTAGAATAAATTTAATGATCTAAAAATAAAACTCATTGAAAAAACTATCCCTAATATTTGCAATTTTAAGTATACGGTCACCGAGATTTGATTGAAATATTACTGTAGTTATAGAATACATTTAATAAAGATATAGAATAATTTTTCAATTGAAACAAATTAATAGCAATAGCAAATCTATTATTTGTTAAATCATCCCGATAAAATATTAATTTGTCTTTTTTTCGATATGTAATAATTATTTGTTATTTGTTTGCTACTTAAGTTGTGGCACCGTATTTTATGTAATTTGTCACGACATAAATTGTTCGCTATATCTGCGTTATCCTTGTAAAGCATAAATTTATTATTATTTATTTATTATTATTATTATTCTGAATTTTTTGCACGTAGTTTAGCTGGTGGTGATATCGCAAGTGTTTATTAAAGGCATTTAGGTTATACTCTGGTATTTTCAAACTTAAAGTCTACTTAAATTACGTCACAGACTTTAAGTAGACTTTAAGTAAACTTAAAGTGAAAGAACATTTGACGAAATGCATTACAGTATACCACACCACTTTAAGTAGACTTGCGTTTTACTTTAAGTTTACTTAAAGTCTACTTAAAGTGCGGAGTTTAAGTAGACTTTAAGTTTCTAAATACCAGAGTAGAAATTAGTTTGAGCGTCCTATATAAATTGTTCACTATATCAACTAAATATATTTGTGACCTCCAGATATATTTTCTTTCGCAGATATTTCGACTTTTTCGTATGAAATATGTGGTAATAAAATTATTAGATCCATTTAGAATCTTTATTTTATCAAAATTATTATTTTTAAAATTTTATGTTTTTTTCAGTGAAGTTATCCCCGCCCGCCACCCGTCTCAATAGTGGTGATATATCGGGTTCAGTGCGCGCGATGACTCTCTGCGTCTCTGCCCATCGATCTTGTCTGATCATCTCGCCACTCTATCACTGATCTAGCACTGAAACGGAACCTCTTCCTATCTTATAATCAATACTATTGTCATTTCTGCAGACATAGAGACAAATTGTCCTAATTTATCATTCAATTGTGCATGCGTGAAACTATTTTCTTAGTTCTACATCGTCATTATTAAGTAGGTTTTGCACATTGTTTGAAAAATTGTGGACAACGATCAAGGATCAAAATACAAAGATCAAAGATCAAACTTTAGCAATAGAATAAAAACCTTTGTGAACATCTCAAACTTATTTAGGAGCTTTGAAAATAGGAGATTTCATCAAAAGATGAGCAGGGACGAGAGATGTGAGAGAGCGAAAGCACAAGTTTTGAAAAGCGTACGCGCTCTAATCAAGATGACTTCTGCAGAACGTTTGCTGCGGCTCCGAGAGGAATCACAGCTAAACCAAAATAAGAGAAATAAATATATGACACATTGCAAATCTCTCTGTGGAGGAACCATAATTTCCTAAGCCCTCTCCACTGAACAGTAGGGGTCTCAAAATCAGGTCTTCCAAAAAAATTGTTGTTCATGCCCTGAGGGCAAATTAAGAGCTATGACTATCATCATATGTGGTCAAACAACACTCGCCACTAGCATCATTTTCGCACTTAGAACGGGTTGTTAGCATATCTAGAAGCAGAGTTTTAAATTTTGGGGTTTAAATTTGCAAACACGCTACATCTTGAAATCAAATTCAGCGTGATTCCCAAATTGTTGACTTTGCTGCCCCAGTGGGTGTCTCCATTCTCACAATATTTCAGAAGAACAGGACTTTTCACTTAATATATAAATATGTATTGTATTTATGTGTCCCTAATGTTTTTTTCTCTATTAATCTCCTTATCATGCTTACCTTAAACCCACATAAAGATATTATTATGTTAAAGAAATATAAATTTTCAATAAAGTGTACTTCGGTAGCGTCATCACTACACAATAGTAAACTAATTTAATTATACCAACACACCATGGTTGTATCCCTTGATAAATTCTGTACATTGGCTCAAAAGATGACCTTGATTGCTTTCCTGGATCAAAAGTTATAAAAAAATGAAAAAGTGTCCCATGACTTTTATTCTACACTGTAGGTGTTATCAAGAAACATATCTATCTAATTTTAAACTTATTCAGAACGAGTGTTCCATTTACTTCAAGCTGCGTTACCACAATACCACTATCGT
The DNA here is from genome assembly GCA_943737045.1 of Parapristionchus giblindavisi. Taxonomy (NCBI): domain Eukaryota; kingdom Metazoa; phylum Nematoda; class Chromadorea; order Rhabditida; family Diplogasteridae; genus Parapristionchus; species Parapristionchus giblindavisi. The sequence goes on from CALSFV010000659.1 coordinate 73,745, forward strand.
TTGTCTCAGCTATAAGTAACATTTGAGGATTAATAGATTACTAGAAAGTACGATATTCATTCTATTCGTTCGATGAAATCTGTTAATACTGCGTGTCCGATCACCTCTCGTCGCATTACTACAATCGACTGGAATACATCAACCTCGATTCTTCTCGGAATGAATCATTACAACAGCTTGGTCGTCCTTATATTAGCTCCTCCTGTTCACTCATTATCACAGGCCTAACAATAATCTCCCGCAGGACTTCGTGTGCCTTGAATAAAGCGTAGTACTTTACAAAAGTGTCCTTATCTTTATTATCGATTGATAAATGACCAGAAGCAATTACGCAAAGACGTGAAATGATCACAATTTATCAGGAAAAGTTGAACAATGAAAGACGGACGGTACCCTTTGTTACAAGTATGATGTTGTTTAAAAGAATATAAGATAAAAAGGGAAACAGGCGAGATAGCATGTAAAACTAGGAGAGTTTTCACTGTTTTCCATTTTTTTTTCACAAATAAGACGCTAACTATATGAAGATATTCTGAAACTCTCTGCTCTCCATTCTGACAGTAAACTCTCGCGGATTCCACTAAGCTTGAGAGTAAAAAAAGAAATGTATTCAACAAATGTGACGTCACAATCGTAACTAGAGGCATTCGTAAAAAAATATTTCGTCTTCGCTTGTGACGTCACATTTGTCGTACAAATCACTTCTCTAGCTTCATGCATATGGCGAGAGAGCACGGTCAGAGCGTCGAGGCACGAATAAGCAAGGGAGCAATTCTAAATACAACGCTAACAACAAGCAAAGATACAAATGCGTAGAATCGATATCATCTCACGGGAGCAAATCAATGCATTGGGAATGACTAGAATGTACGGTAGGGTTGCGGTAAGGCTAAGATATCGATTGGTCAAAGCTAAGCGAACGCACAGGGAGGATACGGTATCAAAGGAGCTTGATTAATTGATCGATTATCGATGGGTAATTTATCGAAGGAGTAGATAGAGTGAGGAGAAGAGAACGATGAGAAGAGAAGATGAAGAGAAGAGAGAATGACTGGAGTTGCACAGATTGCCTAATAATGAATATGTAAATATTTTTTATAATGTTAGCATTATGTTTTTGTCATTTCCCAAGGTAAACATGTAATTATTGAAGTATAATACAAAATTTACTCTCCTCTTTCGAGCGATTGAGTACTTTTAGAATTCCTGATAGTAATTTAAAGGACACCCAGTGCTAGCAATGTTTCAAATTAGTTCGGGATGATTAATTAAATTGAAAAGAATATCTTTACGTCTCCCAATATTTCTTTGCTCAAGCCTAAAGAAAAGAGTACATATTGCAAGAACTTACCACTGCAACAGCAGATAAATCCCAGATTGGGAATCGTATCGCACGTCTCGAATATACGATATGTCTGACAGATCGACGATAAACCGACCCCGTCGCAGTATCGAACCTGCAATGACGAACAATATTTATTTTACATTAAATATTCATCGTAGAGTCAATATTTATTCGTTCCGATCAATACTAATACCGATCTCATTTCCCGTTATGTAAGAATCCCATTCACGGATTTCCTTCCTCTCTCTTACTACTTATGCACATAAAATATTGTACTTATTCCGTATGGACTGTTCTTACTATTCTTCATATTCCTCTCCAACTTCGAGTTCAATCGTTTTCTATATAATGTTATCCACTACAACTATCTATTTCATACAATATGAACCCTCTTGAGAGTTCAAGCTCTAGTTACTCTTCTTGATCTCCTACTCCTCCCTCTCTCTCTCCCCCTCCCCTCTCCCTCTCCCTCTCTTTCTCCCTCTCTTTCTCCCTCTCCCTCTTCCTATTCCTACCCCTCAACTTCTGTATTTCGCATATACAATTGTCCAACAACAATAGTTCATTCATAGCGGGAGTATAACTATCCACTTCTCACTACTCTCTGTATACTTTTCAGTTCCCGTTAGTCTGCCCTTGGAGACTGAAAGATGGAGGGGAATAGGGAGAGCGAGAGAGAAGGAGGGAAATAAGGAGAGGGAGAGAGAGGTAGAGGGAGAGTATTAGACCACAATTATAAATAACAACATGAGAGTGAATCTAATCGAATTCTACAGTATTGAAAGAAAATAATAATGATGGTGCATTTGGGTTCATTGGACCGATTGAGACTAGACTTAGACTAGACTTATAGACTTATAACTTATAGCTTATAGCTATAGGTTATAGGGCCACACATTCTTTCCACCAATCACAAATTTTCGACACAGATCTTTCAACGGTGCCTTTTTCATAAAGGAGCGAGTGTAACTTGTTCTCTATCAAGATATCAATATTGATTGGTCACAATTTACTGAATACGGTCACGACAACAGGCCACGCGGAATTGATTTTTGTTTTTTTTATTCTTCCGTCTCGAGAATTTTCTCCGTTCAAGAAAACAGTGGAAATCGAATTGATGATTGAAATGTGTGAAACAGTAGCTACTAACCGTATCATATCCAAGAGTCTGTTTGATACACGATAATGATGGACATTCGATCATTTGTAGTTGACTGCCAGAGTAACATTCGATAGATTCAGTAGATGATATGAAGAGCGAGAGAAGGATCAAGAGGAGCGAGGAAAGGTGAGGTGACATTACCTGCAAATCAATTTCGATATAATAAGAATATTTATAGTTTCTTAGACGAGAGAAAATAACGATATTCTATGTATTATCAGTATTGAATTTTAAAAAAATAAAGGCACACCCGAGCTAATTTGAACCTCTTCGCTCTGGTAACGGTATCTTGTAGACAAAGAGAAAATTACCAGTGGGGAGAGTTTCATATTTGCTCGGAATGTGACTTTAAGAGCGATATACATGAAAGAACTTCAACATACGATTTTTGGAGGAAAGTGAGATTATTGACGGGCGAAAAACGAGAAAAAGTAACAATTCAAATAGAGTTGTGAAGCTTGTTTCAAAGATATTTCAAACAACTGATCTTTAGCTTCTCAAACTTCGACAATAAATTCAATAACAACGTTTCCTAACACTTTGCGCAACACTTTCTTTTCCCTTATTCAGTCAATACGTTCCAATAAAATCCAATGCTTAAACTCGATTTTCGCGCTTTGTCAACATTGAACATAACCATGAATGTCGATGATTATGTAAATTAGAAGAAAGAGATTCAAGGGTTCAGGGATAGACACGAAGAAGAATCGATGATCAAAGAAAAGAAGAAGTAGAAGAATGTTCTGTTCAACCAAAAGAACGTAAAATCAGAGAAAACTCTCTTCATTTCCTACACTCTCTCGTATATTTTCTTTTCCTTTCGCGACGAAGAAGATGATGAAGAATAGAGTAGGATTAAAGACTACAGATACTACTAGATGACCGGAAGGGACAAGCTGAATGGAGGGACATATAATGGAACAGATGATGATCATGATGTTGAGATTAGAAGGAAGAAGAAGACAAGACAATGGCATGAATCCAAGAGGGAGAGATAGAGAGGGAGAGAGAGGGAGAGAGAGGGAGAGAGAGGGAGAGGGAGAGGGAGGGAGAGAGGGAGAGGGAGAGGGAGAGGGAGAGGGAGAGGGAGAGGGAGAGGGAGAGGGAGAGGGAGAGGGAGAGGGAGAGGGAGAGGGAGAGGGAAAGGGAGAGGGAGAGGGAGAGGGAGAGGGAGAGGGAGAGGGAGAGGGAGAGGGAGAGGGAGAGGGAGAGGGAGAGGGAGAGGGAGAGGGAGAGGGAGAGGGAGAGGGAGAGGGGGAGAGGGAGAGGGAGAGGGAGAGGGAGAGGGAGAGGGAGAGGGATAGTAGGGATAAGTTAATTAGTCAGTTGTTAGGTTGAGTATAGAGAATGGACACATATGGAAGAAGAAGAAGAAAACATAGCACGTATGTGGATAATTTGGTGATTATGTCTAATGAAAACACCGCAATGCAACTGATTAATCGTAAATTATATGTGGATATTAGCATTGGCCTTCAATTATCATCATCGTTTTCAAATCAAATGTAGAATATATTAATTGAAACATATCTGGAACATGATCCCACTCTGGCAACACTCTATCGTAGACAAAGAAAGCGAGAGAGCATTACCAGAGAGGAGAGCTTAAAATTAGCTTTAATGTTCTGTTAACAAGTCGGGAAAGGAATAATGAGAGGGATCAGATAGATATTGTGCAAATGGTGGAGAATCTCTCCTCTCTTATCTTTTCTCTTATTCTCCTCTTTGGAATACAGTCTAAATGTGATCGAATGTTATAGACTATGAGGAAGACTATAGGTGTATGATAAATCTAATTAAACGTTCGATGTTCGGAGGAGCTTTGATGATGAAAGACAAAGGAGATAATGATTTGAATGGAATGGTAAGACATTAGAGAATGGGTGGAGGTGCATAGGCCATCCATCACGATTGACAGTGATAGTTGTGAGGGAAAAGGGACTGATTGTTACTGTGCCAAAGAGAAAAAAAGGAAAGATCGGAGGCTAAATCAAAATCTGCTATCCGATGTCCTGGACGATTATAAATAATTACGCACAATTAAATTGATATGAGTTGAAAATCTCCAAGAACATGAAAAGAGTATAATAGGTATATTTGAAATTTGAACAGAATTGATCAATCTCTCAAAAATTGTAGGTAAGGTTTACGTGCGCCGCTGTAGTATGAAGCTGTCGAGATGTTCACATATGAAGGAATGGACTGTGAAAATGCGGAAGAGAGAGAGAGAAAGAGAGAGAAAAGAGGAGAGGAAGAGAGAGGGAGAGAGGGGATAGAGGAGGAAGGGTGGAGAAGGCAAGGGAGAGAGAGAGAGAGAGAGAGAGAGAGAGAGAGAGAGAGAGAGAAGGAGGAGAGGAGGAGAGTGGGGAGAGTGTTAAAAGAGGAAGTACCTCTTCTACTCGTTGATCCAATCGGGAGAGGGTGACAATGGGGAGTAAATGGAGAGACAGGAAGGATGAAGGGGAAGGGGGGAGGAGGAGGGGAGGAGAGAAAGAGAGAGGTTGGGGGGATTGGGAGAGGAGAGGAAGAGGGACGGAGGAAGAGGAGAAGATTAAAGGAGAGGGAGAGAGAGAGGAATAGAAGGGGGTGGAACCACAAAGAGGAGGTCTTCGAGGATTCCATCGGCTATCGTTCTCACATAAAACTCATCATCGCCACATATTTGGTAAAAAATAGGAGAATGATTTATCCAAGCCCGAGGCGAGATAGCAATTTTGTAAGTAAACAACAATTGGTAAGATGAGGAACGTCTCTCCGAAATTCTTAGGAATGTAATAACTCGACGATATAACGGTGGTCATCCAACCCAGGGTTGATATCAAAGGTACCAACGATACCAAAGGTTCAAGATCAAAGATCAAACTAGAACTGATCAAGCACGACAACATTAGCCATATGCATAACGATGCCCTGCCAACCTTTAAACAGTTCTATGTACGTCTAGATATACTGGATCGACAACCACCTTTACATCCTGGATTTAGTGCCCATAAATCTCGGATTCATAAAGCGCGACTGGTCCATTTCCTTGCATGGTGAAAGCATGTCAATGGCCCTATACACCGGCAGTAAAAGAGTCGAGAGTGACGAGAGAGGCAAGGATGTAGAAGAGACCGACAGAGTTGTTCAAGATCAAAGATCAACTAGAAAGGTAAAGATACAAAGTTCAAATATGAAATTACAAAGATCAAAGATCAAACAACAAAGATCAAAGGTCAAAACACAAATATCAATATGAATGAAAGAAGGTAAAGTCAATGTGGTCTATGAACAGTGAATTAGCATGGAGAGGCTATAATATATGAGTGTAGGTCGAAATGAGGGAGAGGGAGAGGCAGAGGTAGAGGGAGAGGGAGAGGAAGAGGTACAGGAAGAGGCAGAGGGAGAGGAAGAGGTAGAGGTAGAGGGAGAGGGAGAGGAAGAGGGAGAGGAAGAGGTAGAGGTAGAGGGAGAGGGAGAGGAAGAGGTACAGGAAGAAGGAGAGGCAGAGGGAGAGAGAGAGAGAGAGAGGAAGAGGTAGAGGTAGAGGGAGAGATACAGGAAGAGGTAGAGGCAGAGGTAGAGGAAGAGAGAGAGGAAAAGGTAGAGGTAGAGGGACCGAGGGAGGGATGGCCTTGTATATGGATCTATATAAAGTAAGTGAGACTGAGTATGACATCTAAATTAGTGTCCGAGCCGAGTCAACCGGATGGAGGAGTAGATTCATCCATTCATTGAGACTAATGTAGAAGATGTGTGAGGATAGGCCAGAAGGGGGCGGAGTCACGGAATAGAGATTATGGTAATGATTAGAGATGATTATGGAATCTTTGCATATTTTCAATAATAAAAAGGCAACGAAATGTAGTCCTATATGAATTTTTGTGATATTGTCGTATTGAGACACATAGTAAGAATAATCTTGTGAGGACCAAAGAATAAAGTAAATTACAATTATAGATATATCATGAATGGAATGTAAATGTAGGTACTTATAAAAGTATGTACAAATATTACAAAATTGTTAATAGTCATTAGGCTCCAGACAGTGAACCTCTACACGCTTTATATCAATCTGTCTAAAAATCATATTTCTGTATTTTCCAACGCATAAAGTAAATATTATATTATAAAATACAAGGACCGAAAAAAAGAACAATGCGATAGAATGTGTATGGGATATGTTTCATCTCCTTTTCAAATTTAGGAAAAAGACTTGAAACTCGATAAGAATTGCTTGTAATATATGTATCTTATAATACTTAACAAAACTTATTTGATAACTAAGTTTCAATTAAGTTAACTAAAGCGGTGAAAAAAAAAAGATTCCGAGTTCTACATAAGTTCAGATGGATGATTTATCTCTATAAAACTTGTTTGAGAGATATCATAAATAGGAGTAAGATATAGCATAGAGCTAGGGAAATGAGAGCGCAAAGGAAAATATCGTCACACGACCAATATACAGTAGGTAATCCTCGGCGTACCAACTATCCGCTACCCCTCCCTCTATTGAACAATACGGAGAGGACAAATGGAGAGGGCGAGGAAGGGGAGAGGGAGAGGTAGAGGGAGAGAGGTAGAGGGAGCAGCATAAAAAGATCCATTTCATTACTCAAACGATCTTGTAACAATCAATTGTATTGTAGTTGAATAAATGAAGAAAACGGGAGGAGAAAGTCATAGAAGATGCTGGGATTTCGAAGAAATCAGTGAAAGTTACACATCTCAAGTGCCTGTTTTTGTGGTGATCCAGAACAGAGAAAAGAAACGCTTCCAACTGCGATTTGAAATGAAACGAGAGTGGTTTACGATAGACAAACTACGGTATCAAACCGATTTGGCTGTGGTAACGGCAAGAATTGGGATATCATGCACAACAGAGACCTGTCGATCTCTTGATAAATGTGTTCGAAATGAAAATAAATGAACGTAATCACCGATCATTGTAGGTCTTATTGTTAAAGTTGTAGGTCCCCGTGCGGAAATGTTCAAATTAGCTCGGGGTGTTACTTTACAAAGATGTGAACATGGGAAGAATAAAGTTTGAATGATTATGATTACAGTATACTCGAGAGAAGAGCAAAACGAAATTATATGAATAACTCATATGAAGTGATGTTATGAAGCTTTTGTCATTGAGAAATTCGCCAAACCACCGGTCTGCTACAAGAACCAAACACAGTGAAGAATAGAAGAGCTGAAGAGTACTCGTCATAAATGTACCGTCTCTTCAGACGCCTCTGCTCTCTCGCAGTCAGAGAACAGAGAAATAGTGTGTGATATGAAGAGAGTGTTGACAGAGTTAGTCTCTCTTATAAGAAGATTAGAATGATTCATGGTTGTGTTGAAAATGGTCGAAAGGCGATTAATCGATCGATAGACAGAAGGGGATTGAGGTATAACCAAATAATCACAATGCTCTCTTTATATTATCCGCTATTTCGTTGGCCCACATATCACAGACCGATATGAGGATGGAAGAGCAACTTCATCCGGACTATCGGTCCTTCGTTTCTGAGGAAACGAAAGAACAGTTACTTGAAAGTCACATCAGAGACCCCCTATTGAACTACAGTTCAACATACCTATTTTAATATTTCATCTGTTTAAAGGCACACTCGAGATAATTTGAAAATCTCCGCTCTGGCAATACTCTCTCGTAGACAAAGAAGATCGGAGAGTAAAATCAGATCGGGGCGTGCCTTGAACCGATTTGCTTTCGCAGAAAACTTGGCATCATTCTCACCCCACCAACAATAACGTTCACTATATTAAACGATGTATTCATCTTTATTCTCTTCTTAATAGACGTATGATGCAATGAGATATGACAGAATTGTATGGAGAATGAATGAATGAATAGTGGAACCAGAACAAGGAAGAATACGAGGAAAAGTCGGAAGGAACGTGTATTTAACTCGAAAAAAGTTATTTATAACTTATTTTATCTTACTGATAAAAAATTTTCTATAGAAGGTGTATTTCTTCAGTAACCTATCAGCAAAAGAGTATTTTACGCTGCACAGGTCATCGACTCACTAATCTGTCTCCTTGACGAACTACGTATAAATAGTTAAAGTGACACCCCGAGTTAATTTGAAAATCTCTTGACTCTGGCGACAATCTCGGATACTTTCTTATAGAGTGATGTCAGAGCGGAGAGTCAAATTTGTGTGGAGTACGCCTTAAATAGATCAATAACCGTAGATCCCTCCTAAAGGTAACAGACGATGGTCGATCGAAATGAACTGAACGAGACAGATGCAGTACACTATAAATATGACCTCTAAATTCGCAGAACCATCTGCCCTTCCTCATTGATGTAACAACCATAGAAGGTTGTTAAATATAATATAAAATGTCCCAAATTCATGGAAACAATGATGCCCAAAATGGATTAATCACGGAGAACGTAATAATTTCCATCGAGTGATGTATGCGGGGGAGCGATTAAACTTTTTTCGGGGTTTGCATACGATAGTTAACCCGGTGATTTGTCATATTATGCTATGATTGATTGAGTTAATCTATTGGCAGGAACAATAGACGAAGGGACGAGAGAGGAAATGGATAGACTAGAGAGAGGGAAGGAAAAAGAGAGAGACCGAGACGAAGAGATAGAGATAGAGAGAGAGAGAGAGAGAGAGAGAGAGAGAGAGCGAGATGGGGGAAGAGGAAGAGGCATAGGTACAGGAAGAGGGAGAGGGAGAGGGAGAGGGAGAGGTAGAGAGAAACGAAGAGGTAGAGGTAGAGGGAGAGGCAGAGGTAGAGGGAGAGAGAGAACTTCGATGGAGAGGTGGAGGAGGGGGAGGGGGTAGAGAGAGATAGAGATAGTTAGACACAGAATAGGATGATGCTTCTATCCATTCATTCTTACCATTGATTCGAACCAGTCACAGTTAGCTGTAATCGAGAGGGCATTTAGAGGATAATCAGAGATTGAAAATAGAAAGGGAGAGGGAGAGGGAGAGGTAGAAAGGGAGAGGGAGAGATCTGCTACAAGCAAATTCATAATCTCGAGTCTCTATAATCCTTGATCTACTTTTATGAATCGATAATCTCTTGAAACGAAATGGAATCGAAGTTACAGTTTGTGTCTAGTCAAGAGTCGTAATAATACAAGTTTGTGACCTTCCCAGTGCATGTACCGTTTCTTGCCAAGGAAGAGAAGGAGAGAGGCAGAGTTCTTCCGCATATTATTGTCCTTGGCTCGGACTTGTAAGTGAACCGCACCGCGTGCGGCAATTGCAGGATTGAAGAGGGAGAGGTAGAGAACAATAGGCAGAGGGAGAGAGGGATAGGTAGAGGGAGAAGAGTGGCAGAGGGAGAGGGGGAGAAAGGGAGAGGGAGGAGGTAATTAGTCCAGGTGAGGATGAGACATGGAATGATCGTGGGTATATGACTAGTACTCTTGAATATACAACACTATACATTACATGTGCATTTGATACAGGTCATATACATCAAGCAAAGCGAATAAGGATCGGGTGACACAAGTGACACGCTGCAAATAATTGTCGGACGCCGCGTGCCGCGATATTAAAGCGGAGATACTGTACATAATAGCAGATGTTGGGTGTGATCCGTGACCTTTCAATAGCTTAAGCTGTGTTCAAAAGCCACAAAATAAAATAAAAGGTAGTGAAACTATGCTCGTTCTCCTGGACTATTTTTTCGTATAATTTCGTCGCTTTTGTACAAGAATTCGGTTCCAAATGCAATAGACTAGACTATAGTAAGGCGCTCCATCAAAATCGACGGAAACGACTGAATTCGGAATTGCGGCGGATTTTTGCCACATTTGAAATAAAGAAATATTTGATACAACGATCAATTGATGTAGTATTCTTCGTCTGTTTCTATTTTCAATGTCAAATGGAAAAGAGGACTAAGACGTGAGGGCCTTACCTCCTCACGGAGGGGATTATCACCATAGGCAGATTGGGTATACTGCTCAAGGATCAATGGCAGAGTTACAAAAGATGTGAAAAGGAGAGGGAGAGGGACAGAAAAGAAGAGGTAGAGTCAGGATGAGAACAAATTAGGCATATGAATGTATGTCTATTATGTGTATACTTATGGTAAGTGGAAGAAATTTATGTGCCATTGTATGGAGTAATGGAGATGATGCCAACAGTCATCATTGTTGTTATACTTCTTATGACAGATTGATTCCGCTTATTTTGGTGAGGCTAGGGAAGAAGTGACGAGAGAGTGCGTGAAATGAGGAGAGTTTTTCTACTTTTCTTTTCTTTTCACTTTTTTTCTTTCTTACCGGTCTCTTCAATGCTCTATCGTTCGCAAACACAACAACAAAGAAATAAAGTTTGAAGCATCACGACTAAAATATTGATCAAATAATAATGGGAATTCATCCAACTAGAGTGGAAGGTTATTAGCCTTTTTGCTCAATAATAAAGTGGCCCTATAAGTGAGAGGCGATTGGAATGGACTGAGATATACGAGAATCGAATAAAGTTTACTGGAGCGGACAATATTAAGGCGATGAGGAGAGGTAAGAGTAGGAAATGGACAGGGAGAGGGAGACTGGTAATTAATAGTGTCCACAAGGAGAGACTCGAGATTTACGAGAGACTTAGATCTTAATTCCATGCTCAATCCATTCATTTAAATCTCCTAAAAACATAAACTCTGCGATTTTTTCATTCAATTTTTTGAGCGTAAGCCGTGATCAAGTATTTGCAATGTATACAATAGTGTTGTTTAGTCGAATGTATTCTGCGAATATTTTCGCTCGAATAAAATTTAGCTTTTTAGTCGACCGGTAGTTTTAGTCTCGACTAAAAATGGCATTTTATTCGAGACTAAAATTTAGTCGAGAATAAATTTGCATTTAGTCGAGAATAAAAGTGTTCAAAATGCGATAAAATTAACAATTAGGGTAATGATAGATAATTTGGGAAAACCCTTCCATTACACAGAAGAGAAGAAGCGGACCAGTCAGCAGCAAAAACTAATGGAAAATGAATGTCTATTCTCGAATATATTCGAAAATATTATTCGAGACTAAATGCAAATTTAGTCGCGAATATTAGTCTATTTGACCATTTAGTCGAGATTAAAATGAAAAAAATATTTTCGAATGATTTTTAGTCTCGACGACTAAATTTTATTCCATCTAACAACACTAGTATACAATATGGCTTTATTTTTGATATAACGTTTACAATCTTTCCATACGTTTGTCCCATAAGGTAAGAAATGATAAAGTATTACATGTACCTATATTCTAGCCAAGCAAAAGCAAAAGCTTTAGTTGCTGAAACATCTTCGCACAGCGTTCTCATGACTTTCACAGCAAGAACGACCGCTCAACATACAAACTCTCTCGAATACAATGGTCTCTCCTTTGTCTTGCTTTCGAAGAAAAATGGCTTGGACCAGAATACTGTGTTCGCGATGTACGATAAATAAATAAAATAAATAAAAATAAAAGAATTGTGTGGATACGATCGACATCAATGTAACTGTTCAAGAAGAAACAGGACTTAATTGCAGGAAATAAATACTTTATTCGATTCGAACTAGACACGTTTCGGTATGTAAAAGACGATGGGCGGCATGTAACTTCCGTCGTATCCCTGAATATCTCTTCTTCGAATAAATCGATAAAAAATTAAAATATCAATCGAAAAATCGATAAAGAATCAAAATATCGATCGATGAAATGCCTACGTTTTTGGAGGCAGCATTGACGAACGTTGTGGGACCATTCGACATAGCCCCATAGTTGTAGTGATTGTGACCGAAGATGTGGAAGGAGGGACGGATATCACCAACCTGAACAAGGTTATATTTTAGAGGAACAAACTCGGATAAGTTGGTCACTGCACTTTTCTCATATGATTTCTTCCTTCTCTGTCCTACGATAAAGCGATGAAACAAACTCTATCGCTGTCGATGAACGAGACCAGATTGCAGACTAGAGTCTAGTAGAGATTTATAGCAAATGTTAATCTTCGCTCTGGCAGCACTGTCTCGTACACAAAGAAAGCGAGAGATCATTGCCAGAGCGAAGAGCTTAAAATTGTCTCCAAGTGTGCCTTTCATTCATTGTTAAAGTCTTAAATGTTGTGATCTCAAGTTAAAATGAGCTACGGTTACGGTATGTCTAGAGTATAATATTACCTTAAGCAATAATTTGAAGTCACCCCATCGCTCCACTGGTGGGTATAGATCCATGTAACCTTTAAAGATATTGTGATTACACTAGTATTGGGATAAAAACACGGGTGTGCCTCTTGAGAATACGTTTCAGGATTTTAAAAAAAGTATTTATCTGTATAATAATACATATTGTTTCATGAGCTTTCTCTTGCCTCTCTCTTCGTCAGTGCAAATTACTTTTAAAGTTGTAAACAACTTTATAATTAGGATTCAATCCTTTACACATTTTCATATCAGAAAATTTTAAAGATTGTATTAACATATACCCAGAGGTGGAGTGTGGGTGATGAGAACATCGATCTTCTTCGGCATCTTTTCCCATTCACGACCAATGACATTTCGAGGACGATAAAATGGGAATCCCTGACGATAGATTAATTTCGAAAGATTAAAAACAAACAAAAACCTTTTCCTTGATCATAAATATTCAAAAAAAGGAAGAAGAATGTATTTTCGAATCTTATCTTAAAGTCCCTTTTCAACACTCAACCAATTTTTGTCACATGGTGAGTGCGAGAAAGAAACAATCGACTAATATACCACAAGTTTGTTACCTTTAGTGGATGCCATGGAGTGCCATAGAAGACAATTCCATCGATCTACAAATATAATTAGTAAGATTTACTAACCAACGTGTCAATATTAATAAACAATAATAATAAACTTTATGCGAAAAAAGTTGTAAATTGAATAGAAACAAAACGAAAAAGAGGTGAGAGGGTGCGAGCTTACTCCGAATTTCTTTTCGGCAATTATGAACAGAGCATTGGCGAGATAAATACTTAAATTAAAATATAATAGAGATACAAATAGATAATAATAATAAATACTTACAGTTATTGATTGATCCTGAATATAGGTTACATTAGTATAGAGTTTGTATCCCTCTTTCGTTCCCTTTCCCTAAACAACTGAATTGTTTTGAAATGGCAATATTTAAGAATTTTGATATGTTTCATGTACATTAGATCAGTTCAACCTAGATACACATATTTGATGAAATTATCCGACTTAATAATTAAATTCTCGCATGTTCACTATATCCATATCCATATATAAATACGAATATCCAGTAAGAATTTCATAAGGTGTCTAACCATAACTACATGTTGCGAGCATTTCACTGTCAGTTTACCAGTCAGCCAGAGACGAGAAATCGCTGCATTTGGACAGTAGCAAATTCAGAAAATCAATATTTTAAATTTTTTTATATCATTATTACCTGATGTTTCTCCTTCCTCAACGATTCATCTTCCCTCGGATCAAAGCCCAATTCGTGATTGCCCGCTATGACGATCTTGTGACGGTGTGGAAGCTTTCCTACGAATGGGAAACGTCGTCATCGACTACACCACACACACCATACAGTACCCATGAGGCGGTTGAACTCTTCCAACTCCTTCTTCTCTCCAAAATCGGTACTGTCTCCAGCGTGGATGAGCACGTCTCCGTCCTAATAGAGAACTTGTAAACTTGAGCACAACATGAAATTTTAATTAAAAATTCAAAGCGTCTCTTCACATCCTAGTGCTCTTTCGTTTCTAGTTGACAACGAAAGTGAATAGAAATTAAGAAAACATGGTCCAAAATAGCATATAAAAGATGTTTTTGGCACAGGTCTCTTAAATTCCTTTTCTAGCTGTCTGCGAGAGAGCACTGCTTGATGAAAGGAACTTCTCTATTTTTAAACGAACCGGTATTTTGTCAAATATCTTATCGAGATTGGAATGGGTATCCGAAATACAGACGACTTTGAGATATTTACCACGCACAGGAGGTCTGTTCACTTCTCTGAAAAATACTGAGGTAAAAGAATTGCAAAAAAATTGAATACGCTTTCAATCTACTGAAAGAAATTGTTTTTGTTGCAAAAATACACCCATTTAAAAATGTACCTATTTTTAAATATACAAATTTTAAAAATTTACCCATTTTTTAATGTTAGATTCCATTGAACAAATCGGTGACCGATATTATTCCATAGACTCTCTTGTGAGTCTTCATCCACAATCTTACGAGTAGTTGTTTCCTATAGATGTATCACCTTTGAACGCCATAAAATATTTTTTGCAATTTTTCTGAAAATTCTTTTTCTCCTTCAGAAAATTGTTATAAACAACAAATTGTTTGGATAAATTCAATTCATATTATTCCAAAAAAATGTTGGAAGTTTTCGTTTCACGGAGTGTCAAAGAGGTGTACCTAACACTACTAGTACAACGAAATTGAGAGCATAGTTTATAATCCTATGAGCAAACTTAAACTTACCAGCGACAAGTTTTGTGAGAACACAGTGAAAAGCACTAGGATACACGGTAACATATTGGAATGTCTGTCACTGCAAAGGATATTCTTATATAGCCCGTGATCTTTGCCGGTGCTCTCTTCATATCGAACACTATTTCGTTCTTCTCTGACAGATCAAAATGAAGAGCATAACACGCTTTAGCTACTGTTGACACAGGTTTCGAATCTATTATATAAAATAAAATGCGGAGGACGTTTTGACATCATAACAAGTCTTGTTTACGGACATATGCAATGATAATGTTGGAATTGAATCAAAACACACACATTTCGATAAGATTTCAGCTGTGTTGTCATGAGATTTCTCCATTTCGAGTCACACAATCGTTCGAAAGGAAGAAATCTCATGGCAACCCAAGCACCCAGCTGATGAAGTTGTTTTAATGTAAAAATTGTCTCAGATCTTATGAAGAAAAGCCATTAAAATTTGAGAGTGAAATATTTTGCTCTATTCAAAAGTTTTTTTTTTAAAGGAAAGAAAATTCTGGTATTCTCACGAGTACTCTTTCTTTGAGCATCATGAAATTGAATTTAAATCTTTTATAGTTCATTTTAGACTAAGAGCAGGTAAAGCTTTAAGATACAGACCGTGTAGAAGAGTAAATATGAACAAAAAAGTTAAACTAAGGCGGTAGTTGTCATGATCTTTGTTAGAATGACTAGAAAGCTTAGAAGTGTTCGCATATGAAACTCTCGAGGGATCGGAGGAATGATAGATGGAGAGAAGAAGAAGAGGAAATAACAACAAAAAGATATGAGAAGACGTTATTGGCTGAATAACCATGCAGGAGTAGGGAAAGTGGTTCCAAAGAGATATAGAGAACGAGAGGGAGAGAGAGAGAGAGAGGGAGGGAGAGAGAGAGAGGGAGAGAGAGAGAGGGAGAGAGGGAGGGAGAGAGGGAGGGAGAGAGAGGGTGAGAGAGATAGGAGTTAGGCGCGAACAATAAGAGGTACACACTCATACAAAGAGATAGAGAAAGTAATATAATATAGAGAGTTGAGGTAGGTGTAGAGATGGCGTGAAACTCTCTTGCACCCCACACATTGTTATCACATTGAAAATTGTTGGATTAATGCACAATGGTGGTCAATACCAATGGAGGAACTGAACAACTGTCCTCTCTTAATATAATTGATTTGATTGTAAATTGTTTCGAATGTTCATTCCAAATACCATGTCTATCATACATGTTAAAATCATTGCATCATGAACGGAGTGTTCGGATTTGAATGGATCAGGCCGATCGAATGGGATTGTGATCGACTCGGCTATTTTCGTTATTGTTCTTTCTTTTCACGGAATTCTCGCCTTCGAATCTGCTTAATGAAAAACACAATGAATAAATTGTTACGATGCTCAAAAAAATGAAAGTGGTCTGATCCGTTCGGATCCATTCGGATTCACACCGTTCATGATACAATAATTTTCAAAGGATACGACACCTCAATCTTCCATTGCACACCAATTCACGAGAGTAATAGGCCACATAGGCCACTGTTTATGTTTTATTTATGTCCACAATTGGACACATACTTTATGTATTGGGTGTACCGCAAAGTACTTTCTACACTTCAATTCAGAACTCGCCGTATGGAAAGTTTTGAATAAATAAAACATAAACACTGGCCATCCATCTTACTGGTGGACGCCCACAAGTAAGATGGAAGGATATCTTCATGCGAATCGCCGGTCCTACTTTCCTGAGACAAGGAAGAAGTCAGGAATGGTCCAACATGCACATCAGAGCATCCACATGATAAATCCATTTGATAAATGCAACATGAACTTGATAACTGTCCTCAAAGTGCAATAAAAACTGTATGACAATGCTCGTAAACCTATTCTGTCTAGTGCGGACATTTGAGGGGGTATCAGAACGGCAACAATCAAAACGGCAACAATCAAAACGGCAACGGAGCAGAACTCGGTTGGGAGTTGGCATAGAAACACGAGATGGGTATCAATGTGATCATCATCAACAACACTACCGTAATCTACCGTAACCCAGTTCGGTGGGTCAGATAAAGTTCGGTGGGACACATCTTACTAGAAATTGTCTGAATGGCCACTACATGTGCGATATCATTATCAGCTATTGCAAACTACTGTAATCTACCGTAACCCGGTTCGGTGGGTCAGATAAAGTTCGGTGGGACACATCTTACTAGAAATTGTCTGAATGGCCACTACATGTGCGATATCATTATCAGCTATTGCAAACTACTGTAATCTACCGTAACCCGGTTCGGTGGGTCAGATCAAGTGCGATGGGTCAGATTTTACTAAAAATTTTCCAAATGATTACTATGCGCGTGGTATGATTATGAGTTATTGTAAACTACCATTTGGACAATTTATACTGAGATCTGACCCACCGCACTTGATCTGACCCACCGAACCTGGTTGCTGTAGTTTGCAATATCTCATAATATAACGCACACCTAGTGACCATTCCGACAGTTTGTATTGAAATCTGACCCACCGAACTTGATCTGACCCACCGAACCGGGTTACCGTATATTACGGTATTTTGCAATAGCTCATAATGATAACGCACACGTAGTGGCCATACCGATAATTTTTAGTTAAATCTGACCCACCGAACTTGATCTGACCCACCGAACCGGGTTACCGTAGATTACGGTATTTTGCAATAGCTCATAATGATAACGCACACGTAATGGCCATTCCGATAATTTTTAGATAAATCTGACCCACCGAACTTGATCTGACCCACCGAACCGGGTTACGGTAGATTACGGTATTTTGCAATAGCTCATAATGATAACGCACACGTAGTGGCCATTCCGATAATTTTTAGTTAAATCTGACCCACCGAACTTGATCTGACCCACCGAACCGGGTTACGGTAGGTTACGGTAGTGTTACTGATGGTGATCACAATGATACCCATCCCAAGTTTCTATGCCAACTCCCAACCGAGTTCTGCTCCGTTGCCGTTTTGATTGTTGCCGTTCTGATACCTCCCCGGACATTTGCGCAACGGTAGTTTTAAATTACCTCGGGTATCACTTTTATGGCGCATTCAAAAGATATTGACACTAAAAGCAGAGTAAACTCTTCGTTTTGCGTACTCTTTCGCCCATTTATTCATGACTTTTGAATGGTATAAACGAACACGGATAAATAATGAGAGTATTATCACAGATGAAACAATTGCAATCACGGAAATCAATAACACATAATAGATAAGGAATCAATAAATACGATAGAAATGAGTAGAGATCAGTAGATTGTGAAGATATCGACGCTCTTCACAACTCTTTTTCAATGTAAGCGATCAGTGGTTGATTGAAACCATCCTTTGAGGCCTGAAAAAAACGAAATTTGAAATTAAGTATAGATTAAAAAATTGTAAAACCTTTTGGGAAGCCGCATTGGCGAATATCGTCTTTCCATTGGAAATTGCTCCATAACAGGCGTGAACATGGCCGAATACGTGCAGCTTAGGAACGATTTCTTCAACCTAAACGATGAATCGGATGAATTATTCCATCGAACGGATATAGAATAAGATGAGCGATGTCAGTCTATGCAGCGACAGTTTTATAATATTCCACATTTGGGGAAAATATCACAGTATATTATGAGATCAGTAACGAATATTTTAAAGATATTGTGATTACACTAGTATTGGGATAAAAACACGGGTGTGCCTCTTGAGAATACGTTTCAGGATTTTAAAAAAAGTATTTATCTGTATAATAATACATATTGTTTCATGAGCTTTCTCTTGCCTCTCTCTTCGTCAGTGCAAATTACTTTTAAAGTTGTAAACAACTTTATAATTAGGATTCAATCCTTTACACATTTTCATATCAGAAAATTTTAAAGATTGTATTAACATATACCCAGAGGTGGAGTGTGGGTGATGAGAACATCGATCTTCTTCGGCATCTTTTCCCATTCACGACCAATGACATTTCGAGGACGATAAAATGGGAATCCCTGACGATAGATTAATTTCGAAAGATTAAAAACAAACAAAAACCTTTTCCTTGATCATAAATATTCAAAAAAAGGAAGAAGAATGTATTTTCGAATCTTATCTTAAAGTCCCTTTTCAACACTCAACCAATTTTTGTCACATGGTGAGTGCGAGAAAGAAACAATCGACTAATATACCACAAGTTTGTTACCTTTAGTGGATGCCATGGAGTGCCATAGAAGACAATTCCATCGATCTACAAATATAATTAGTAAGATTTACTAACCAACGTGTCAATATTAATAAACAATAATAATAAACTTTATGCGAAAAAAGTTGTAAATTGAATAGAAACAAAACGAAAAAGAGGTGAGAGGGTGCGAGCTTACTCCGAATTTCTTTTCGGCAATTATGAACAGAGCATTGGCGAGATAAATACTTAAATTAAAATATAATAGAGATACAAATAGATAATAATAATAAATACTTACAGTTATTGATTGATCCTGAATATAGGTTACATTAGTATAGAGTTTGTATCCCTCTTTCGTTCCCTTTCCCTAAACAACTGAATTGTTTTGAAATGGCAATATTTAAGAATTTTGATATGTTTCATGTACATTAGATCAGTTCAACCTAGATACACATATTTGATGAAATTATCCGACTTAATAATTAAATTCTCGCATGTTCACTATATCCATATCCATATATAAATACGAATATCCAGTAAGAATTTCATAAGGTGTCTAACCATAACTACATGTTGCGAGCATTTCACTGTCAGTTTACCAGTCAGCCAGAGACGAGAAATCGCTGCATTTGGACAGTAGCAAATTCAGAAAATCAATATTTTAAATTTTTTTATATCATTATTACCTGATGTTTCTCCTTCCTCAACGATTCATCTTCCCTCGGATCAAAGCCCAATTCGTGATTGCCCGCTATGACGATCTTGTGACGGTGTGGAAGCTTTCCTACGAATGGGAAACGTCGTCATCGACTACACCACACACACCATACAGTACCCATGAGGCGGTTGAACTCTTCCAACTCCTTCTTCTCTCCAAAATCGGTACTGTCTCCAGCGTGGATGAGCACGTCTCCGTCCTAATAGAGAACTTGTAAACTTGAGCACAACATGAAATTTTAATTAAAAATTCAAAGCGTCTCTTCACATCCTAGTGCTCTTTCGTTTCTAGTTGACAACGAAAGTGAATAGAAATTAAGAAAACATGGTCCAAAATAGCATATAAAAGATGTTTTTGGCACAGGTCTCTTAAATTCCTTTTCTAGCTGTCTGCGAGAGAGCACTGCTTGATGAAAGGAACTTCTCTATTTTTAAACGAACCGGTATTTTGTCAAATATCTTATCGAGATTGGAATGGGTATCCGAAATACAGACGACTTTGAGATATTTACCACGCACAGGAGGTCTGTTCACTTCTCTGAAAAATACTGAGGTAAAAGAATTGCAAAAAAATTGAATACGCTTTCAATCTACTGAAAGAAATTGTTTTTGTTGCAAAAATACACCCATTTAAAAATGTACCTATTTTTAAATATACAAATTTTAAAAATTTACCCATTTTTTAATGTTAGATTCCATTGAACAAATCGGTGACCGATATTATTCCATAGACTCTCTTGTGAGTCTTCATCCACAATCTTACGAGTAGTTGTTTCCTATAGATGTATCACCTTTGAACGCCATAAAATATTTTTTGCAATTTTTCTGAAAATTCTTTTTCTCCTTCAGAAAATTGTTATAAACAACAAATTGTTTGGATAAATTCAATTCATATTATTCCAAAAAAATGTTGGAAGTTTTCGTTTCACGGAGTGTCAAAGAGGTGTACCTAACACTACTAGTACAACGAAATTGAGAGCATAGTTTATAATCCTATGAGCAAACTTAAACTTACCAGCGACAAGTTTTGTGAGAACACAGTGAAAAGCACTAGGATACACGGTAACATATTGGAATGTCTGTCACTGCAAAGGATATTCTTATATAGCCCGTGATCTTTGCCGGTGCTCTCTTCATATCGAACACTATTTCGTTCTTCTCTGACAGATCAAAATGAAGAGCATAACACGCTTTAGCTACTGTTGACACAGGTTTCGAATCTATTATATAAAATAAAATGCGGAGGACGTTTTGACATCATAACAAGTCTTGTTTACGGACATATGCAATGATAATGTTGGAATTGAATCAAAACACACACATTTCGATAAGATTTCAGCTGTGTTGTCATGAGATTTCTCCATTTCGAGTCACACAATCGTTCGAAAGGAAGAAATCTCATGGCAACCCAAGCACCCAGCTGATGAAGTTGTTTTAATGTAAAAATTGTCTCAGATCTTATGAAGAAAAGCCATTAAAATTTGAGAGTGAAATATTTTGCTCTATTCAAAAGTTTTTTTTTTAAAGGAAAGAAAATTCTGGTATTCTCACGAGTACTCTTTCTTTGAGCATCATGAAATTGAATTTAAATCTTTTATAGTTCATTTTAGACTAAGAGCAGGTAAAGCTTTAAGATACAGACCGTGTAGAAGAGTAAATATGAACAAAAAAGTTAAACTAAGGCGGTAGTTGTCATGATCTTTGTTAGAATGACTAGAAAGCTTAGAAGTGTTCGCATATGAAACTCTCGAGGGATCGGAGGAATGATAGATGGAGAGAAGAAGAAGAGGAAATAACAACAAAAAGATATGAGAAGACGTTATTGGCTGAATAACCATGCAGGAGTAGGGAAAGTGGTTCCAAAGAGATATAGAGAACGAGAGGGAGAGAGAGAGAGAGAGGGAGGGAGAGAGAGAGAGGGAGAGAGAGAGAGGGAGAGAGGGAGGGAGAGAGGGAGGGAGAGAGAGGGTGAGAGAGATAGGAGTTAGGCGCGAACAATAAGAGGTACACACTCATACAAAGAGATAGAGAAAGTAATATAATATAGAGAGTTGAGGTAGGTGTAGAGATGGCGTGAAACTCTCTTGCACCCCACACATTGTTATCACATTGAAAATTGTTGGATTAATGCACAATGGTGGTCAATACCAATGGAGGAACTGAACAACTGTCCTCTCTTAATATAATTGATTTGATTGTAAATTGTTTCGAATGTTCATTCCAAATACCATGTCTATCATACATGTTAAAATCATTGCATCATGAACGGAGTGTTCGGATTTGAATGGATCAGGCCGATCGAATGGGATTGTGATCGACTCGGCTATTTTCGTTATTGTTCTTTCTTTTCACGGAATTCTCGCCTTCGAATCTGCTTAATGAAAAACACAATGAATAAATTGTTACGATGCTCAAAAAAATGAAAGTGGTCTGATCCGTTCGGATCCATTCGGATTCACACCGTTCATGATACAATAATTTTCAAAGGATACGACACCTCAATCTTCCATTGCACACCAATTCACGAGAGTAATAGGCCACATAGGCCACTGTTTATGTTTTATTTATGTCCACAATTGGACACATACTTTATGTATTGGGTGTACCGCAAAGTACTTTCTACACTTCAATTCAGAACTCGCCGTATGGAAAGTTTTGAATAAATAAAACATAAACACTGGCCATCCATCTTACTGGTGGACGCCCACAAGTAAGATGGAAGGATATCTTCATGCGAATCGCCGGTCCTACTTTCCTGAGACAAGGAAGAAGTCAGGAATGGTCCAACATGCACATCAGAGCATCCACATGATAAATCCATTTGATAAATGCAACATGAACTTGATAACTGTCCTCAAAGTGCAATAAAAACTGTATGACAATGCTCGTAAACCTATTCTGTCTAGTGCGGACATTTGAGGGGGTATCAGAACGGCAACAATCAAAACGGCAACAATCAAAACGGCAACGGAGCAGAACTCGGTTGGGAGTTGGCATAGAAACACGAGATGGGTATCAATGTGATCATCATCAACAACACTACCGTAATCTACCGTAACCCAGTTCGGTGGGTCAGATAAAGTTCGGTGGGACACATCTTACTAGAAATTGTCTGAATGGCCACTACATGTGCGATATCATTATCAGCTATTGCAAACTACTGTAATCTACCGTAACCCGGTTCGGTGGGTCAGATAAAGTTCGGTGGGACACATCTTACTAGAAATTGTCTGAATGGCCACTACATGTGCGATATCATTATCAGCTATTGCAAACTACTGTAATCTACCGTAACCCGGTTCGGTGGGTCAGATCAAGTGCGATGGGTCAGATTTTACTAAAAATTTTCCAAATGATTACTATGCGCGTGGTATGATTATGAGTTATTGTAAACTACCATTTGGACAATTTATACTGAGATCTGACCCACCGCACTTGATCTGACCCACCGAACCTGGTTGCTGTAGTTTGCAATATCTCATAATATAACGCACACCTAGTGACCATTCCGACAGTTTGTATTGAAATCTGACCCACCGAACTTGATCTGACCCACCGAACCGGGTTACCGTATATTACGGTATTTTGCAATAGCTCATAATGATAACGCACACGTAGTGGCCATACCGATAATTTTTAGTTAAATCTGACCCACCGAACTTGATCTGACCCACCGAACCGGGTTACCGTAGATTACGGTATTTTGCAATAGCTCATAATGATAACGCACACGTAATGGCCATTCCGATAATTTTTAGATAAATCTGACCCACCGAACTTGATCTGACCCACCGAACCGGGTTACGGTAGATTACGGTATTTTGCAATAGCTCATAATGATAACGCACACGTAGTGGCCATTCCGATAATTTTTAGTTAAATCTGACCCACCGAACTTGATCTGACCCACCGAACCGGGTTACGGTAGGTTACGGTAGTGTTACTGATGGTGATCACAATGATACCCATCCCAAGTTTCTATGCCAACTCCCAACCGAGTTCTGCTCCGTTGCCGTTTTGATTGTTGCCGTTCTGATACCTCCCCGGACATTTGCGCAACGGTAGTTTTAAATTACCTCGGGTATCACTTTTATGGCGCATTCAAAAGATATTGACACTAAAAGCAGAGTAAACTCTTCGTTTTGCGTACTCTTTCGCCCATTTATTCATGACTTTTGAATGGTATAAACGAACACGGATAAATAATGAGAGTATTATCACAGATGAAACAATTGCAATCACGGAAATCAATAACACATAATAGATAAGGAATCAATAAATACGATAGAAATGAGTAGAGATCAGTAGATTGTGAAGATATCGACGCTCTTCACAACTCTTTTTCAATGTAAGCGATCAGTGGTTGATTGAAACCATCCTTTGAGGCCTGAAAAAAACGAAATTTGAAATTAAGTATAGATTAAAAAATTGTAAAACCTTTTGGGAAGCCGCATTGGCGAATATCGTCTTTCCATTGGAAATTGCTCCATAACAGGCGTGAACATGGCCGAATACGTGCAGCTTAGGAACGATTTCTTCAACCTAAACGATGAATCGGATGAATTATTCCATCGAACGGATATAGAATAAGATGAGCGATGTCAGTCTATGCAGCGACAGTTTTATAATATTCCACATTTGGGGAAAATATCACAGTATATTATGAGATCAGTAACGAATATTTTGGTAAAAATTATGCACAATCAATTAAAATAGAATTGGAAGTTAGTGAATCAAAAGTAGTTATTAAAAGCGGTGAGATTCACTATTTGGGTCATTAGATTCCATATACTGGGAATAACTTCTTGACACTTAAAATTCCGTACCTTGTCTAGTAGATACTTGCATCCCCACACCTCGACAGGCGGATAAAGATCTAGATAGCCTGAATATTATCGATTATCAAGGGTAAAGTCATTGTTGATTTACCTAATGGAGGTGAATGGGTGATCAATACATCAGCGTCTTCGGGGATTTTCTCCCATTTCTCTTTCAATTCTTCTCTTGGACGATAGAAGGGATATCCAGGAAGTGGATGCCATGAGGAACCATAGAATTTTACTCCATCAATCTGAAATCAGACTTTAAATTTGATCTGAAAGCTACACCACTAAGGAATGTTACTCTCCACATTGCCAATACTCTCTCGAAGACAAAGAAAGCTAGAGAGTTTGGCCAGAGCGGAGAGTTTCAAATTGGCTAATGCATCGTTACATTTGCCTGACGCGCCTACGCCGTCACGTTAAAAAATGTTACATTTGGCGACGCGCGCGTCGACGTCAATTTTGGAGTGTGTTGGGTCCCAAGTGGAAAATCCCTGAATGTCATCAGGGGTATGGTAAAAGGTTACGGTAGCCAACCAATATTGATCGATGGTTACGGTAACTGGCAGAGCCGTACGTTTTTGCTACACTTTTACAGGAGACCCGTGATAAGTGCTAGGTATGGCCTTTGACTACGATCTTCTCTGCTCATTTGTCAAAATGAACCCCAATGATCATCAAAATATCTTACTAGAACAGCTTCATCATTAAGATATGTACAATTAGTCAGCAGTTCCCATCCGTTCTCTGTTCCTTTTCCCTGAAAAACAAAGAAGTCTTTTTTTAATTCAAAAGTATTATCTTTTTTTACTCTTTTTTTCCGACTTTTTTTAATAACCAATTTAGAAAAAATCAAATGTCCAATTTTATTTTCCAATGAAAACCACCGTAATTTAACTCGGTAATGAATCAATCAATTTATCCTATCAGCGCCCAGATGATTCGGTATTTAAAAAAATAAACACCTGGTACTTTTCCTTCCGCTCGTTCTGATTTTCGCTAGGGTCAAAACCCAATTCATGATTGCCAGCGATGATCAGTTTGTGTCTGTGAGGAAGCATTCCTGAAAACATAATCGTTGAACTTTGCGAATTGATCTTTGAGCTTTACGAATTGATCTTTGAAATACATAGGTTGGTTTTCTGATATTTGGCCTTAATGGATTAAGCTTTGATCTTTGATCTTTGATCTCTCACCCAATTGGTCATTGAATTCCAGTAAGCTCTCAACATCTCCCAGAGAAGTGATGTCACCGGCATGTATGAGGACGTCCCCGTCAGGAATTAAATCTGAATTATTATTATTATTATTGTAATTGTGCTAACCTAACCCTGCGGTCTCTTCATTCCATACACTATTTCGTCGGTCTCTGTTGAATAGAGGGCTTTTTGCAGTGAATAGGATTAAAAATTACATATACCGCTCCCAGGGACAGTTCACCGATCTGGCCACACATCTACAATATCTTTCTTGATCTTCGATAGCGTGACCGTGGCGAGGAACGAGGTGTTCTTACAAGAGGTATTATAGAATTACAAAAGTTTTGCACACACCGCGCCAAATGCCGAATATAGTAAACTTCTCCACCGTTGAGAAAAACGCACTCCAAATTTTCGGAAGGTTTTTTCGAACGTTTTTTTTCAATGCATATAATTTTATCTTTATCGAAAGTCCTGTGAAATGATGAGGAAACGCCATAAAATTCGATAAAACTAGAGAAAATGGTATGTCGCGCGAAGAAGTGGGCGGAGTCTGAATATTGCGCGGCAAATAGCGGAATTTGTATTGTTCGGACAGTTTTAATTCTATAATAACACTTACTCTGTTCTATCATCTCCCCCAGTTGGCAGTGGGTGTCGGATATCAGAACCAGCTTCAGATAAGAATCAGATGGAGGGACATTCACCTCGCTGCAAATATTTGCATTGTCATAATATGTCTTCAATTTACATATACTTGCATATATGTTTTTTAGAGTGTTCATTCAACACGCATGATTTTTTGTTTGTATACAAGCGAAAATTTTGATATATTTTTTAAATTTTTTTAAAATAAAAATTTTAAGATAACCGTACTATGTTATTAAATTTAATAGTCATAATATTTAATTCCTAACCCTTTTTCCGTAATATCAAGCGGAATTAGCGTCTTCGTTCCCTTTATTTCTTCCCATAAGCGTTCTTGGCTGAAGGGATCTACTATCTTACGGGAGCACATCCTGCAATACTAGATTATTAAAGGAGAAAGAGTAAAATAACTTGGAAAAAATGTGAAGACAAAGAGAAAAGAAATGCGTGGAGTCTGTTATCAATGATCTGTCCACAGTCAGATTAGAGTGAAATGCATATGACAAAAGAAAATGCGCGCGCTTTCTGCCGATCAATTTGAATTGTTACCGTACAACGGCTCCACACCACGATCTTCTAAGCTGGTTTTATGAGCATTTACATTACATTTACATTTGAAACACATTTATCAAGAGTTCGTTAGGTCGAAGGCTCTGTTATGCATAGCGATCCAATTCCTGCTCTTCGCTTCGCTTAGGAAGTTACATCCAACTGTCTTCCGAAAGAGGTCGCTCCATCTTGTCGGGGGCCTCCCTTTTTTTCTGCTCCGACGGGGGAACCACTCGATCACGGATCGGCTCCACTTCGAGCACTCGTCATTGGCGAGCTTATGCACCCAGAGCCACTTCCTCTTCAGCGCTGTACGAACGAAATCCTGAACCAGAGCAAACCTGAACCAGTTTTAAAAAACCTGAACCAGTTTTATGAGCACTGTGCATTTTTTCCATATCGAAGCTACATGGCCTAACTGAGCAATCCATCGTGTTTGGAGTATATTCAAACCGGGAAAAATGCGCTAGAACAGTTTACCTATTTTTACCGTAAAATACCACATTTTAACGTCGATTTCCCACTTTATCTCGTTTTACCGGCATTATTGAATCGAGCCGTCAAATATTCTAATTGCATCGAATTCCAACTATCTTAATCTTTGAAAGTCTTTGGTGAATTAGAAAGTATGATACAATACAATACGATGACCTTTATCAATCACATAACCATTGCGAGGGAATTCTTGTCACTCAATGACTGATTAATCTTGGCGCGCTAAGGTACTTCAATCTATCGTGATGATAAAGTTAGAAAGGTAGAAAGATAAAGAATGGATTGATAAGACACTAGGTCGGATGAGAGCCGATGAATGAGAACTTTTTCATATGACAAGGCAAGCGTTAATAAATAGCTAAAGTATGCAAATCGTTCTTATTTATCGGTTCTCATCCTACCAGATGCCATTGATAAAGGCCACTGATAAGGCACTTAATATCTTACTGTCAGAGGACAACGAAGTAATGTTTGAAATGAAGAGAGAAGAAAAACTGTTAAATTAATTGATAGCAAAAGGAACTAACTCTTGCACGAAAGTGCAATGATACCGTCGACAAGAACAGTTTATATTGGAAGAAAGTGAGTACAGAGAAATAGATAGTGCTTGGAATGAAGAAACTTAAGAGAAAGGTTGCGCTCGATACCTTTCAAGTGAACGGAGAAGGAAAAGTTCAAGAAGAAACTTTGAAGGAATTCAGAGAAGAAAATGTTGACATTATGATTAAAGAAACACATTCATATATTGTACTACGAACAGGTTTGGCAACGAGAATGCTCGTGGCTTTTTTGGTCGTTTGCGGCTTTCCCATCCAATTTTGTGGTGAGCGAGCAGTTAGGGCTAGATTACCAAAACTTGAATGTGCATTCCAAAGCTGATTAGACTTACTCACACGGCAAGCTTGTAACTTTGTAATGGATGTTCAAAACTCGCAGAAAATTTAATAGGAAACCCCTAAAGAGCCCGTAAAAATCGAAGATTCTTCCTATATTTTCCCTCTTTTTTCGTATCTATTTACAAGTAAACGAAATGATGAAAGATATTACGCGAGAGTCGAGAGAGATAAAGAGAGGGAGTTGAAGCTTACTTTGTTGCGTTGTGAGGGACGCACTTTGGCTCACACGGAAACAGAGAGTCCTCCTCTATCGCTCTATACTCTCTCATTTTGATGTACTCCCTAACCAATCCCTATCTCTCTGACTCTCTCATTCAAGCACGCTCTCTATTCTGTCTCTGTCTCGCTACACTCTCTTCATTCTCTATGCTATCTCGTTCAGTCTGCCAGCTGTCATTACTCTGCTTCTCTAACGAGTAGAGAAGGATTGAAGAATTTTGAATGATTTGTTTTATTCTTTTTAACCATTCGAAGACATATAACAAATACCAATTCCCTGTAAAATTTCTAAAATATCGCTTGCTTACCTCATTTCCCTAAATTAAACAAGCATGATCGGTTAGACAAGGCAAATAAGGAATATTGTCATCGGCAAAGAACAAACAAAACAAATTTGCCAATATGACCCCACAATAGAGAAGCAAATAGCAGAAACCAAAGGAAGTTTAAAAAGTGCTTTCGCAGCAGTTGATGAGATCGAACTGTTTTTAACTTTGAGAGATGAGAGGTGAGAGAAAACAAGTGACTGATAAGACTGATAAGAGAGGACAGAGGGCAGTATTCATTGTTCATTGGAGACGAAGCTGGGGGAATGATTTGACAAGAATTATTGGGATTGCATGATAGGCTGGTCTTTCTTCGATCCACCTTGCGATGATAGTTTTATGTAAATACATATTAATATTATCATTATGTAGGTGGACTTCAAATTTTCCCTTTTACCCCTGTCAAGCTGTTTAAAGTCTGTAATTGCTTTCATCTGTCATGTAAGTATTTAACACCAAAACAATTTTCTAAAATATTTATTCGAATGGGAAATGCTCTTAAGGACCGTGGATAAAAAATGAAATCTTCCAACGAAAATCTGGTACGTTAGCTTACCCAATATCATTTACCACAATGTAAGATAATTTAAGTTGTTTGCTATAATAAATTACAGTAGACGATATCCCTAAAGTTTTTTGGGGATGTAGTAGACAAGAGGTTGATTGAATCCGTCTTTTGTGTGCTGCAATAATTTAATAATAAATTAAATTAAATTATTTAAATAAATGTTTGTCCGTTGAAATCAGACTGCACTGATTAGATTTTCGATCGAACATGGACATGGTAGCGTGTGGTAAATAAGATATTATTCGCTCAATCATAATTATTCTTACCCATTGTGAGGCGACATTAGCGAAGATCGTCTTTCCATTCGATAGAGCTCCATATTTGGGATGGACATGACCGAATACGTGAAGTTTAGGAGCGTACTTCTCAACCTACAAGGAATGAATGACACAATAGTTCAAATGAAATGCTGTTTTAAATCGGTAATTAAAAGTTAGATTTTAAGTCGGCGATAAATCAATGTCAATTCAGGGGGTCGATCGCATACCTTTTCCAGTAGATATTTACATCCCCAAACTTCCACGGGTGGGAACAGATCGAGATATCCTGAATGCGTCACAATTATTGATTTGGACTATGCTTCTTCACGAGAGCTACAAGCCCAACCCAAACAACCCAGAACCCGCAATCTTTGGAATTTGTTGGCGCCAAACAAGAATTAATCAGTCATGAATTTTTGCCATTACGATTTATTTTTGAAAAAAAAAGAAACATACCTAGTGGAGGTGAATGAGTGATCAATACATCGACATCTTCGGGAATTTTTTCCCATTTCTCTTTCAATTCTTCTCTTGGACGATAAAAGGGATATCCAGGAAGAGGATGCCATGAAGAACCGTAGAATTTCACTCCATCGATCTACGAAAATTGGTTTAATTAATCTCAAATAATCGATAATTGATCGGAAAATCAAAATATTAATGTATTCATGTCAGCATACCACACATGACTGATCATTGAGAAATGTACAATTCGTGAGAAGTTCCCATCCTTTTTCCGTTCCTAGTCCCTGAAACCGTAGATCATTAATGGACTAACAATAAATGCACATCTCGAGGGTAATTTTATTCTCCGCTCTGGTAACACTGTCTCGTTTACAAGGAAAGCGAGAGGGCATTGGCAGAGTGGAGAGTTTCAAATTAGCTCGGGGGTGTACCTTTCATGATAATTGATCGGTAATTGGTGAGCGGTAGATTTATGAACGACCATTCTGTTCATAACCAATCAATAATCTGGCGTTTAATTGTAAGAGTAAGAAAAAAAGAGAAAAGGTAAACGAAAAATGTGAGAGAGAGTCTGAGAAGGAGGAGAGTTTTCCACGGTTTTCTTTTCTTGTAATAACTTTAGAACAGATCACAACTCACCCGATAAGGTACAATTCTCTCGAACATTCGTTCTTCAGGATCAAATCCAAGCTCATGATTGCCAGCGATTACCAGTTTGTGTTTGTGAGGAAGCGTAGCTGAATAGCAACCTGATCTTTGATCTTTGATCTCTTGAACTATCGATCTTTCATATCGTCAAGTTGATGTTTGATCTCTTCTTTTATATATTTATCTTTGATCTTTGATCTCTTACCCAGTTCGTCATTGAACTGCCTGAGACTTTCCGCGTCTCCGAGAGTAGTGATATCTCCAGCGTGAATGAGAACGTCTCCGTCAGGAATAAGACCTGAATTGTTAGTATTATTAATTTTTATGAATAATTATATTATTTGATTAATTTAAATGTAAATTAAACCTCGCTTGATCATGACTCCCAGCTCGCAATGAGTATCCGATATTAGAACGAGCTTGAGATGAGGAACGGACGGAGTGGCAGTCAGCTCTCTGCAATAGAAAATATAAACATTAACTTTTAAACATTTTATTTAGAACACATTTATCAGCAATTATGGCTCTGATGTGAATGGTGCCATAATTGCTGATAAATGTGTTTTAAATAAATAAACTCTTCTTACTTCCGACCAGCTAGTATTTCAGATAAATATATAGAAATATTGAAAATACTAGAACAGCCAAAACTACAAGCGTCTTATTGTTAGTCTGAGTTAAATATAATAATTCCAATTAATCATAAACGCCAGTAACCCCTTATCCGAGATATCTACAGGAAGTTGAATCTTGGATGCTTTGATCTCTTCCCAGTAAGATTCTTGACTGAAGGGATCGTAGATCGTACGAGATGATGCCATTCTGAATGATTTATGACCATTCCGACGGAATTGTATCTCCGTTACATCATGAATAACGAATAATAAATGAACAAAACATAAGTAATAAGTAACGTAAATAATGAACATAGGTAATAAGTACTCGAATATGATCAGTCATGGGTGCTTCATTCTCACTGCGCTCTAGCGATCATCGCTCTCGCAGAATGATGTAGAGTCAGAGCATATTTTTTGCTCAAATAAGTTTCTGCGGTCTTTGAAGGGCGAACCATAGTTTTTTTTGTTGATTTAATCAGTTTGTCCTCAAAGACTACCTATACGAGAGAAAACAATACGAGTAAGAAATCAGAAGGGAAAATCGATTAAAAAAACTCTCCTACAATTCCGAACATTTGCTTGTGTCGTTTTCTCAAGTTTTTACGTTATGTCGAAATTAATAGGGAGTACAAATGCAATACAGCTCAATGTTGACAGCACAAATATGCATCTCTAAAGGAATCCCCAAGGTAATTTGAAATTCTCCACTCTGGCCACAGTCTCTTGCTTTCTCTGTCTACAAGAGAGTGTAGCCAGAGCGGATAGTCAAAGTACCTTGGGGAGATAAAATAGGCAAGGAAGATTTAAGAATGTCCACGCCAACAATAGGATATACAGTGGAGGCAGAAATCGTCGTATGACCCACAGACTGCGCTTTATAACATGAAATGGAGAGAACACATAACATGACAAATGCGATGTTTCAAAAGAATAGTTGTAAGAGCGAGATAAACTGTTTGAATGTCTATAGCATCAATCTGATTCAATCCAGAAGACTAACGCGCATTTGAGAAAAGGCTATCATGAAATGTCTAAACGAAAATTCAGAAAATGCAAAGCGTAATTACGAACGAAATCGATAGATTCGAATTGTTTTGAGACGAGAAAGTGTGATGATAAGATGAACGCGTGGTCAGAACAAGTTAGAGAAACAGAGCAACGATGAGAGACCACGCCAAATGAGAGAGTATGAGACCTTTTATTGGCACTGTGCCCATTGTCTATCTCTCATATATTTGAGAAGATATTATGGCATAATAAACACAGCGCACTCCAGCACGACCAGACTATTCAGTCGTTTAGTGGCAACCATTCCCTCCTAAAATGTTCTGTGCGCTATATTTTCACCATGTTGTATTGTAAACACATCTCAGATCATAGTAGAGGTAGGGCGACCATTTTAAAAGGTCGAAAATACTTACCCGATATATTTCACGCATATAAATTTTATAATATACAAAAAAATCGATTAAGCGCGTAAAATAAAAGTAATATTAGATTTTACCTTTCTGGTCTGGTCCTAATCAATTCCGCTTATATACTGATCCTTTCGGAAACATCTCATGCTTTGTCCATAGTCATAGCAAATCGTTTCTAGTCTGGCTGATCTCCAAATCTCTCATGAAAGCACGCTATTTCTCTCATGATTCATGTGCCATCATAATAATCTGAGCATATCTCATAGACGGAGGAGGTCGAACCTAGATCTTATCAATCAAAGGAAACGTAGCAATCAGTGTGTGAAGGAATATGTATTCGAGCAGGGGGAGTTCATATGAGTGTGTGATTGTGTACCTGTACGAGAGAGCAGGTATGGTGTTACAGAGATAAATGTAGAGCGACAAAGAGAGTACGCAAAGGAGAGAGAGAGCGCAGACGATGAGAGTACACCATGGTGCGCCATACCATAATTGTTCGTTGCGTAGTGATAAAGGAAGGTTGGTGATAAGTCAATCATAGATCGCCACCTACTATCAAGTATTTTAAAATTTATTTATTTCGTAAATAGAATAAAAGATGGATAATGTTTATGTATCTATTTGTTGAGGTCGCAAATCTAATGTCTCTCACATCCGAATGACAAATGAAAAGCAATAGATTACAGCGAACCCAACATCAAACCTTTTAGCTCAGTTGCAAAACATCGGACTCATGTTCGCGGGTTCTTCCTATTCTCGTACTTTTGAATTTTCAAAAGCGCGCTGTTGCCTGAATTGTGTCATCTGATTTTCGTTTCCAGCACAATGTTCTATAGATTGTGAAAGCCAAAACGACCGCTCAACATAGAAACTCTCTCAAATGCAATCGTCTTTCGCTTGTCTTGCTATGGAAACAAAATGGCTTGAACCAGAATACTGTGCCAGTGGTCAATACGCGCAGCCCGCTGGAGAGAAAAAACGAAGTAATGTACGGTAAGCTGAATATCTTTTGCGACCTATCTGCTTTCACAGTATATTTATGAAAATATTAACGATACTCCATCTTTTAAAAAATAGCACATTTAAATTACAATTATATTAATCAATTTCCATTCCTTTTCCATTTCCAAATTGAATTCGGCTTACTAGTGGTAGGTGCGCACGAAATCGAGTTTGAAAGTTCAAAGATCCTTTTATTAGCACTGTGCCAATTGAAGGGGACTTCTAGATATATCGGGTCATTTGCGGATATTGGAACGTGAAACAATGATCGTCGTCACATCTATTTTCTATATGATGCTGTCATTTCGTACAAGATTCGAATTCGGACGTTTTTGAGTGGAGAAGATAATCTGTCATACGTTGAAGAATACACCAAACGATTAAGGAATCGCCCCTTCCTGTTTTGACTCAGCCAAAGCATGATTCTGATAAAGTGTATTGGACAAGATACCATATATGTACCGTAATGTAATGTGTCCACAATTTCACAATTTCCACAATTTCCACAATTTCTCTTTCATCTTTCACATGCAGTGGGAGTATCAGGACCAAAGCCAAAGTGCTTTATTGAGACACGAAAACAGTCTTTGTGCAAGATTAGTTAATCGCGGGGCCGGAATATTGACCGGAGTCACTCTAATCCTCCACATCGACACTCTAATCATCTTCATCACTTCTATCACTAATTGTATCATCTTCACCTTCTTCTAGCCGTCCATCTACATATACACTACGTATACTATCGCAATCATCTTCACTTTCTTCTATATCTCTATCTATGTATACACTACGTACACTAGTATCTTCTTCTCCAACAGCATCAACTTCACCAGCCATCGCATATTCACTATCCCAACTTTCATCATACGATGCGATGAGAGCCAACTATAATCGTAGTTTGATCTTTGATCTATTGTTTCTTTGTAGTTTGATCTCTGATCTACTTACTTCCCTTCTCAGTCGTTCTTTAGCCAGCAGATGACAGAGATCGCGATGATTTGCCAACGCTTCGGATCGATCCTGAACAGAGATCAATCAATAAATCAATACTTCCGAACTAATCAATAAATCGATATTTCTTACCTGGTATCTGAACTCCCTTACCGTATCCGCTACAATCACGAGGACTGGTTCAAATTCGGGAGCACCATCTAGACATGAGCGGAACATGTCGTGCCACTCATCCACAGTAGTCTGGAAAGGGAGATATTATTGATCGATTAGTGGACTATTGACAGTTTGATGTTTGATCCCTACCTCAATAGAAGTGGAATTGATGAGTTCGTCCATCTCATCTTGCAAGATCTTCAATAGCTTCTCTTTTAGAGTAATACTCATTATCTCCTCTTCCAAGAAGAATAAGATACCCTAAAATGGATCAAAACAATAAGATCCTAATATCTTTAAGATCCTTAACATCATAAGAACCATAAGATTATAAGATCATAATCATAAGATCCTAGATCCTTAAGATCCTATGATCATTATGACCTAAGGTCATTAGATCCTATAAATACTTAGAGACTAACCTCAATGATCTAGGAGTTCGACCGGCCGTAATGTGAGTTGAAGAATGAAATGATTCGCTCTATTCAATCCCTTTTATATTATGAGAAATAGGTAAATATAATTATATGAGCTAAATAGTTTTTGCATATATGTGATATATCTACTTAGAACGAAATACAAAACTATTTCCATTTCATTTTTGTTCCATTCTCCTCCCCCGATCAGTCGACATGAACAAGGTCTGTTGTTTTTTTTTCGATATTATCAAATATTGGAGTAATCTTTAATACCATTTTTGTATTGTAAGATCAACGATCAAAGACCAAAGATTAAAGATCATGGATCAAATCTCATGCTCTTCAGGATGAGGAACCGCTGGAGCGACCATTGGAAAAACCTCGTATTAGCGGATATACCTTGATCATGATAGTTATCACTTCTCTCAGTGGATTTTTGATGGGATTTAATTCGGGGATTATGAACAGGTAAAGCAAACACTATGTTTAGTTCACTGAAATATTACGGGAATGGGTAACAATATGGTTCGCCAATTCATTTACCTGTTCTGGGTTTTGGCTAGCCAATTCACCAATTTCAGCGCTATGGACTACTTTCCTAGTTCAACGTACAGAACAGCGACTGACCATTTAAAGCTCCCCATGGCCACTTCAACATTCTTTGCCATTGTTGGATCGCTAATAGGAGGTGAGGACGAATTACTGATCTTTGATCTCTCTGAATCTTACTATTAGTTTATGTCTGGATGAAGAATATACCTAATTAATTTAAAAGTATACCCGAGCTATAATTTTACTTTCCGCTCTGGCAGCGCTCTCTCGTAGACAAAGAAGACAAGAGAGCATTGCTAGAGCGGAGAGCTTCAAAATAGCTCGGGGTGTGCCTTAAACCTCCTCTCTCTGAGTACTTTTTTTCCCGATTGCTTGAGAGTTCGAAATATAGCGTGTTAAATACATGCTTTGATGTATGTAATGAACGCATCAAACTTTCTTTTAATTTTGGCTGAGACTTTTCTGTCCTGGATAAAGTGTTAATTTTTGATAATGGTTCCTTTAAAATCACAATCCGAGCTAAATTGAAACTCTCCTATTTATCAGGCAGTGATAAATAGGACAGTTAGAGTTACTCCTATTTATTTGTGTGTTTACGAGAAAGTGTGGCCAGAGCGGAGAGTAACATTTTTATAGCGCGAGGTGTGCGTTTAAAGAACTCTCCGCTTAGGCGACGCAGTATCGGAGAATTTCCAAAATATGATATTCCAGCTCGGGTTTCCCATTACAGGCGTATTATCAGAACGCTATGGACGACGAATACCACTTGGTATATCGGCGTTAGCTTTTCTCATGGGATCTCTCATATGCACTTGCGCACCTCATCTAATCGTCCTTTTAATAGGACGAATATTCTCCGGATTTGCACTAGGTACTTGATCTTTAGACTTTGATCTTTTTTCACTGATCTTTGATCTTTCAGGATTGTCCACAATGATCGTGCCGCTGTATATCGCCGAAACGGCACCGACGTATTTGCGTGGGACAAGCGTCTCATGGTTTCAGGTTTCTCTCAAGTAATATTTGTCTTACTGTATCTTTATCTCATTCAGTTATCGATTGCATTTGGTTTTGTCGTTGCTAATCTAGCTTCTGGAGTATTTGCGACGGCCGATCCGTACAATCTAGGCTGGAGGTACCGTATCCAAACATTCCGTTAAAGAGTCAGTCATCATTCAAACAGGTTGATGTTTGCATACGGTATTCTTCCTGCCGTGTTGAATTTGGTAGGTGCATACGCCTTGAAGGAGACTCCACGATATTTGTACAAGCGAGGAGACGAACAAGGAGCAGATGATGTGCTATCGTTGGTGAGTTATGCAACTTTTAAGATAACTAACATTCCAAATTAGATAAGGCTTTTTTACAAATGGTTTTTTTCTCACCTCGGAAACGGAACAAACTAGCTCGTTACCTAAAATGTTCCATTTAGTAAACGTTAGATTTTTATTTTAAATGAGAAAACTGAGCGTAATTCTTTTCAAAACCTAGAGATGAGTCATTCTATGGATTCAGACCTATGGTGGAGATGATGAATGGATCAAATACGATAAGTGTATCATAATGGAGGCAATCAGAGCGGATACTGAGGAAAATATCCATCACTGTTGGTTTTTAAAAAATATATATACCTTTAATTTTTTCCGCTACAATATGCATAATTCCATTTCGTTCCAATGACTCGCAAATCAATATTACCACATAATTAATGAAAAAATTAATTTTGATGAAAATGGGAGTTGCTTGAGAAACATAACCCATAACCAGTTTCAAACCATACCCATACCCATAACATCTGGTGTTGAAATCCATGTATGGTCACGGATACAAGAATAATCATGCATGATTCGACAATTTCGTACTAAATTAGACATTTATACTATTATTTTGGACTGGTACCCTATTCTGAAGTAGTGCCGATCTTTCATGGTCATTCATGATTCATGATTCATTCATGATCTTCCGTGATCATGAACGAATTTTTAGTGATCTTCCATGGAATCCGAGCTTCCGGAGCCCAAAGTCCATAACCAGATTCTTAATTTGATCAACAGATACAGGTTGTTTCGTTATAAAGCGCATCTGGAAGACTCCCCATGTTCGTCGAACTTTGATCATTGGATCTAGTCTACAAATTTTTCAACAATTCGTAGGCATCAACACCGTTTTGTAAGTCTGGCAAAGAATTGTATTGGCCAGGAATCGAGCGTCATCTAGATATATTTGTGTTTATTTTTTGCTATTGATAGATATTACGCTTCTCGTATCATTCGTGGAATGGGGGTAAAGGATGACAGTACCAATCTATACATTTCCGCTGGCATAGCCGGTATGATGTTTAAATTCGACAGCCTTCTTTCGTTAAAGTACAGAAAAATCCTGAAATCAATATTTCGACCAATATCGATCGGTTGAACTTGATGATGTATAATAATTGCAGCAATTCAAGTGATTGGCACATTTGCACCTGTAATATTGGTAGAGAGGATGGGAAGACGTCTTATGCTGATATTATCGATGTTGGCTCTGATGATATCTTTACTGGGGATGGGTGCAGCGTATCTAGAATATAACAAGGTGAATCATAAAGAGAGCAAACTTGCCCAAATATAGGAATCACATTTCCGTACTTTCCTAACTTATGTACACGATTTGCCGACAGTCGGGTAAATGGTAACCTAAAAACCATCGATTTGCCCATAGCATTTGCCTAGCATTTGGCAGAATTCGAGCAAATCGTTCGCGAACTTTTTTTAAAGAAGCAAATGTAATATTTGTGCACAACTCAGCTATCGCACTAATACAATCAGTTAGTCTTTCAAGAACTCTCCGAAATACGATATGAGCAAGAGAACTGTGGATTTGTTCAATGGAATGGACGATATCGACGAATATAAAGATCACTGTGTTACTATGAAGTAGGTTTTCATACACATACTAATTGTAAGAGTTAGAGAAATATGGACACTACTGCAGAAGCCCAGATCGACTCAAATTGGATAACTAATTATCGATTTATTATACCTTCTATTTTTATCGATTAGGTGATCCTACCCACTATTTACACTTGCGAATGGGTGAACAGTGTGAAAAGCGTGTACTTTCTCCGCCCCCTAATTAATGCCTGGCCTCCAATCTGGAATTCTGCAGTAGATACAATCAATGATATTTTGAAACACTCTGAATGATCCTGAGCTACTATCAGGAATCTACAGTAATCTGCTCAGTCTACAGTAATCTATCTATACGGTAATCTGTGAATTCTGTTGAGGAACTGCGATGACTGCATCACATCGGACCATTGTGGTCACTGTCATGCAATTGACGACATCGACAATGGTCAATGTTTGCCCGTCAGTAAAAAAGGTATCCCATCATTCGGTAATGTATACGTCACTTCCAAAAAACAACATGTAACATCTAAAGTCGTGGAAAATTTGACCGATGCCAGCGTGGACGTTGGTTTTCATAGTGTTTTTCGTCCTGTAGGCATTCACTATTGATCGGTGGACACGGTAATCTCCTTATGGTCCCTCAGGGTTTTCCACTTGGGACCCAAAACATTATGGACACCGGCACCGACGGTTCCATGTTCCACGCTGGCGTCGACGTCGCGTAAATGCTCCACGGTCTAGGAAATGGTTATTTCAAACAGTTCTGTCACCATTTTCCAGATTATTTCTTCGATATCCTTTAACATAAGGGTCTTAACCGGAAAAAAAACTGCCTCTTTTTTAAACGATCGTTTGACCTTAACAATAGTATTTATTTTGATTTAAAAAAATTAAATGTGAATAAACAGATCCAACCCTGAGTTCGATGGGTCGCTGTCGCACTTCAAAATTAACACATATAATGAGCTCACATCAGTGCAAGAACAAGTAAATTCTCACATTTTAATTTTTATATTTCTTCTTTACGAAACCCTACCCTTACGACTCGAGCGAATTCAGGCAATATCCTTGAAAATAATGCCCCTGAGGCTGCGATTACAAAACCTTTGAATTTCGGATCATATCACGAAAACGTACTGTGAACCTTGAAGCAATTTGTTTGGCGATAACTTGCTTCAAACTTAATTTCATTCAAGTATGTTGCCTGAATCCTATTTTGAGGACTTTATAACTGTTCCATGTGCGTATATGGAGATGATGTCTTAAATTATCTCCCATTTTCAGCTTCACCACTGTCCCGCTCGTAGTGTTGGTCGTCTACCTATTGGCCTTCGCATTTGGTAGTCGTTTAACTTATCTAATGCTACAGCAAGAACAGAAAATGCACTCTGGCAATGTAGCATCTCCAAAATGCGTTAAGCCTAGCGTGTGCGCCAAAAGATCACTTTTATAATGTACAAACACAAATTTTGACTTGCGTTAATTATCAATTTAATTTTTTTTAAATATTTAACTGAAAAACAACGTATAAGGGTAGTGATTTTAGATAATATTTGCCTACTGCATAAGTATAATTGATTGTGAACGATAGTGTCGCATGAATTGTTTGTTATTAATTGTAGAGAGGCTTTCCAACTGTCACGAGCATAGCGAGCTTCATTTGATCTTTGATCTTTGATCTTTTCAGGAATGGGCGTTATGCCATGGCTATACAATGCGGAAATCTATCCCCTATGGGCTCGATCCACTTGTGCTGCGATCTCAACCGCTACGAATTGGACAATGAATCTAATTGTATCATATACGTATCTCCTACTAGTGCAATCAATATCTAAGCATGGTAATCGATGATTTAAGATTGTGAAGTTATTTTAAACATTATTTAGCATATACAAAAATTCACGGCCCCTGTTGAAAAACACTGACTGAAACAATTTACTTTAGAAGATAGTGTGCAGTATGAAAAAATATTTTAAAAATACTATAGTACAGTACATATACATCTTCAAGTGATTTTTGTTGTGTTTAACGGTTGTTTTCTTAATAAACACCCCTAATATAATTTAAAGCTCTCATATGTGGTCAAAGTACCTTTTGCAGGTGCATTTTTCCTCTATGCGGGCATCACTGCCATTGGTCTGCCCATAATCTTTTTGTTTGTCCCGGAAACTAAACACTTAGCTCTGGAAGAGGTTTGATCTTTGGTATTTGATCTTTGATCCCTAAACTTGTCATTTAGATTGAACACCTGTTCAAAGTGACTTCAAAGTCTACACGAAATCGCAATCGATTATTGAGAGAGGGAGGAAGTGGAGGCAGTGGAAGTTATGCCCCTTTGCGCAGTAAAGTACCGAAGCGTTCCGCCAAATCCGGGAGAGATTGATTGATTTATAGATCGAATGAATCGATAATCAACATTCAACATAAAGTTCTGTGTTCTATTATGTGTATGTATGTGTGTTGGATACCTATGTTGGTGTGTAAATGATAATTATAAAACAAATTATTTTTTTATTTAGTTTTAAGTCATAAGTCTTAAGAGTTACTCTAACATAATGCAATATAACAAAGAAAAGATCTTCTATTTTGGAGAGCTACCGAATGAAAAACGTCTCATCTCGATGTCTGGGACTGCCTACACAATCCTTCTCAGATTAAAGCGAACATTTACTTTCAACAAATTTATTATATAATATATTCAATTGATGATGATCAATATTTCGATGCGTCCACTCTGCTTCGCTTTATATCCCCTCTCGAAGTATTCTACAGCCTCCACTAGTGCAGTGTCAGACTTGAGTTCGATACGATGATTATCCTCATCTGCAAGGAGATTATTAATATTTCTTTTGAAAAATATGTTATAGTTTTAAACTCGCTACAAGTAAGCTACTCAACCATATCAAAGTTTAATTGGGTTTTTAAAATTTAAAAAAAATATTAACTGCATTGAAAATAATCTTCAGGCTATCGATTACTCGTTAGGATAAATTATCAACAGTCTTGTAGAATTTTCGAAAGTACCTCGATTTCAATGGAATTTTCGTGACTATCTTCGTAATTATTTTAAATAAAATTATCCACCAGAAAAAGGTAAAAAACTAAAAGTGAAGGTAAATCCCGTTATTCAAATCACAGAAAGTTCTGCGGAAGATCACTGATAGGCCTGTGATAATTCACCATAAAGACAAACGTGTAATCGGAGAATCATTACCTGTGTATCGTAGCCTCTTGAATATAATTACACTCGCAACTGCTGTTTCTATGGCTTGTTCGAGATTTTTCAGACACAGCGAAGTGCGAGGAAGACTGGTCCTGAACGGAAATATTTTAAATATATTATTGCTACATTTACATATATTACAAAAATGAAAATATTGGAAAAAAACCTGAAATTGTGTCCTTTATAAGAGAACTTGAAATGGACATGTTCGTTCCAGATTTGTTGATATGGAGGAGCTGGAGTTGCTCCATTGCCGATGCCACTGGATTGTACGGGAACTGATGTCTATAACATGAGACATCTACAATCTCTTTTTATTATTCGTACACGTATGTATAATAAAAATGTTTCTTATTATTAGCTTTAATACTTTTTGCCATAATTTAGACGATGAAATAGATCAGTACAGTGCAAAACTATACAAAAGCCCTCTGATTTTTTCGATGTTTTGTTATCTTGAAGTAGCAAGCAACCACAACATCGGACTCAAAAAAAGAATTTATTGACGACGAACAATGGGATATGATGAGGAGGGTGGTGCAGATGCGGGTGGTGGTGAATAGAATGGAGGAGGAGCAGTGTGGGCAGGGACATAACCGCCTCCTTGTACACCTCAAATTACTCATTTTTTTAAATATTCCAGAGTATGCTAATTTTGTTTATGTTACGAGACATTTAATATTTACTTGAGAACTAACCGGGAATTCTGCCGGGACCATTCTGATAGACGTGATAGTCTTGACCTGTAAAACAATCAATAAAAAACGCAAATTTCAAAG
Source organism: Parapristionchus giblindavisi (assembly GCA_943737045.1). Classification (NCBI taxonomy): domain Eukaryota; kingdom Metazoa; phylum Nematoda; class Chromadorea; order Rhabditida; family Diplogasteridae; genus Parapristionchus; species Parapristionchus giblindavisi. The sequence continues at coordinate 116,696 of CALSFV010000659.1, forward strand.
GAAGTAGGTTAATATCATCCACTCTTTCTATGTTACGAAATAACATTGTTCTAGTTGAATGATAAGCCAAATTTTGAACAATCGTTAACTGTATGTACCTGGCGCGCCGACCTTCAGATTAACATTAAAGGATGGATTCATGTCGGCCATGTTCTATAATAATTTATGTAATACAATTAGACACTGCGACTGTTAAGGGTAGAATTTGTGAAAATGTGGTCAGTTTCCCTTATCACTTCTTATCGTATGAGTCACGCAAATCATGTGCATGTGGAAATCGATGCCTTTCAAGTGATGTGCTTGATCTGCATCAAAATTACTATTCGTATGGACAAAAACAATGACGAATGAACTGAAATCAATACTAATTAATGACCCTTGAATGATTAATCAAAAGATAAAACTTCTCGGTTATGCTTCGGAGAATATAGTTTAAATGTTGTCATACAGAAACTAGTTTAAATTTTTCACCCAAAAACCTAAAGCAGATTGACAAACCAAAGAATACGAAAATGCTTACAGAAAATTCTTTTTTTTAAAGAAACATTGAAATTTTAAAAAAAAAATCAGTTCATGATAGGACGATTAACAAAAATACGTACCGTGTTTTATGTTAGCTTTTTTTGCACGCTTGAACTCTCCATAAATGGATCGATCGTTTTATTTTGTGCTTTATTTGTTCTATCATTTTGAGTATTTCTTCCGGAATTCCGCTGCGAAGTTCCTGCGACTATTTAGGCCGGTCTAAGACCTTGTCCACTGAATATCTAATTAGTCGTTGTTTTTATTGTTATTTACCGTAAGTATAACTTGCGTCTTATTGATATCAATAGTGACTTTCGGTTGATATTGTCGCGATTAAGTTGATTTTTATATTAACGCGTCATCTGTGGAATGCATTTCGATGATAGTTAAACTGATTTTAAATACATTTGTGTAATGTTGTTGAAAACGAATAAATTCGAAGCTCCGCAGCCTCTCTTTTACCCAGCCACAAACAATTCTTGTATCTTTTCCCATAATCTCCCCTCACCGCCTGTTTATTTCAAATGCGTCCCTACCGTATGCGCTCACTGCCCAGAAGGGAAATCGAGGTAGGACGCCACGCTCTCTCACTCTCAATCAGCTGACACACAGCCATTGATTGTTGTTGCGTTTATAGAGGAGGGAAAGAGTGTTCACCTCCCACTCTCTCATCCTCTGTGTGTCTAGAGTGACAGAACGTTCTTAAATTAGTACGAAGTTCACTTCTTACAATTTTAAATCGGATGTGCATGCAAACTTGTACATTTACTCATTTGTATCTCACCACTTTTATTTATGTAATATAACATTGTGTGAGGTAACTATCAACAGTTACACCTCCAACGATGTTTATGCCATGTGACAAGCGCTTATTCACTTTCGCAATATTTCAAGTTTTGATCATAATTCATTATTGTTTATCAGCAGTCACCAGATTTTGTTTGGCCGTTAGGCATCTTATTTATCTGAAACGGCTTGATACTCGTTGTTATCGTTATCACTATCATTGTCAAAATTGCTAACCTGTATAGATGCAAACCTTCCTAGTCAGATCTTTATCCCAAGGCCGTAAACTGCTTTACTATCTATCGATTGATCATTATAGATGCATAGATGGTATCTATTGACCTCTGTATTTCTAACCCTTTCCAGTCTCTACCACAGTGTTCTCTAGAATTTGAAAGCCGCCCAGCATAGAAATTCTCTCAAATACAATGGTCTTTCGCTTGTCTGGATATCAAAGAAAAATGCTTTGAGCCAGAATACTGTTTTAAATCTTACCCTCAGTCGGTGTACCCGTTCCTCCTAACATATCTCATTACCATTGTTTTACCGTATACCGGTCGGATATTTCGCAATTTACTAGCTCGGCCAATGAGAAAACTGGCAAATACGGCGTTATCCATCGATTCCCCCTGCGTCTATGACATGCACCTTGAGTCTGACTGTCTGCTTCTCTGTACCCTCTCCACTTACCGTACTCTCTCTCTCTATCGTCGCCTCTGTTGTCAAGTCTCAGACCTTCTTCACAAATAGTCTCATGTCCCTTCCCAGTCGATTTCGAAATATCCTCAAGTAACACGCGACGCATTACTCTCTTTTTGCCTAAACTTCTAATAAATCAATATTTCAGCGCTCAAACTACCGTAATGCCATTTGGTGGACGCGGTCGCGGATTCGGCTTCGGTTCGGGGGGTTTCGGTCCGCGTGATATGGCCGATATGCATGGTTTCGGTGGCCGAGCCTCCCCTGAAGAATCCGAATACGGTCGCATTCGACGTCGCAACCGTACATCATTTGGCGATCGACACGAAGGTATGATATATATGATGTTTGATCTTTAATTTCTGTTCTTTGATCTTTGATCTCTGGTTATTGCAGATGAGAGACCTCGTAATGGACAGACTAGCCGTGATCGCAATGTCTTCGGTGAAGGTACCTCATTTTATTCTCGCTATGAACTATATATAAACAAGCGCTCTGGTATGCGAGAACAAAGATTGGGGACTGAAAATTGTAAAAAAAAAGATCAATTTTAAGGGGGGGGATTCCACAAAAATGTTTAAAATTTTGCCTAAACTTCTTTTTTTTTACGGTGCATAATACCTAATTTTCTAGAGCCCTCATTTTACAAGTCACTTTCATATCGGCGCCCATGTATGACTCTATGGTATGCGAGAGCGTTGGAAGATTGGAGCACTCTCTAGTGCGAGTGGTTCCTTGTGTAATATTTTCGGTTTTTGTCAAACTTTTTTCGCCAAAGCTCCCATCTATCGTACAATTAGCGACGGACATCTATGGATCTCCTCGGTTTCCTCTCTTTCGGTTATGTCTGAATTGATATAATAAAGAATAAGAATAACCACTTTTTTAAGCCGCTGAATATGATGAAGCGGATGCCCCAACCTTTGGAGAATTTGATAGATCCGGCTTTGCCAGGCAATCATGTAAGAATTTATCTTTGATCTTTGATCTCTGGATATATATCCTTCTTTATTAAGATGGTTTCGGCGTCAGAGCAAGTAGTCCACCGATGATCCGCGATGACTACGGTTACGATCGGGGCAATAGTGAGTTGATCTTTGATCTTTGATTTGACTAATTGTCTTGGTTCAGCCAGTGGAAGAGACTACAAGTACGATGATGCACCATGGAACAGAGAACGGTTAGTATTCCCATAATATATCCTGCTATCAGTGCATCTCCCAAATTATCCATATTACTCGTATCATTGCATTTCATTCATATGCAAACATTTTCGGTGCCCTCACCGAATTAATTTTTATATAGTGGGTCGTATCTAGAAAAATCGTTATTTTTCGCATAAATTGTAATCTTTCACATAAAACGAGCTTTATATATTGGGTCGACCGTGAAAATGAGCCGTATATGGGTCAATCCTCACATAGTGAGGGTATGAAAATGTATGTTCATTTGTATCGTTGCGTGCTCGACACGTAAAAAAAGTGAGTAGAGTTTTAAACGCATGAAGCGCTTTTTGAATGCCCCAAAATTTCGATTGAATGGCGTCATAGATTCGAAACATTGGATATATTTTGGTTGATTTGTGTTTAATTATGCAATTGTAGTGATGAACCTCGTTCGAAGTCGATGCGCGCTCGTTCATCCCCTCCGCCACCTTCGTTCCTGGCTCCTCTCCCGTGTAAGTTCAAAAAAAAATTTTATTTATTTATTTTTCTATCAAATATTTGTTCCATAATTTTAGTTAGAGAAGTTTTAGTTAGTTTTAGAGAATGAGAGAAGAATACTCTCCTCTTTTGCACAGTCTATCTTCCTTATTCCATTTCCTTTCGCCATTTCTGCACACAACATTACAGTAATCTTTTATGGCGTGATGATTAAGGAACGCTCAAAAAATAAAATTTTGTCCTGTAATAGCGCTTATAAGGATTCTGGGACTGGTGATGACTAATAAAGTTCGATAAGATCTAATGGACGAGCTTGTAGTGACGTTTTTTTGCATTTTGAAAGATGACAACGCTAATAAACAACGAAAAATTCAACCGAAAACACGTTCGCGCATAAAATCGCATTGAATACAGTTTTTAAAGTTTTCGATGGCCTTTTAGTGTTTATTATACGTTGATAGGACTACATTCTGTCTAGTCATACTTATGCTTCATCACCATATCTCGAACCTTCTCCTGTTATCCTAATGACGCATCGATTCGGTTGTTGATAGGCGATGATTTCGCAATGCCCCTACCTCCCTTCTCGTTCTTTCTCGTTCTTTCTCCACTCATTTCACAACGTCCCCACCGTCCTCTATCACTTCACTCTCTACCATATAATGTGTGCCACCACTACCTCCACTCACAGTCACTTGTTACTTTCTCTCATCGCTCTTTGCATATTGTAAACCTGTACTTATACTTTTGTTCAGTGCCCACCAAGTCAGCCTTCAAGAAGCCTTCGCCCAAGAAGGACAACGAGAAGAAGGAGTCCAATATGGTAAGGGTTTTTTCTCGATAATAATTCTTGTTGGTCACATGTTTTTGTCATCGTGCATGAAATGATGACAATTGCTGTGGGTTATGAAAGAATAATTTACGAAATTCAATTCAATTTACATATCAAGCTTTTATATTTATATTTCTATTTACACACTGCATGAAATGAGATGGTAAATAGAAAATCAATAAATGTAAAATCGATAAGTGGTGATTCGTTATCATCAAATTCTCACCTGCTGAAAAAGTTTTATCAATCATATGATTTTCATTCTCTCTCATCGATTTATCATCACCCCGAAGTGTGCCGAAATAGACACAGCGTCGCTATTGCTAAGAAATGCATACAGTATTGTTCGTATATTATATGTATCTAATTTCAGTCATCAAATAAGAACGCGCCAGTCGCACCGAATGTACTCCATCGCCGCAGCATGTTCACGCAATCGGTAATTATCTTTTTTTGTTTGTTTGTATTTGACTTTGAGCATTAATAAACTATCATTATTACAAATTTTGTATACATGGTGGAAAGGTATGACCATAATGGTTAACATCCATATCCAAGCTCATCAATGTGTGAACTTGAAACGATTGATTGATCGAAATTTGATGTAGGAAATATTTAGTGTGCCCCATTGAGGATAGGAGTGAACTTTTGAAAAAAAGTTGCAAAAGCGAAAAATACTAGAATGCTCTCCACAAAGTATGATGACTGTAGATTCTGTGCTCGTTTTTCAATCTCATTTTCGTTCTTTGATCCGTATACAAGTCCCGCCCCCTTTTTGACCACGCCCACTCAATACCGTATTCTGTAGGACCGTCCGTCGACAGAGTCGAAGAAGGAGAAGTACCACTTCAAGATCACGCATGATGGAGAGACGAGAAGGTATACAAATACTGATCTGTTCTAAAGTTGCTGAAACATATGAGGAGCAGGGCAAACTCTCCTCGTTTTGCAAAAAAAAAAAAACTAAATATAATTACAGATTCGCTGTTCCTTCGTATGAGGAGCTCCTTGTCGTCTTCGATGCCGTCATCACTAACGTTCAGAGAATCGCAAAGATGGAACCGAACACCGGAATCTTCTGGAAAGGTAGGCGGAGCCGAACTGCCGAATGGAGGAGGAACTAACATTTCATATCATATTTGTAGATGAGGACTCATCGCTGCCATTGATCGACATGAGCGATCTCGAGGCTGCTCTCGATTATGCTCGTCAGCAGGCTGAGATGTGAGTGGGCGGAGCTTGTGTGCACATAAAATACAGTAGCGTGTATATTTGACCATCGTTGTAGGATGAACAAGCTGCCCTGCGTGCTGCTTGAGGTGAGAGATAAGACGAAGGAGAAGGAGGAGACACAGGCGACTGGACAGACGACGTATGGAGCTCAGAAGGATAGAGCGGCCGAGGAACTGGCTAGTAAGGTACGGGATTCGTTTTGGGTAACGAATTATTGATTATTTTTATCTTGTTTCAAATGTTCGATTATTTTGCTTCAAATATTCAATTATCGATATTGATGTTCAGGTCTCGTTCGGCACTCCTTGCCTATGCGACGTGTGCAATCGTTTCTTGTCAAACGAGAACGGCGGACGATACAAATGCGTCATCTGCGCCGACTACGATCTGTGCCACGAGTGCAATGGCAAGGTGCGACCTTTCACAATACACCACGTCCATCGCGAACCTTGTGATAGTTTCCATTGCCATAGTAATTAGTAAACGTCACACCATGACACCATCTTTCCCAATGCACCATACCGATATCAAAATTGAACAATTTCCTTTACATCATTGATTAGTAAACGCCGCATCATGACGCCATTGTGATCAATGCGCCACACCGATCTCGAACCGTGTGATAATCTCAATTACATGATTGATTAGTAAACGTCGACTGGTTGCACACAACACCATTGCAGGGTCATCACAAGGAGCACGGTCTTCTTCGTGTCTTCAGCAACGCAACGATGGTCAAGACTGTCAATGCTTATGGAGTACCAGTTGACACTCCTTACGCAGACTCGCAAAGTATGTCGGTCTTACTGTAGTTTGACCAGTGTGGGCGGGGCTAAATATAGTACATTCTATGAGCAACTTTTCCAGGAAGCTCCCTTCTTCTTCCTCTTCGTGAAGCCTTCAAGAATCCTCGCAACTGTAAGTATTTTGATAGAGTAAATATAAAGTAAATAAATCACAGAATAGTCGTGAATTCGTCACCATCTTAGTTTAACTCCCTTAGCTAATTTTAAAGTCTCCGCTTTGGTAATGCTCTCTCGCTTGCTTTGCTTACGAGAGAGTGTTGCCTGAGTAGAGTGGTAAAATTAGCTCGGTTGTGCTTTTAATTGTATTTTTTACACGCCAATAACAAAAATAATACAGTGAATGACATCATAATCGACGTCGTTGATGACTTTGGAAAGCTCCTCGGCACCCACAACTTCAAGAGGTGAGCTATAGTTTCCCCCAGAGATCGAAGATCAGACTATATCCAATGATCTAAGACCGAACTTTGGCTGTTGCAGATCCGAGACACCAGAGAAGAAGCCAGAAGAGGCTCCGAAGAAGGAGGAGACTCCTGTGAAGGAAGAGTCACCCAAGACTGAGGAAACTGTGGAGAAGAAAGAGGAGGAGGAGGAGGCTAGACCTGTCGTGGCTCCCCATCCAGTCCAAGACACACCTCTGATCAGCAATGAGAATGTACTGCCCCAGGAGAAGATCTATCCCAATCTTGAGCAGGTACCGTAATCCATTTATACTGTAATCAAGCCTTACCGTATTGGCGAATACCGCAATCTATTGATACCATATCCGTGATTACCGTAATCTATGGATACCGTATCCGTGATTACCGTAATCTATTTATACGGTATGGCAACCATAACCTATCCTTACTTATTTGTGATTGCCGTAATCAATCGATAGATATATAGATATAGATAGATATAGATATAGATAGATATAGATATATCAATAGATATATCCATGACTAACGTAATCTGTAGATAAATATCGCATCTTTGGCTACCGTAATCAATCGATGCCATATGCATGACTACCGTAACCAGCATAATCGTTGCAGGAGGAGCGCACCAACAAGTCGATCGATCTGATCTCGCTCGGTTCTAACTGTTCATCGGATGATGAGGAAAGAGAAGTCTCGGTCGAGGCTAAGAATGAGGTTGGTACAATGATGTATTAAAGAATTGCCATAAGCTATGTTGAATCTCTTGTAAATTGCTGAAATCACAAAGCAAAGTAAAAATCAGGGATACAACGAAGCTGATTGGAATCCTTATATCTTAACCCCATGTCTCTCACGCTTTGCTAATATCACCAGCAAGTATTATTCTGTAGTTCAGCATTGATTGATCTCATTCATTTTATCGATTAGTGTGATAATACTACACAGATGAAAAATTTCTTGTCAACGTATCTGTACGGAATTCTTCCCTCATAGGCAGGGGAACCATTCCCTTCTAGGTGACGGAAGAATTCCGATCGATAAGGAATTTTTCTGTGAGTGTACTACTACTAGTGTGGTCATTGTCAGGCGGAGGCAATCGTGAAGTCGGTGATGGAAAAGCACGGAGTGACGAGGAGAGAAGAAGCCGAGAACAGATTTGTACTGGTTAACGGAGATGGAGAGGAGGTTCAGCCTGCTACCAATCAATATTCGCGTGAAGACATGATGAGAATCGGAGGGGCGGAGAAAAAGGCCGAGGACGTGCAGCCTATCGAGGCTCAGACTCGAGCAGATCCCACAAAAACGTTGTTGGATATGTTGAAGAAGACTGGGGAGGATGTGGGGAAGAACAGACGAGAGGAGCATGAGAAGGAGCAGAGAAGGATCTGGGCCGAGGAGAAGGAGGAATTTAGAAGGGAGAAGCAGAGACGAGAACTGGAGAAGACGTATAGAAAGGCTCAGGAGAAAGAGGCGAAGAAGGCGAGGAAACATCAGGCTAAGGTATGGTTATTAGTATAACTATGGAGTTTGATGTTGTGGTGTGTTCACTGTTCTTAGATACCGAGATAATCGCCACAGAATGTAGGTAGATGGGAATCGTGATATTGCTCCTATGTGATTAATAGCGTTTGGGTAGTGGTCATAGTGTGACAGAGAAAAAGGTAAAGGCAAAGCGCAAAAGTGTGAGAGCGCAAAAGATTAAAGTACTCCGTGGTGCTCCACACCGGGCGATGTGCGGTTTCGAGAAACGGGGAGGAAACAGTGAACGACACAATTTGGGTAACGGTCAGTTGGCGGTCCTAAATCTTATATTATATTATTCATAATATAATATAATATGAGATATGTGTTTTAGTCATCGTCTGTGATGACTAAAACATATCTTATATTGTCGTATTCTTTATTCTATCGATTGATGCACATTTGAGATAGATTACACAGGACATAATATCTTCTTTTTTTTAAAGTTTCCCCCTTAGATCAAAAACTGCTACTGCACCCGAAACCCAAAACGATATTGCTATCTTACGAGCGACTTAGCGACTTTCTATCCCATCATGTCATTTCCGGTTATATGATGGAATAAAGAATACGAATAATAAGCGGGTTTATTGGGAAAATATGGTGCCCCGTTTTTTATCAATAGAATAAAGAATACGAGTATCAAGTTACGATTAACTGATTATAATTACTCTCACGTCGTCTCTGCTTTAGATGTGTGCTTGCACTCTGTGTACTATGTGTTTTGTTAATAAAACATTTTTTTAAGAAATCGATTTTTCAGGCCGGAGTTGAGACGCACGTCGATGTCAATCTCGATGATCAGAAGTGAGTTGGGGTAGTTTAAGTCATGCTCTGACTTATCGTTAGGGTCACATAAGTCTATTAGTCACAATGAATCGATAGCGGATATAGATTGATTCTTTTTTCTCATTTATTGATTTATTGATTGATTGATTTAGACTCTTCGACATGCTCCCTGCTCTACTCGAGTACTCTGTGGTACGCGAGCTGAGTCACCTCACTCGTCACGAGGATCGTCTCAGTCACATCAAGGCACTCATTCACGCTCTCAACATGTACATGTCGGAGGGACAAGTGGTACGATATCATGGGTTAATGTAGGTGGAAGGTTACGGCGGTACTGTAGATCAAAGAATACTGTAAATCACGATTTTGTCTTACTATATTGTTCTTTTGGGCATGATGTAGATCGATGGATACTGTACATTAGTTGGCTGTTCTAGTTATTATTATGCGTATACACGTCGATAAAAAATATTTTAAAAATGCAAAAAAATTGCAGTTCCCCTTCGGTATGCCAGGTTCTACCACCAGAAGCAATCCCGTACGTTTCATAGTCATTGCTTTTTTTAAAAAAGATGATCTTTGATCTTTATAATATTTTCTCTGTAGAAGCTCGTGAACGTCGCTCATCGCCTCCATCCTCGTCTCTCTTCATTCGCCAAGATCATCCGCCATTCGGTAAGTGATCTTTGACCTTTGACCAAACTTGATCTTTGATCTTTGACCAAACTTGATCTTTGATCTTTCAGCGTGCTCCTCAGTCTCTCGATCTCATCCAACTTCGCATGCAAGAGATGGAGAACACTTATCCGGCACTGATCGAATACGGTGACGAGAACTCTACGACCATCAGAAATGTAAGCGAATTTCTTGTTGTAAAATGAGCGGAGCCTAATTAATCAATAATCTCAGGCTCGTCGTCAACTCTTCGGTACTATTCCGCCCGCGCCCAATCAGAGACAGAGAAGCGAATCGGAGAGCGACCACACTACTCCCGCCGCTGCGCCCACTACTGCTCCCTATGCTGTAAGTGATCAAACTACAAAGTGCAAAGATCAAACTACAAAAAGACTAATAATCACTTATACAGGATTGGTATGGTATTGCTGAGCGTGGTGTGAACACGCTCATGCAAGGGGTGGCCCAGGCTGCAGAGGTCGCTCATCGTGGAATCAAGGTATACTGTAGCTTTCAGTGTGTGGATACTGTAATGATCGTAGAATTAATCGATAATTGATTTGTTCTTTGTAGCAGTACGATAACGACGCTAAGAAGAAGAAGGAAGAGCGTAAGCCTTCACGTTCGCCACCCAAGCAGGAGGAGCCCCCACTCACCAAGGCACAGACCACTCTTGTATGTTTTATTCTTTAATCTTTAATCGATTTTCAATAATCGATAATTATCGATATCGGTTTATCGGATCGATTGAATTTCTTTATTGATTTTTTTGTTCGGTCGATTTATCAATAATCGATTATTTTCAGCTCAGTGAGCTTCTCGATACTGGCATGTTCGAGGATGTCACACGTATGGTAAAGGTACGGTAGTTTGATTGCAAATCTGAAATTGATATCGATTGATTCCTATCGTTCTCCCTTGTAGGTCTGTCGTGTCGCGAAAACTCTTGAGGATGCAGTAGATCGTATGCTTGCTGACGACTAAATCAATCAATAATCGGTCACTGATTATTCAATTCATTTGTACATTATCCACCGCTGTATTTATCCAACAAAAAAAGATTGCAAAATCACTAAAAAAAATTCCGCTATTTATTGCATTGTTAACCTTGGCATACTATATTCCATTAGTCCATCCACAACCTCGATTCTACTAATCTCATTAGTTGTACATATTACTTGTAGAAGATAAACTTGTTGTATTCGAGAAGTGTGAGACGCATTTCAAGGAAACATGCTAGTCTTGCGATTCGTGCCTCATGAATACGACTCCCACCAGGTTCAAATCGATTCTGCCGATTTTATGATTGCGGGAGCATCACAAGCCACTGCTAGTGAATTAACAATTAACAGGTGATGCTTTTTAATACTACTCGCGCTAGTCTGAAAATACCTTTTTAGTGTATCCTTGTTTCTTTATCACTGATCTGTTTGAACACCCCCTCGAAATTGAAAGTTTTGGACTCATGCTGAACTCCATTTACTACTGTGAAGAATGTCTTAATAATAATCACTGTGTTTATGTCTTTATTCATTTCAGCCATATACAACCATAGATTTTCCCGTAAAGAACACCAGATTCACTGTAGAGCAAGGTGTAACAGACCTAGTTCCTGAAATTATGAAAAATGTTAATATTGATATAAGCTATGTACTGACCGGAATCCTCCTTTAGGAATCAACACATTCATCGTCATATTCACGTAGAATAATTTGATCGGGATGGTTGCACTGAAATGTGCGCATTTACGTATTATAAATGTACTATTATAAAATTGATAATTTCAGCGGAATTGTTTTTTTTTAATCTTTTTTGTTTTGTTTAAAAAAGTACCTTTTTGAAATGTCTTCTCACACTAACATTAGAATACGCGACCATACGACACTTCAGACATTCGTACCAAATCTGCTGCTGAATGAGAAAAAAATAAATTACTATGTATTTGAACGAAAATAAATATTATACATCTTTATGTGAAATAAGAAATTTTATCAAATTGAATATGACGTCTAATCTGTGGGGAACTCAATCTATTTTTTACATTTGTTTAAAGTTAAGATTAATTGAAATCACCAAGCGCACCTTTCCCAGTGTTGTCAAGTGTCTCTGATAAAGATGGCCTTCAAGAACAAATTGTCCTTTATTTAGCGTTTCCTGTAAAACGATGATTAATGATTTCCTAGAGATTCAAAATCAGTGTTTAAAACTAAATTTAAAATAGTAGCTCTAAATGTACCCTCTCCAGCCAATGAATGAGTTTGCCTAAATTGTCTTCTCGGATGCTTTACTCAGTCGGGAATTGTTTGAAAAGTGCTTTATTTTTCATTAAAAAGTAATTCAGAATCGGAAAACACTGCTTTACTTCTTTTGTAAAATTACACTGATCAGTTTTCTCGCATGGTCTCTCTCTCTCGCTAAACACAGAAATTCTCCGAATCACTCTTATACCAAATAAACAAGTGTATTTTATACGGTCAATACCTGACAAACGAAACATTTTGAGGCATCAACGCGTTTCGTTTTACGAGTTGGATCAATTAAACATCTTTTCGGTGAGTCCGATGTTCCCATCTAAAAAAAATATAACCTGACGTCATAAGTAACGCTCAATTTTCATCTCGGCTTCAGTCCCCTCGTTCTTGCACTGTTGTTATTACCAGCTTAAACTAGAGTATTGTTATTGCAAGTTTACCTGTTTTCCTGCGGAATCTTTTCGATTCTGTTTTGCGAGTCCTGGAAAATGCCGCACAATGTCCCCCGACAGAATTCAAATTTGCAACGTGGTGCTGTTCCTCTTCTCCTCCGGGTTTGAAATCTATCCCATCCCCGGTAAAAAGTGGATGCTTTACGATAACGAGCCAAGGAAACAATGGTTCGGTGAGCACGAACAGCAAAGTGGAAAACGAATGTTACTTATTTCACCCTCATGTTTAAAATGTTCGGAAAAGGTGCCTAAAAACTTTATTTTCAAAAATTGTTTTATTCAAGTGAAACTATTATATTTTAATTCATGACCTGAATTCCTCTTTGATTAGCCTCATGAATCGCCTGCTGCAGCTTTATTTTGTTATAAAAGGTTCGAAGAGACGATTTGCTGAACTGAAATTACGTTTTATGCGTAAAAATTACGGTAGGAACATAACCTCATTTTCATTTTACGAAATACTCCATGCTTCAAAGAGAGGCAAAAAGTATACTTCATCACCATCATCATTGTCGTATCGTATTCATTAAAATTTCTAGAATTTCTCGCTGAATCCCCTGAACTGAATCTTTGGAAAACTGTCACCGAGAAAAAAAAACCGACGGAAATCCATTTCCCCTCTTTCCCTATACTAGTTATGCATCGTTACATTTGCCTGACGCGCCTACGCCGTCACGTAAAAAAACGTTACATTTGGCGACGCGCGCGTCGACGTCAATTTTCAAGTGTGTTGGGTCCCAAGGGGAAAACCCTGATTGTCATCAGGGGTACGGTAGGAAGTTACCGTAACCATCGATCAATATTGGTTGGCTACCGTAACATTTTACCGTACCCCTGATGACATTCAGGGTTTTCCACTTGGGACCCAACATACTCCAAAATTGACGTCGACGCGCGCGTCGCCAAATGTAACGTTTTTTTACGTGACGGCGTAGGCGCGTCAGGCAAATGTAACGATGCATTAGTATTCATCCTTACATATATTATAGCACGCTGTAAACTAAAAATTTTGCACCAGGTGCATGGCAATTTTCTGTCCACTTTTTCTGCTTCTTCGTTCTCGTTTACCGGTCTGTTTATGCCACTTTGTGGCAATGAAAGTGGCATAAACAGACCGGTAAACGAGAACAAGAAGCAGAAAAAAGTGGACAGAAAATTGCCATGCACCTGGTGCAAAATTTTTAGTTTACAGCGTGCTATATTTATTTATTTGATGGAATAAATAAATAAATAAATACTTTGCATGAGGAGAAGTGAGCACCACAGGATTTATTTGATGCGGATACGTAACCACAAGAACATAGAAATATGCCTTCCAACTGAAATTGATTATTGATTATATTGATTATTATTACATATGTACTGATTATATAAGAGAAAACTAACTTTGTGAACTGAAGTTTTATGAAATATCCTCAGATGTTCTTTGAGCGAACCAGGATTATTGTATTGTCTCTGAAATAAATATTAGCTATAATAATAATATAGTAATATAATAATAGAAAAAATGATAATATAATAACACTAGTTATAAAAGATAGAGTTAACAATTATAACAATAGTTATAAATCCCCATCATACTCACTCCTAACCTTTGTCTTTTTATATTCTAATAGTTAATGAGATGTTATTGTACACAGAGACTAAATTTACCCGAATGCCGTTAATTGGCGAACGATTTGCCCGTATTCAGACAAATGATAGCCTGTATATGGGCAAATCGGTGGTTTTTGGGCTACCATTTGCCCGAATGTGGGCAAATCGTGTACACAAGTATCGTAAGTTGGCAAATCTATTACCCATATTTGGGTAAGTTTGCTCTCAGTGTACTTATAAAAATATATATTAAGACAATATGTTGAAACTGACCGAGCAAATTGGGCAATCAAGATTACACTCAATATGACCATTCCGATCAATTTCCTGTAAGATAATATACACAATAAATTTAGACAATTACAGGATCGGATTATCGCCCTTAATGAGTTCGATGACTCTCATCGATCAAATCGAATTATTGCATGTATAAATAGTACGAAGAAAAAATAATCGAAGTCGTACATATGGTTGAGTTGATTGTAGATCATTACTGGTTGATTGTTCCATCTCCTCATTTTTCACATCATTATCGATTGATTTCGAATCATATTGATTAACCTCCGAATGTTCAGAATGACATGAGCTACTCGACGGCTCCATATGAATTGATTCCTGCAATATACAAATATTATTGCTATTATAATTTTAAATTAATAGGGTTGAAGGTGAAAGCGCAATGCTGGCAACGATGCCAAATTGCTCTTGAGCTTTTTCACTTGGGAAAGTTGACAATGGGCTCAGCGATACCTGGTCACGAGAAATCGCGAAAGAACTTCTCATACAATCTATGAAGTTATTTTGTCCCATTATTTTCCCGTTTGATTCGGCTGAATCTAATTGATCGCCATCTGACGAGTAAGACTGAAGAGAAAGGAATTGGGAATAGACAAGACATGATTTATAATATTGTGCGTATAAAATGTACTTGCATAAGAAAATGACAAATGGTGCTAACGAACGGAAGTCATAATCGAGAGGCGATCGAGATGTAGCCTTCTACATCTCGCCCCGCCTCTCGATTGTCTCTCCGCTGCCTCTCTCTAACCCGGCTGACCTTCGCCGCGCGCTATATTATATGTTATATATAAAAGAGATCGGCATAGTTTCTGAACCATGCAAAACAAGAAAGTCGCTTGTGGGAGTGATTGGCTACTCTCGTACCAAATAAACAAGTGTATTTTATACGGTCAATAATATATTACTGTAGGCAGACTGGAAACGGTACTAGACTCTTCTTCCATTTTCACTGTATTCATCAGATATCCATTTGAGTTCATAGTATGGGATACGGTAGTTGATTCCGAATCGATCGAATAAACTTCTATGAGACATTGAGAGAGACCATAGAAAATGTCATGAAGCTCATCGTTTCTGAACAAAGGACGAATATTGATTGATTTGGTCGAAAACAAAGATATTTTATATTCCACAAGACTATTATCGACCATCCAGCCAAGGTCTCTCTTTCGATAAGTTTCTTGAAAGCATACTCCGAGATAATTTGAAACTCTCCGCTCTTGCTCTCTCACTTTCTTTGTCTACCAGAGAGTGTCGCCAGAGCGGCGACTAAAAATTGCTCAGGGTGTGATTTTAAAACGAAGATACTAAATACTACTTACCTATTATCATCTCGGGAGTATGATTTAGCTTGCTCATATTCAAGTTCACGAATGGCAAGACGAAGAGCCTATAATATCACAGTGTTATTTTTCCGAAATAAATTGTTTTTTTTCTGAAATTCCGTTTTTGACAACTATTCAAGTTACATTTGGACTTTTTACAAAGTTCACCAATGTTCATAATTTGCATAAAAGTGAAATTCATTTTTTTAAATATAACTCTCTATTTCTCTTTTTTTTCTGTCTTTACAACGCTAAAGGGAATATAACCTATTGAAACAATTCCTTCGAATATAATAATAATAATAATCTTTATGTGGTATCAGTGGTACAAGAACGGTGTTTACAAAATAGAAAGAACACGGAGGTATACATACAGTACTATGTCACAAGTGCTGTGGTATAATGGTGATACATCATAAATTGGAGGAATATAAACATGAATACCTCTTTGTTTGAATCTTTGTTTGAATATAATTCCTTTATACTTTTTAGCAGATCAAACATACGATATATCATTGGCATTATTTCGTTTGAACTTGTTGCAGTGAGGGCGTATATCTAAAAATTAGAGACATAATTAGTTGATTATTTGATGGAAACAAGCGAGAAATAGGTTTATTCATAATTCTTCACAATATACACGATTGCGCTGTCCATTCGGAGGATTTTTTTAAAAATTGAGATTATGCTTTTTTCATAATTTCTATATTTGACTGTATAACGGCCTGGCCATAAATAATCAATGGTGAAAGTGTGACAAACCTTTTGATGCCACTCTTCCATTGGCCTAATGGAAATATCTACACGAGAGCTCATTCTTAAAAAAGTAAAATAAAGTATAATAAATCAGTTTAAACTGAATAGTATTAAAGTATAAGTATATAATAGTATAAGAATAGTATTAAATGAATTTTTTTAAACGTTTAGAAGAAAGATAGCAATGCATGTAAACATTGTTTGTTTACAAGGAATTGAAAGAGAGGAGCAATCGATGGAGAGGGACATAGACATAGATGCAACAACAAACGAGGGAGTGAGAGACGGAGGAGGGGTGGGAGGGCGAGATGTAGAGGGAGGAGACGAGGGAATGAGAGGAGTGGAGGAACAGGGAGGGAATGACGGTCAGGATAGGGTGAGTTGTACTGGGAGAGAGTAAGAGAAGGGGACATAACAGCAATAACAAAAGAACAAGCGAGAAAGTGCGGAGTAGATGTAGAGAAGACTGATCGAGGTCGTGGAGTCAGGATCGGTTTACAATTAGTTGTGTCGAACCTTCAAATATCTTTCACTACCAAAAATTTGATTTTTTTTGGATTTTAAACTATTTATACTTAAAAATATTTATTAGGTATTCAGGTGCATGGGCGAAAGACAGTAATTAAAAATATGTGTTATGAAAATTATATGACTATCAGCGTTACGTAGTTAAATGTTCTGTGCTGAAAAGAGCTCAGTTTTGAATGAGTGAGGCTATAGGACGGTAAGATCGAATCCGGATTAAAAATTCAGAAAGTTCGGAAAAGTGAAATGGAATTTCACTTTAATCCATCCACTCTGCACAACTCGAGTATTCAAAATCTATAATGGATTCATTCATAATCAGATACGTATCCTTGAAAAAGTAAGCTTCTGCAAAACTTTGCAATCAAGATGAAATCAATCCATGATCATTATAACAAAGACATTTCCATTCACTTGTGAGTTATTTGCATGATATATCTCATATAAAAGAAGGGATTTATTTCTCTTTTCATCACTCTTCGTGTGTCGGTTGATCACGGTTCGTTTTTTATCTTTATCACTATAATATTTCTAAGGTCTTGAGCTCAAATATCGAAAAGAGATTCATTTGAGATCGAAACTTCAAAGGTCTTATGGCTTAGACTCTTAGGGTGTCAACTCCATGGATCAAATCTTACTTTATACTTATATATTACATAATAATAATATATTACATATACATATATATTACATTACATACATTATACTACATTAAATTTAATATGTCTTATCTCCTTCATTTTCAGATGAAGTTACTCATATGTCTATTGTTGTGGTAACAGTGCTGATGGCGGCTCCAAGTAGATCTGAAGAGAAGTTCGTAGATATTCGCAAAGATCTCGATGCAGCTCTCAAGGAGCTCAACGGATTCAACAAGGATATCTCAGAGGTGAGCAAGAAAGAACGTTTCCTCGATCCCGTTTGGATGGTAATATGTATAATCGATATTTTTACTCGTACGCTACATCGGTCCGAAAGTGGATGCATTAGATTCGCGAAATTTTAACCACATTATAAATTCGAGAAATTTGATTGTAAAATGTGATTTGTCTTCTATTTACTTAAAAAAAAAAGAAATTTCTGTTCCCGGATGGGTAATCATAAAAAGTGTATCACAGACACTCTTGATTAAGATTTTCAAAATCGAAAACTATTTATACGCAGCAGAAATAGATTATTCGATCTAAAGTGCGCCGTATCAACGGGCGTGTGTAAAACTTGGCAAAAACAGATAAAATACAGAATTTTACATGTCATAAATATCTTAGAAAATTTGTTTATTTATTTTTTTCTAAAAAAAAATTAAATTTTTATTTATGTGGTTAAGGGGAGACAGAAGTCGGTGGTCAAGCGTAGCTCTTATTTTCCTGGCTATGAAAATAATATTGCTGACGCCAAGAAATACATAAATGATGTTATCGTCGAGGTATTTATTTATTTAATGGGTCTATCACAAAATATAACAGAATATGAAGGGGCATAGATGACTGATACATATCCGTCACTGCTGGCATTTCGGATAAGCGATTTTAAAAGAGATATTGGAGCAGAAAGCAGTGGGATGTTTGTGATAAGTCTAGCGGGGAGAGTTTCATAATAGCTGGGTCATACCTAATTAAATTGAATTACGTTCAGGGAGAAAAAACGAAATCTCTCGATCCGAGCAACAGCGCATATTATGAAGAAATCATAAGACGTAGTAAAGATGTCATAAAACTTTGCGAGACGGTAATTTATATTTGTAAAATTTGAATCTTTCATCGAAATTGCCCACCATTCCTTCATGTCATACGCTGGACAGCCCGAATCTTTTTTTTAAATATTAGTTCACAAAATATGATTTCCAAAATATTTAAAGATAGAAACGGAATTGCGGCGGGACGACATCCAAACGAAATATACCATTCCTTTATTGGCTAAAATGGTTACGGATAATTGCAACGAGGTAGTTATCATCCGTTTCCTTCAACAGTGTTAAAAATTCATTCAAGAAATTACTTACGATCAATAAATCTTTTCCAAGATATGTATCGCCATTTCCATTTGCAGATTCAAAGAATAACTCGCCCGGACAAAACTACAATCTGAGATGAGGCCTTCAACCCCTGAGCCAATCAAAAAATAAAGAGATTGTGAAAATTATATTGTGCATTTCATTACACACTGTCTGTGTCAGAGAGCTCATAGAATGAAAAGAGCAGCACTACAATGAGAGTGGAACTGTAGGATACTGCAGGATACTGTAGGATACTGTAGGATACTGTAGGATACTGTAGGATACTGCAGGATACTGTAGGATACTGCAGGATACTGTAGGATACTGTAGGATACTGCAGGATACTGTAGGATACTGCAGGATACTGTAGGATACTGTAGGATACTGTAGGATACTGTAGGATACTGTAGGATACTGCAGGATACTGTAGGATACTGTAGGATACTGTAGGATACTGCAGGATACTGTAGGATACTGTAGGATACTGTAGGATACTGTAGGATACTGTAGGATACTGTAGGATACTGTAGGATACTGTAGGATACTGTAGGATACTGTAGGATACTGTAGGATACTGTAGGATACTGTAGGATACTGTAGGATACTGTAGGATACTGTAGGATACTGTAGGATACTGTAGGATACTGTAGGATACTGTAGGATACTGTAGGATACTGTAGGATACTGTAGGATACTGTAGGATACTGTAGGATACTGTAGGATACTGTAGGATACTGTAGGATACTGTAGGATACTGTAGGATACTGTAGGATACTGTAGGATACTGTAGGATACTGTAGGATACTGTAGGATACTGTAGGATACTGTAGGATACTGTGGATACTGTAGGATACTGTAGGATACTGTAGGATACTGTAGGATACTGTAGGATACTGTAGGATACTGTAGGATACTGTAGGATACTGTAGGATACTGTAGGATACTGTAGGATACTGTAGGATACTGTAGGATACTGTAGGATACTGTAGGATACTGTAGGATACTGTAGGATACTGTAGGATACTGTAGGATACTGTAGGATACTGTAGGATACTGTAGGATACTGTAGGATACTGTAGGATACTGTAGGATACTGTAGGATACTGTAGGATACTGTAGGATACTGTAGGATACTGTAGGATACTGTAGGATACTGTAGGATACTGTAGGATACTGTAGGATACTGTAGGATACTGTAGGATACTGTAGGATACTGTAGGATACTGTAGGATACTGTAGGATACTGTAGGATACTGTAGGATACTGTAGGATACTGTAGGATACTGTAGGATACTGTAGGATACTGTAGGATACTGTAGGATACTGTAGGATACTGTAGGATACTGTAGGATACTGTAGGATACTGTAGGATACTGTAGGATACTGTAGGATACTGTAGGATACTGTAGGATACTGTAGGATACTGTAGGATACTGTAGGATACTGTAGGATACTGTAGGATACTGTAGGATACTGTAGGATACTGTAGGATACTGTAGGATACTGTAGGATACTGTAGGATACTGTAGGATACTGTAGGATACTGTAGGATACTGTAGGATACTGTAGGATACTGTAGGATACTGTAGGATACTGTAGGATACTGTAGGATACTGTAGGATACTGTAGGATACTGTAGGATACTGTAGGATACTGTAGGATACTGTAGGATACTGTAGGATACTGTAGGATACTGTAGGATACTGTAGGATACTGTAGGATACTGTAGGATACTGTAGGATACTGTAGGATACTGTAGGATACTGTAGGATACTGTAGGATACTGTAGGATACTGTAGGATACTGTAGGATACTGTAGGATACTGTAGGATACTGTAGGATACTGTAGGATACTGTAGGATACTGTAGGATACTGTAGGATACTGTAGGATAAGATGAGGTAGAACAAGAGTGGATGTACCACCAGAAGAAGCTCAATTCGCATTTGATACAATTATGAGAATTTAGTGGTAGAGGAAATGAATTTGAATATGCGTGAACAACAACTTGATGCCAAGTGATAGATGCCGAAGTTTTATGCTATTTCTGATATGTTGAAATGAATAAAAAATCAATAATCGACCAATTTATTATCACACAACTGAGAAACCCCTGAGATTTGAGATGCGAAACATATCATTATAAATGTAGCTGTCTGATCTCAATTGCTCTCTGAAGTGTTCTGATCGTCATAGTCACCAAAGGCTTAATGATCATAGAAGAGAAGATGAATAAAAGTGAAATGAACGATAGATCAAAACTCCAAATGATGTGAGCACCACCGGTTGTAGTGTGAAGGGTGGGATGGTACCGAGAAAGTTCTTAAAGGTGGAGACCTGCGAATGATCATGCAAATTTCCTACATCTCTCTTATGCGAGGGTGTAGTGATATGCAAGAAGATAGTGAGACTACTTATCGTTCCCTTTGCGTATTGGTAAAACTTCTGACTAGAAAGCGCATGGTCGCGGGTTCGAATCCTATTTCCGAACTTTCCTATTTTCAAAAAGCGCGCGTTTCCCTGCACGGGGCCTGATGGTTCATTCATGTTTCTAGCGATCAATAAGCTGAAAAATCATAAAATAAATAGTGTACGGTATGTAGAATACCTTTTGCAACGATTCTGTCTGCACAGTATGTTCACGAAAATATTCGCGGGAGTCCACCTTTAAGATGAGAAGAGTAGGAGGTTTCGCACGTGGATAGTAGGGGTAGTACATGGATGCGGGGATCCTTTTATCTCAGGCAGATACTTTTCTCCGAGGAAGATAGAGGAAGAGTGATCTAAAACTTATCTAAAACTGCTCTTCATTTATTGTCTCCATATATGGTCGGTTCTTACATAAACTGTGCACGGCAAAATTTAATTGTAAATAATCAATAATAAAAGTCATCCTAATTAATGATACGGAGCGCACTAAACCTAGAGTCCAGGGATTTGACGTGAATTGTGAATCAACTACATAGGTGCCGCGCGGTACTTGTTTGATTTATTATAAGTTAGCAAAAAAGCTTTTAAAACACTTTGCATAAAAGGCGACACGCAGGGTCACACCACTCTAATGATCACAAAAATCAATCAATATCCTCCAAACAACAAAACCAAAAGGGATATGAATAAACCCACCGCCAAACGCTTAATCATCCCTGAAAAAATAAACTTCTGCAAAACTTTGCAATCTAAATTAAATCAATCCTTGATCATTATAACAAAGACATTTCCATTCTTTTGTGAGATATTTGCATGATATATCTCATATAAAAGAAGTGATTTATTTCTCTTTTCATCACTCTTCGTGTGTCGGTTGATCACGGTTCGTTTTTTTATCTTTATCATTATCAGGGCTGTGCGGCAACGCAAATTTTCGGCAATTCGGCAAACCGGCAATTGCCGAAAAAATATTTTCGGCAATTTCGGCAATTTTCGGCAATTTCGGCAATTTTTTTCCAAAACTTATTTCAGTGTTTTTTTTGCTTTGTAAAATTTTTTCGAGTAATAATCTTTATTGTATAATAACGAACAAAAAAAAACGAATAACGAACAACAAAAAAATCAATAACGCGATAACAAGAGCTTAGTCCATAAGAACAAGGTTCTTAGAAAGGAACAACATCATGTGATTGATCTGCAGGAAAGTTGTTCCTGAAATAAATGAAGATTCTAAATCAGAAAAAAAATAAATAAAATGAATTTTAAAGATGGAAGCCCTCGAATGTCTACGCAAATACGTGACATCATTTGTACAAGAGATTAGTGATATGCAAGAAATTAGCGTGGTCTATCCCTTGGTGTAATGGTAAATGCGCTGTCTAGTTATCGTAACGTCGCGGGTTCTAAACCTATTGCCGAACTTTCTTATTTTCAAAATTTCGCGCCTTTACCTGTACATCAAGCATGATTCGTTCATGATTCTAGCGATCAATAAGCTGAATTAGCATAAAATAATCTATGAACGGTATGCGGAATCACTTTGGCTATATTTCTGTCTTCACAGTTTGTTCACGAAAAAATTCGCCGGACTCCACCTTTAACCTACTTTGGTCTTCTTGCATGTATAATTTCTGCAGATCTTACTGGTGAAATCGCCGTTAATCGAGGGTTCAAAGTACTTGCTGACCTTACCCATTTCTGAATGCGCGAATGAAAAAAAAAGAATATCGTATAACGCTTAGAATAAACAAACAAAAACTAACACAAGCTATAATTTACAATCAAGCAAACATAGCAATCGATTTCAAAGGTATTTTGAATACACTACAGAGAAAAATCAACATGCTTTTAAAACTGCCACAAGAAACCATTTGAATACGTTTTAATTTATTTTTAATGTAGGAAAATATTTTCTAAATATTTGCCGAAATTGCCGATTTTGAGAAATATTGCCGAAATTGCCGAATCGGCAATTTCGGCAATGAAAAACCGGCAATTTCGGCAATTTCGGCAAACCGGCAATGCCTTGCCGCACAGCCCTGATTGGCAAAAACAGATAAAAACAGAATTTTACATAACGTAAATATCTTAGAAAATTTGTTTATTTGTTTTTTTTTCTAAAAAAATAATTGAATATTTATTTATGTGGTTAAGGGAGGCAGAGGTCGGTGTTCAAGCGTAGCTCTTACTTTCCTGGCTATGAAAATAATATTGCTGACGCCAAGAAATACATAAATGATGTTATCGTCGAGGTATTTATTTATTTAATGGGTCTATCACAAAATATAACAGAATATGAAGGGGCATAGATGACTGATACTTATCTGTCACTGCTGGCATTTCGGATAAGCGATTTTAAAAGAGATATTGGAGCAGAAAGTAGTGGGGATGTCTGTGATAAATCTAGCGGGGAGAGTTTCATAATAGCTGGGGCATACCTATAATTAAATTGAATTACGTTCAGGGAGAAAAAACGAAATCTCTCGATCCGAGCAACAGCGCATATTATGAAGAAATCATAAGACGTAGTAAAGATGTCATACAACTTTGCGAGACGGTAATTTATATTTGTAAAATTTGAATCTTTCATCGAAATTGCCCACCATTCCTTCATGTCATACGCTGGACAGCCCGAATCTTTTTTTAAAATATTAATTCACAAAATATGATTTCCAAAATATTTAAAGATAGAAACGGAATTGCGGCGGGACGACATCCAAACGAAATATACCATTCCTTTATTGGCTAAAATGGTTACGGATAAGTGCAACGAGGTAGTTATCATCCGTTTCCTTCAACAGTGTTCAAAAATTCATTCAAGAAATTACTTACGATCAATAAATCTTTTCCAAGATATGTATCGCCATTTCCATTTGCAGATTCAAAGAATAACTCGCCCGGACAAAACTGCAATCTGAGATGAGGCCTTCAACCCCTGAGCCAATCAAAAAATAAAGAGATTGTGAAAATTATATTGTGCATTTCATTACACACTGTCTGTGTCAGAGAGCTCATAGAATGAAAAGAGCAGCACTACAATGAGAGTGGAACTGTAGGATACTGTAGGTTACTGTAGGATAAGATGAGGTAGAACAAGAGTGGATGTACCACCAGAAGAAGCTCAATTCGCATTTGATACAATTATGAGAATTTAGTGGTAGAGGAAATGAATTTGAATATGCGTGAACAACAACTTGATGCCAAGTGAAAGATGCCGAAGTTTTATGGTATTTCTTATATGTTGAAATGAATAAAAAATCAATAATCGACCAATTTATTATCACACAACTGAGAAACCCCTGAGATTTGAGATGCGAAACATATCATTATAACTGTAGCTGTCTGATCTCAATTGCTCTCTGAAGTGTTCTGATCGTCATAGTCACCAAAGGCTTAATGATCATAGAAGAGAAAATGGAGAAAAGCGAAAGGAACGATAGATCAAAACTCCAAATGATGTGAGTACTACCGGTTGTAGTGTGAAGGGTGGGGTAGTACCGAGAAAGTTCTTAAGATGAGAAGAGAAGAATAGGTGGAGTAGCACGTGGATAGTCACCAATGTGGCATTGATGGAGGATAACTACTTAATTTTTAAAGGAAGGGATAAATTTATCTACTAAATCTGGGTTATTTACACTGAAAAAAGGGATATCTCATGAACTGCTTTGAAATCTTGATATGTTTCAGATATGATAATAATGATTTTAACAACAAAGATCTCTATGCGTCTGTACATTGTATTCATTTAGAATGAACTCGAAATGTGTGTCAAAGTCAGCTTCGTAAAACCGAGAACACCGTAATCGTTGTTGAGGTACACAAAGTGCCTTTGTTAACTAACAATAAGGGAAGTGTTCTACCCCAAGATGTATCTTGAAAACAATTACTTGATTAACAGTGTTAATTGAATATCATTTCTTTTCTTTCATTTCCTACAGGCTATTTTTCCGGACGAGTAAAATTCATGATTCGTTAAGGCATTAAAGTTTTTCAAAAGTACAGATTTTTTTAAATAAAATTTTTAAAAAAAGAGGAGAATCAAATCAAATAAATCAAATAATTTTATTCCTGCATAAGAATGGTACGGGATGGTATTCAGTACTTCTTATCACGTCATACGAGGTCAGGAATGACTAGTCTTCTTACGCCAAAGACGTCGGTCCAGTGGATCGTTCGGTTGGGAAACACTTGAGAAGATAACTCACAATCCGAGATTGAACACGACCAAAACGAACACAGCGAATCCGAGAACCATGGGAAAGACGAACTAGTAGAGACTTGCAACAATTGGAGATACGGCCGTCTTGTTGCGTAGACTGTCGCCGGACTTCAACTCTATCCACTAATTACGGAGCGAAAGACATTTCGGCCGCTCAGCATGAATGAAAGAGAGAGCCTCTTCTTAATTTTCACCCATATATTTCGAAGGTGAATAAGTACGAAGAGAATCGTGGCAAGGTAAACATTCAGTGAGAGAATTGCAATTAATTGAAAAAGTAACAACAAGAAAGGCTCATTCTTTGTTTCAGATCCGATGAAATCTGGCCCATTTTTATACGAATAAAATTATAAAATTATGCATGATTGAAATTGAAAAAAATCAAACTTGATCTTTGATCTTATCAAAATGATTCTTTTTTTCATTTGCATCATGGAGGACAAAGTTCACGATGATATAAAAATGATAAACCATAGGATCACCGGTACATGAAATCAAACGTTCTAATAAGAGAAAGTCAATGGTGAATTACGGTATTGGGCGGGGTTTCATTACGAGTGAAACCGATAAGATATAGAACAAGACCAAGATGAGGTGACTTGCACTCTGAATAAATGTTGCGAAAAGAAATGTGATGCTGAGAAAATTCTCCGAGTCCTACACACTCTCTCAATCATTTTTTCTTTCCTTACGCAACTTTTGATCGGCTCATTATTTTATTTTATTTTTTTGCCAAATTAATATGACATAAATGGAATAATCTCGCTCAGTATCAGAAGTTCGCTTAATTGATTTGAAATAATAAGAACATACAATAAATTCAATAGTCGAAAGTTATAAGGATACATGAAGATTTTATCACGAAATTACTTTAACATAGCACTTCGAAAAAAATAAACAAATGATTCATTGCACAATGTTGAAAGGATTGCTTGTGGTAGTGTTTATAGATTTGTGCGCTATTTATTTATTGGGAATTAGGATTTGCTGGAATTTGTTTCTTTTCAATGGGTGGCAGTATATATATATATCATTACATTTTTAAAAATGAAATGTGATTAAACAACAAAATATAGCCATGTAATGCTAATCTGTGCTATCTCGAAAATGATAGGAAACAAAACGATCTTGTTATAGGAAAAAGAGCCTGTAGCAGTACGATTGAATTGTTTTAGAAGCATCACTTCCATAATCAAATATAATATAATCAAACTGCCATGACTTCGTTTAATTATAGAATGGATTAATGGTCCTTGCTCCTCCTCCTTCCTTGGGTTCGAAGAGTATTAAGATCATTTTGCATGCTTGAACGTAAAATTGTACCTTTGTTCTCTTGACGAAGAATACTGTGACGATGATGGATATGTGATATGAAGATTAATGATAAAACTATTTTTTTGTACGAATTTTATTACTACCTTTTAAAATTTTAATTATCCTTGCTGTAATATACATTTCATTACCCATATTTTAATATCATTTTTATTTATACAACAACAGAAACCTTCATCTGTTTTGTCCAGAACCGTATATGAATATATGCCGCAAGATATGTAGACAACTATATCTCTCATAGTATCGTACTTCTTACAACTTTTACTTTCAGCAAAGTCATAGTATGCTATGGTTGTATCTATGATTTATGCATGATTTAGACAGCTATATCCTTTATGTATCGTATATGGTTGGTACAACTGTTACTTTCAACAAAATCACTCTATCGCTCTATCTCTATCTATCTCTAACTACTTCGTTTTGACCGTTCGAACTCTTGAACGTAAGATATCTTGACCAGTCCGCTGTGGGTACTCAAATACCGAAACGAGAGAGCTCAACGACTAATTTGCTCATTTTTCCATATATAAAGCAAAAGAGGCACTTCATCCTCCCTTCATCATCTTCTACAATATGACCCGTTGTAATCTCCCTACAAGACCCAAAACTGGTAAAGAGCCCGAGGTATACGGTAGCTTTCAAAATAGCTGTATAAATTACTGATTTTAGATTCCGAAGCTACCGTACCGATTAAGAAGTCTTTCGACAAGTGACGTGTAAGTTGTTCATGCATTGTTATCATACTGTAATAACTTGTTCCCTTCTAGCTTTCGAACTGATGAAGTAGAAAAGAAAGAGGGAGAATGCACAAATGAGTCGACTAAGACAGTTATGGGAATAGGTGCTCTGGATTGGTTGGATCCATTGAAGCTACCAAAAGATGATGAATTAACTGAATCTCAACGTATGAGAAGGGAATCACTGCTAAGATATTACCAGTAGGTTTTGATTACTTTAAAAAAAATTAAAAACTTATATCAATAGATCTTAATAATAATGGTGAATTTAGGAAATGCCAGGAAAATATGCCAAACGGAGCTCTCGCAAGCTGTCCAGAACTAAATCTTCTCACTGTCTACCTATCACAAGTATACTCTATACCATTATCCGTAAGCGTTGCTCGCTGATTATCAGTTCGTAAACATTCTGAAAGGCACTAGGTCGGAATTAGAACCGACTGGAACCGATCCAGTGGGTTTCATTCCACGATTCTCATCCGACCCAGTTTTGTATATTATATTTATTTATTTTTCAATTTTAGCTTCGCCAAGCCACTCTGAATAGTATAATCAGTGGGAAAAGTAACTGCAGTATGCCACCTCCTCCACCACTTCCACCCATGACTGTCAAACCTTCAGGGAGTGCGCTAATTTTATTTTATAAATGAAAATTAATGGAATAAAAATTCAGAATTCAAACGATCGATATATTATCTCGCTTCAAAGAACGCCTTTGCTCGTTTCCGACATATATTTTTGGTTGGATTATTGATTGCGTATAATTTGCTGGGAATGGCTGTATTCTACGGAGTTGAAGGACCTAATGAAAAAATGGTAAGATTTATAATTACTTGGAACCATGTTTGTGATATTTGTTACTTTATGTAATATTTTGTAATATAATGCATTTTCTAGAAAAAACGGTGTGGTCAATACCGTAATCATACCGTAACAATTACTCGCATGTATATAATCACGTCATTGATGACTATATTATTGTGAATCGATCTCATAAATCTCCCACTCATGATAGTTTTGTTGTGCTCTGCACCCATCTCGCTATAGTACTACCAAATGTTGAAAACACATGGAAGTATACGCGAGTTCAAATCATCAAAGTACTCCATAGCAGTGCACTGTTTCGATCATTTGCTTATAGCGGAAGAGATTAGGCGATCCCCTTATCTAATTCAAATATACCAGTAAGGTTCCATAACGAATGGGTCATGTAATATTAATACAACGTGTAAATACATCATTTGTAATTTCTGTTTCAGGTCACGGCTGCAAACAAAATAGCAATTGATAATGCAATAATGAGCATTTCGAATAAACTAAGCACCGACGAAATATCGAACACAACTGTTTTTCAAATGATTAAGGTACTCGATATTGTTTATTCTAATATAATTATTGCTTATAGACTGGGTACGTAAATATGCTCAAGATAGACGGAAAATATTCATTTTCTACATATTCCAAATTAGACAATCCGGAAGAACCATATTACATGTGGACCCTGCCGAGTGCCTTCTTCTATTCTTATACGTTGTACACTACAGTCGGATACGGTAATGTCAACACCATTGATCTTTGATCTTTGCACTATAAATATAATGTCAATTGGGATTCAGGTTCAATATTCCCATCAACTGAGATTGGTCGATATCTTTCATTGATCTACTCTGTCTTATTCTTTCCTATGACTCTGGTCGTTTTCCGTGATCTCGGTCAACTTCTACTGGTAGTCCTCACTAGGCTGTACGGACATATTCTTATAAAGATACGGTAAGCTCATCGATGAACGTAACTGCGTAATATCTTAAGTTAAATTAAGTTAAGTTACCACATTAGAGCACACTACGTTTCTTGGCAACTGGCCAAGAAATATGCAGCATACTGTTAACATTAAATAAATGCAATTTGATCGATTTACATGCTCTATGTATCCAAATCCGTCTCTTACTCTCTGAGTATCTTTATCTCTTTCATGGAATTTTTAAACAACTAAACATCACTGATCAATCGATACTTTCAGTACCGCCCGAGGCTATCTCACAGCAGACAACGAACACATCACCATTCCTGTTCTTTTGTGCGGTTTTGGAGCAATCTCTTATGTTTTGGTGACATCAATATTTGTGTACTACTATGATATCTACCTGATTGGGCCCGATGATAGTATGCCCTTCTCACAGTATTTCTACTTCACTTTCTCTTCATTTTCAACTGTTGGATTGGGTGACATCATGCCTAATAATGCTCCAGTGAGTACAATATTGCAATTATAATTATTTATTATAATTATATTTTATTTATGATCATTGATCCCGATAATATCTGAATATCACCGCTCTGGCAATGCTCTCTCGCTTTGTTTGCCTACCAGAGAGCGTTGCCAGAGCGCAGAATAAAACTAGCTCGTGGTGTGCCTTTGACTTTGTTAACATATTTTTTTTAATTTCATGTTCTTTTTTTTTTCATTTTTAAAATTGCAGTTCTCACCGATCGTCCAGATTGCGATTCTGTCTGGACTTCCATTTATGAGGGTGTACAATCGTATTATGTATGTCACCCTCGAAAATGCATTCTTTGGATCGTTCTTGTGGATCGAACACTTCCTACGAAGAAAGGCCGGAATGAGTCGAGATGTTGAGGTATGTATAATACATTTACCTTCTTATTTAATGCGATAAAATTTGAAAGTAAACCATTCTTTCATGTACTAATAATTATTCCTTACGCTCAGTTCAAAAGTTGCAAAAGAAGATACAACAATAGAAACACACTCTTTCGCCTCTTTTTAATTTCTTTTTTTGTCTTTTAAACAGCATATTAGCAGGCATCCGCACCAGCTGTTTTGCCTACAATAACAGAAGAGGAGGATTCAGGCGAAGAAGATGATTTTGATACAGAATCACATAGAGCTAGAGAAGAAGATGATGAACGGTAAGTAGTTTTTATCATTAATAATCGAAATTTTCTCATTATGATTGATATTTCGTGATCTGAAACATTCGAATATTGATTTTCAGCATAAACTTTTCTAATAAATTCAAAAGATCTATTATTCTAGAATTCGTAATGAGATGATGAACAACTTTACAATTCGTTCTTTGGCCAATTTCGTCACTTCGGGTGTTGATATTTACCATGGAGATTTCGGAAGAGTTAACCTAACTAAAAAGGATCTTTAAAAATATTAACAAAACCCGGAATTTATGCATTTTATATGTGCCCTGTCAGTCCTATATGCTTTCGTCTTTAATTGTGCTACGAGTATTCACTTATCTGTCCATCTTTCTATGTTGATCTAGCTAGCTTTCTTGCTATCTAGCTTTCTATATTCGTGATAAATGCGACTTTGCTCTGCGGTCTGACATCATACACACCTTCCTACATTTTATTCTTTCAAAAAATAAGAAACATAAAAACTTCCAAGCATTTTATGATTATTTACAAGCTGAAAACTAAAATATAACATATTGTTGTCGTTTGCTGTATCACTTTTAACTTTTTATCTATCGTAAATTTTCATGACGAATCGAGTAACGAAAAAAGAATTAGAAAATCACATATAAGTGTTATTTTTTGTAAACTACCCACGAGACATTATTATATTTGAATTATTTGTGTAACAATTGTTTCGTAGTTGCTTGAGAAAAAATTATATGTTTTTATATTTCTTATCAAGCATGCCATTGGCTTCCTTAAAATTTCAAAACAGAGAAAACAATAGAAATACGAACAAAAATATCCACCCCGTAGTGGTCTAATCATCTTTTCTCAAAGATCTCACTGTGAAGCAAGCCCCGCCCACTACAGTAATATGACATTGGCTATTACAACGTTTGATCTTATGGGTTTGGCTCTTTCAAACATGATCGAACATTCACACAAAGGCTTCTTTATTACTATGGTTTGCTGATAAAGAATACATTGTATTGATAAAGATGTAGAACAGGCCACGGATATCGAAAAAATTAAGATTTTCATAAAAATCATTGTATTTTCTTTATAGTCATAGTTTCTCAAACTTCATCGTCTGTTATTCTCGAGTCCAATCTCCATCGTACCAGTTACAGTATTCTTCGTATGAAAGAGCACATTAAATAGTTTGTAGAATAGACAATTCATGAAAATCTGGGAAGCCAACTTCTTCGGTCAACCACATACTGCTTGTCGATCTTCTCAGACTCAAGATTTGTTAAATCGGAAGACGTGCATATGAAGACCAACGTCAGTGTTCTGTATCTGTCGGAAGTAAGAAGAGCTTTTTCCCCCCATGCACATCAGAGTCCTACTCTTGATAAATGTGTCTTAAATCAAAAAATCAAATCAAATCAATTCATGCAATCTCAAAGGAGGAGCTCTAAGTGCTACTTTGGTTATTATATTCAACTTCTAATAGACTATTTTCCGGATTCACAAGAGCAGATGCTGAAGGGCCATAAAGATATTGCCAGACGAATCGATGAATGTCCATTGATCTATGAAGGACCCCCTACCACAACTCCCCGCATCAATGAGAGAATGGGATAAAGTATTATAAGAAACTTATTAATATTACATGAGTGAATACTATCATTTTAGTTTTTTAATAGCTTTTTTATATATGTTAGAACTGTTTCTGAGTGCATTTCTTTATATTGCGGAGTGAAGTTGATGTTTTTAAGGAGGTCGCACGAAGAGGCGATCGTATAAATTTCAGCAGTAATAGCACCCGCATACAGTGCACGTGTTATCCCACCAACTCTTCTCTCTAGTACTTTCTCGGTACTCACCTCACCTACCAAGAGATTTCACATCATTTGGAGTTTTGATCTATCGTTCCTTTCACTTTTCTTCATCTTCTCTTGTATGATCATAAATCCCCTTTTGTACCTATGACGATGCGAACACTTGAAAGAGCAATTGAGATCAGACAGCTATACGGAAATCTCAAAGAATGTACACATTTCATTAATGAAAATAATGAAATGGGGGATGCAATCCCTGCTCTTTGACCTCTCAAGCTTTAACAGACTTAGTATTCCGTGCTCGAAAATGTACACAAAAAATGGATATCATTTATTGGAAATGAGTCTCGGAAAAACACAATAAATATTCTTTATCGTATAATCTTATACACAAACAATGTCGGTCCATTTTGAATGATACTGCATATGAGAATAAAGAGGCTACACAAGCACTATATGTGGGGTAAGGGCGAGAGACTCAGAATCTAGAGACCCAGTTGGGCACTCACAGTAGGCAATGGAGAGACGGGGTACGGTAGGGACAGAATACTGTATGTCAGGTTACGGTATCTTGAATATTGGGGATAGCAGGCATGATTACTCGTTGAAAGCACGCTTTTTGTTGATGAAAAAACACGTCCTCGTCCAACTCTATTCGATTGAAGATAGAGGTTTCTGGAAATATATTAATTAATTGATTTAAATGGTGTATAATTATCAAACGACACTCAGCAAGCACTTTCATTTTGTTTATTTTCTCAAATTTTGTTTTTTTTCATTTTATTTATTTTATTTCATATTGCATCATTTGATCAACTAAGTATTCTCCACACCTACGATTAAAAAGACCATTCACTAAGTAGAGAAACTAAATGAATATCGATTGATGCTTTGGTATTTTCAGACATATCATTTCTAAAATACCTAGGCAAATGGTCGATCACATTTACAAACAAATTGAAATTTAGTCGCGCGTTCGCGTTTATGCAATGATCAAAGATCAAAGATCAGATCATATATAGCCAAAGTATCGTACCTATGGTCAACTCCTCATGCAGATCGAGGAGGGCGCAGATGGAAGAGATATTGTAATGATTCGGACATTCTGCAAATAGAAGAGGGAGGATAGTAAAAGAAGATACGAGTTTCCCCTTACCCTTATATTGAAAATTCATATTCTAGGACACTGGTTGAGGAGCCGAATTTTGATTGATAGGGAAGTATTGATTGTTTGAGTGGGGATGGTTCTCGAGACATCAATTTATCTGAAATAATTTTATTCTTAAGCATTTAAAAAAAATATTTTACGGATTTTTAGGTTTGAATTTTAAGGAATCGGTAAAATACAAATTTTATGGAGCAACTAATCAATCGATATAACAACACTTGAATAGACGATACCATATACGGAAACAACAACTGATCAATCAATAGTTGCCCGAAACTACCGTATACCTTATCATTCACATGTGCCGCAGTCGCATTGGGGAAGTGGATAGGCTTCGGTAGATGACGAATGTCCAAATGGGAGGCGTGTTCTTCTCCCTGTGGGTCCTTAAACAGTTAATAAAGATGACAAAAAAAGAAAATAATAATAAAATACAGAGTGAAGCACTGTACATTTCAATTACAGTATTTCACGCTTTAACTTTTTACCCCGGGAAAAATCAATAAATTAAACTACATTCCAGTGTCAATTACAGTGACATAACTGACAAATGATCAAATGAAACAACTGTCACATACATAGAGGGGAAATTGTATCAGTGTATCCGAGTGTCGTCGTGCCTTCAGACCACGTAGGAACATAGTAGCGAGATCGGATGATAAGGGAGTCTCGATCCATACTCGACGATCCAGAGGCATCGATTGACCTTGAGGGAGTACTGTAAGTGAACTATTGATTAATTGAATAATCTACGCAGTGATTTATAGGCACTTATGGGAGGATTGAGAAAGTAATATTGATCTAAATTTTAAAAATACTGCATTGTAAGGCATAGTGAGTAATAAATATAAGTAAAAAGTCACGATCGAAGTTGGCATGAACCAATTTAACAACGAGTACTAATCATATCAATTTAAATTATCGATTGAATACCGTACACTCACCACAGGGCCTGATCGAATCGATACTTCTCCTTTCTCCTCGATCAAATCCATTGACCTCTCCATTGATCCCATTACGAGACTCTCTCATTATCTTCTTCTGTTTAGCAGCAAATCGGACGACCTGAAATCATGGAGTTACACATGGAAAAGTAACGGAAACGACTGATATGAAACGATAACTTCAATCAACTAATCGATCGATAATTGAACATATCAATCGATACATACGCTGACTAGAATAGACCCAACTGCACAATAAATAATTCCATGCTACAGAAATCACGAATACAGAAATTACATACATCATAATGGTCAGAAACAGGCGCAATACACACCGCTCCATTGTCTCGGACGATTTCTGCTTGATGAAGGGCATTCTGAAATCGATTGATTGATTGATTGAAGGAAGTGGCACGGTTGATGACTTTATGGCAGTTCTAAGAATTAATTATAACCGAAAAGTAAGATATCAGTCCGCGATCGATCATCGTCATACTGTAGCCCATGGAATTTCGATACGTACCAGAAGCGGTTTGGGGAGGACGCGGAGTCTTTCGTATGTACGAATGGTGAGTATTCTTCTGATCAGCTTACGTTTTGCCATACAATCCATCAGATGTGATATGTATTGTCTACGAGACGAACAAGAGAAACTACCGTTACGGCACGTCTTACACGAGTATTGGGGATACTGAAAGATATAAATCTCAGCATTTATTGTTAGTGTAAGAATACTTCCTAATAAAAAAAAAGGAATATAAAAGAAGGATTTAATGGTATATTTAATGAATAAGGTGTGCACACACACAGCTTTCGAGAGCGGTCATGATGTGTCGAAAGAGAGAGTACGCAAAAGTGTGAGAGTGCAGACGATGAGAGTACACCATTGTGCACCATACCGTATTTTTGGCATCTTGCCAAGTTTTCAATGAGCGCTCCCATGTGCTGAAGAATAGAATAGGGTGCCTAGTGACAAGCATTTTAGACGAAATCGTCACGAAAAAAGGGACAATAAACAATGAACGTACGATAATGAAAGCAGCTTCGTCATTGAAGTGTTCGGAATGCCAATACCGACTTATTATTATTTTAACCTCTGCATGGTTAAGGATAGATTTGACCTAAACGTCAAAATACAATAATATAATGAATTTCATTTTTTTAAACTTAATTTTTGCAAATTATTTCAGAAATTTCAGAAATCTCGAAAAGAAAATACAGAAATCGTACGAAAATAATGAAATGTCGTTAAAGTAACGTATTTTCACTCACCCTGTTCAGGCTCAGAATAAATCCATGCTCTTCAACGGATTTAAACTGAAATATTGAACAGAATACAATAAATTAGAAAATAAACGTAGCTAGGGCAGCGTGTGGTTCTTTCTGTCTTTCACTACTGGTCCAGAGCCGTAAACTATATCCCGGCCGGCGAGTTTTTGTTAATGTAATTTTTTTATTTACGATTGAATTTTGAAATTTACCCGTTACTTTTCTATGTCATTCGAACGTGAAGCACTAGGCTTCATCCTGATATCATGATTAATGGTTTGGTGCAGTATGCAGCCAAACTTAGTCGACTTCGCATTTCTCACCTAAATCGTCTCTTTCCGATCAATATTTCCGCCATTTTCGAAATGTACCCAACACCATTCATACATAATTTGATTCACCAGACCCTATTCTTTGTCATAATCATACGTTTCATGCTCTATTGAATGCCGGACGCGTGCAGTATGCAGCCAAACTTAGTCGACTTCGCATTTCTCACCTAAATCGTCTCTTTCCGATCAATATTTCCGCCATTTTCGAAATGTACCCAACACCATTCATACATAATTTGATTCACCAGACCCTATTCTTTGTCATAATCATACGTTTCATGCTCTATTGAATGCCGGACGCGTGCAGTATGCAGCCAAACTTAGTCGACTTCGCATTTCTCACCTAAATCGTCTCTTTCCGATCAATATTTCAGCCATTTTCGAAATGTACCCAACACCATTCATACATAATTTGATTCACCAGACCCTATTCTTTGTCATAATCATAAGTTTCATGCTCTATTGAATGCCGGACGCGTGCAGTATGCAGCCAAACTTAGTCGACTTCGCATTTCTCTTCGCATTGATTTATGTGGAAATAAAGCATTTATTTTCAGAAGAATGTTGTCTAATAATCGTATGAACGATATTTTTATATTAAAAGCGCATTAAAATGCAATAATTGATAAATTATTCGATGTTCGCGACTGAGAAATATATGTCGTGACACAGCGTATGACCCAATTCAACTCTAGGTATACGGTAGATTTCACGACATGAACGAGTTTCAAAAAAACACAGTTTTCTATTGTTATATTTCATTTTCGTGATATTTCTTTTTTACCATTAGAATCGGCATCATCGATAACGTTGAAAAATAATAAAAATATAATTTTACTGCACGTTCGTAATTTTCGTACTGCGGTCCCTAAATAAACGAGTAATAATAAGACGAGAAGAAAAAAAACATACGATTGAAGTTGCATCCGAGTCCGCGATAAACATTCCGTAGAATCAGCAATACATTTACCCACTCGGTTACACCTGGACGACATTGATTGAATTATTTAATGATATACAGTTTAAACTAAATATTTAATGGGAAAACAAGTTTCAAAACATGAAAACATGCGAAAAACGATTTCGGCTGAGCAATCGCGCAGTGTGTAACATGTGTTTTGGGAATTCTCGATATTGTTGGCCGCACACGGCGCACCATTCTCTGTACTTTTCATTATTGTATTTGAAAGATCTTCTCAATTTAACCATTGTTTTGAATTTTAAAAAAATAAATATTTCATAAGAACTCGGTGATCATAGATCAACAATGTGTTCCATACATGTTTTCGTGCAGAATGTAATGGTAAGACACTAGGTGACTACTTTTGCCAAATTCTATCACAATTTGTTATAAATATTTCACTGTTTTTTTCCGTTTTTGTGGTATGATATTATGGAATAAAGAAGAAGAATAAGAGTATGCTTTTTATTTATAAGACATCTAAGTCGAGAGATATCGATAAAAATATAGGCATATATGTATGTACATACGTAGATACGCGCAAACATTTGAATTAAAGATTTTTTCTGAAGTTTACTTTTTAAATTGTTTCGAAATAAAATTGCAATATTCTAGTGTGCATTGAAAAGCAAAAGATGATTAATGCATTTATTGCCAAATAATTAAATTAATTATCGGAATTGAGTGGCTTATTTAGGCTCGTAGACGTTGGTGTCGAGGAAGTTTCCACTGGAAGGAATAAAATCAATTGATTTAATAATAAATCAATAACAAATATGGAATAACTTACGCATCTCTGTATTGACAAGCAACGATAACTTGCTTTCCACCATCACAAAGAGCCATACCACATCCAAGTTTGGTAGACTTGGCCCAAGCCATCTGGAATAATCAATAATTGGGATATTAGATTAGTATCATTGATCTACCTGTGTAGCATGTCCGATTCCAGAACTGAAGACCGCATTGGTAAGCTTGATATCTGACCATCCATAGTCTTGGAATTCCTTCTCCCATGAATCAGAAGCTTTCTTTCCCATTCCAGCGAATGTCATCTTTATTGATTATTGATTGAATACATTATTAGATATTGATACAATACCTTATTGGACGACCACATAGTGTAGAGATTCTCGCCAAGATTGTTTCTTCCTTTGGAATGAGCAAAGACACAGGTTGAAGCAACCTT
Organism: Parapristionchus giblindavisi; assembly: GCA_943737045.1. Taxonomy (NCBI): domain Eukaryota; kingdom Metazoa; phylum Nematoda; class Chromadorea; order Rhabditida; family Diplogasteridae; genus Parapristionchus; species Parapristionchus giblindavisi. The sequence goes on from CALSFV010000659.1 coordinate 155,154, forward strand.
CTGGGCAGACTTTTCGATTTCACAGTCCCATGTCTGCAATCGTTTAATAAACCAATAACTTATCAAACTAAAGTAATCGATAATCAAATACCATGGCAGGAATTGGGGTCTTAGCAGCAGGCATTTTCTTTCCCTTGGCTACATAAGTTCCAGCAGAAATCGAACTGCGAAGTTTGTTGTGAACATCAAGGAAACCGTTGACCTGAAAATTCAACTGATGAAAATGTTGAATTATCGATTTATTGATTACTTCAGCCTCATCGATTCCTCCGGAACAACGAGAGGCGGCCCAAGTGGCTGAAATTGGAATACGTTTTGAGTGAACTTGATTATAAATCTTTTTAAAACTTACCGACTGTCAGAACAGAGAGAGCAATGCACAGACGGAGCATACTGAAATTTAACTTTGGAATATTAAAAAAATGTTAATAATTATTGTACAGAATATTGTAAGTAAAAGGAATGAGAAATGATACATGTCTCAATCGAATCCTCAATTATTTTTATACTGATGAAATTTGATTGATCAGCCAGCGTTACCCCATGACAGGGCTATGACATCTGTTCGCTTCATTGTACCATGGGCATTTTCAGTGAGAAAAAAACTTGAAAATTAAAAATAAACGCTATTTACTACATTGTCAATCTACGTATACTGTATTACAATGCTCAAAACCCATCCCATTTTATTATAATTTCATTGTACTTGTGCATATTCCAAACAGTTCTAGTCGGTGAACATGCTTGTTTGATCAGAAGACGTAACCCCATGACTATGTTACATGCAGGGATATCATATCCGTTCGTTTCATTCAATCATTTTTGCAGATGTCAGCAAGGATAGAATATTTTTTGCATGATGCAGCCGACGATGCGAGCATTTTGCGTTACTTTGAAATAGGCGACTTTACAAATCATATTCTTCATTATATTGAAAATATGGTAAACTTTTTTTGTAAAATTAAAATTTTATGAAATTGTCATGCAAAAAGTAAATAAAGTGATGATGTAAAAGTTGATGATGTATATGAAAAAGGTAAATGAGTTAGATAATACATATTCAAACTACCAACCTTTGGATGGTGAAAAAATATCAACTAACACCGACCCAAATCGTGCTCTGTTATACATTTTGAACCGTTTTATTGTTGAATTTTTATTGCCACATTGATGTATTGTAATATTTCTTTTGTGCGTTTTGATCACTAACCATAGAAATGAGATTTTGCATGCTTTCCAACTATCAGCATAAACTTTTTGGTTATCCAACTCAATGGGGGTTCTACCGAAGATGGTCATCCCCATTGAGTAGAGGTTAGGATAATACGTTATCCTGTCAGCATAATGTTTGCAGAGGGGGTATCTTAATATTCATAGTTCTATGTATATTTCGATCTATGTGAGAATTCTTCTCAATTTAGAAAAACGTCGTAATTAGTACTGGCTTAATCTGGAATAGCAATGGACGAAGAAAACTATATAAGGAATAGTAACTATAAGTTGACAATCAATTCAAAGATGAAGAAAAATATTACAAATCAATTCTGGATAACAGAAAATTTACTTATCATGACTTGCGAATGTTGTGCTAGAAATGCTCATTATCAAATTTATTATTCAAATTTAACATGATTATTCAATCTCATTAAAAACATTTCTCGATCTCATTCCTCGTCCATTTCATTTCGTTATAGTTCTCCGATACAGGACGGTCAACTAAGACCTCCTTTCTACTACTAACTCTCGCCCTACTAACTCTCGCCCTACTAACCATGTCACAACAAAGGATTGCCACGGATTTCACTGTCGCCACGAATTTCCGTAAGGTATGTGGAGAGATTACGGTAGTGGTGTGGAGGGGTTATTGTAGAGTTTTCACCACATGTCTGTTTCAGATGTGCGTCATGCCCGATCATAGCAAGTATGCAGTGAATGCCGATCAACTTTCGATCGAGGGACCGGTCAGCTGTTATACTCGTCAGAAGGTCGGGTTTAGGAAAGATCAAAGATCACATGAATTTGTCGGAAGATGTTGTTCAGTGTCTTTTGACGAATTTGTCTAGTCATATTTGATCTCATTTTACTATTTGACTTTTTTCTCGGAAACATCACGAGCAACCTTTTTTATGTGTATTAAATCAATATATCGCTGCAAAGTTCAAATTATTTTGAAACGACTGCTCAACACCACTTGGAATGGTCAAAATGAAATGGTTGCAGGGTCTGCTGTTTGATTCTTGCTCTACTCTTGCGATTAGACATGCAGTCCTCACATCCTCTGGATTCCTTCTGATATGGATGAAACCAACGAAAGGCGAGTAAAGATCAAAGATCAGGAAATCAAAGATTAAATCTTGCAGGATTCACTCTGTCCTTAAAGCGTGCTGTGTCGATTGAGACGAAGACTATAGCAATGAAGCAGAGAACCGGAGTGAGAACCGCTATTTAGAGAAACAGAAGGCTTGATTCAGAAAACTTTTCAAAACTTCGAACAGATGCAATACTTTTTGAGAAATTTTTTCTGCTACAGTAGTTATTTTAAATCAAAATCAATCCATAATATCTAGTTTCAGCGCAAGTGCTTAATCAAGATACACTTCTGCTTCGGAACGCTCAATTTCATCGTGAGAATTTATCTATGAACTTTGATCCTTAATCTTTGAACTTTTCAGCTGGTCAACGCCCAAATTGAGAAATGGCGCAATCTTCTGGTTGAGGCTGTCGATGATAAGGTTCAACAGTCTACTGTACCAAAAGGTATCATAAAAACAATCGATAATCAGCATTTTGAACAATATTTTAAGAACCAGCTCAATTGTCGATAATGCCACCTCCACTGTATCCAGTTTTATCGGAGATCAAACAATCGGTGCGTTTTTGGTGCACTTTGTGTGATCGACGAATTCCAAATTGCAGCGTGTCTTCATCTCTGACGTTGTTGTGCACCCACCTCCGATGTCTCTCGGAAATGTTGCTGGTGCGGCCGCTGAGGACCAATGGAGAGGCACTTGGGCTGCCATCGATGCGGTAGGAAACGTCGACCTCGTACACCATGCAGAAAGTTAATACAGATCACACCTCCGTCGAGCAATTCTCAAATGTCGATCCACACCGTGCACCGTCCTCGAATGCCCTTTCCGATGCAGCGGGGGACCACATTCAAAATTGAGCAGCCCAGGCGTCAGACCGTATCTAAGGTAATTGAGATCAAAGATCAAAGATCAAAGATCATATTTGTAGATCACGAGGTCTAATATTCCATCTGTGGCTTTGCCTGTGTCTGATTCTGTGCCTTCTCATCCTATTGTACCCACTCCTGGTCATCTCATGGATTCATTCCATTACGGAGGAATAACACCATTCTCGTCACCGTCGACGTCTTCTGAAGATGTGCGTGCCGGAGTGAAGCCATCTCTCATTCCTCGTCCACACCACGCACTCAAGCGATCACACACAACCCAGATCAATCATACTGTAGGATGGACGGTATGGACTACGGTAGTTAGATAGGTGAATTATTGATTGATTTAGGCTCCCATCGATGCTCCTGAGAAGAAGACTGCAAGAAGAAGGAAGACACTTCAACCTGCTGAAGCCAAGACCAGTGATGAGATGTACGAAATATATTTGATCTTTGGTCTTTGATATCAGTTGGTTCAGCAACAACAGTCAACTTCCCGTAGAGTGGCTTCGCTCAAAAATCGAGAAACGCGTGCGTCATTACGAGGATGTTGCTAAGGTCCCAGAACAGAAGGTACGGTAGGAATTTCGTATGAGACCCAATTTTGTTCGATTTCAGATCAATACATCGAAGTTTCGCCGTAGCGTATCGGCTTCAAGCAACATCTCCTCGTATCGTGCTGTTGTTGAGGTAATTAATGATTGATCTTTGATCTATAGTAATCGGTAATTTCAGAATTCCACGTCTGAGGCTTGATCGGTTGATGTATGACGGACATTTGGATGTAATGGGACAGAATGAAGGGGTCTTGTGATAAATTGAATGACTGACTACTCGTGTTGTACTACACAGATCATGAAACGAGGGAAACATACAAATAAGATGAATTATGAACAAAGAACAGTAGTCTTATTCAGCTTTCTTTCCATTCAATCTGATTTTCAAGAACATTACATGTGCAAAATAATTAGGGCGCCGCAATAACTTATTTCCATACTGTCTAGTCCTTCAGATGGAAAAATACATATTTTCAGTGCCTCATTTTCTAATTCTACAGCCGAAACGGTCGTTTACTGAAATCTTCCTGGTATCAACAGTTTGATTGCTCATCGATTGATTGAGGAACTACCATACACTTTTTCCTGCGAACGATCGTATAATGAATGAATTGTACCAAATTTGAATTTGATAAAACTATGTATATCAAGACTTTTAACACAGTAACTACTTAAGATGAGGTATAGAAATATTTATGATAGTCGAGATCAAAACTCAAATTTCCAAGACTGACTAATGTCAAACAAAAAAAAGTAACTAAGTAATAAATAAAATAATACACATTCATTTAACCTTGACTATGCTTATGGTATGATAGAGTAAGATTACGGTACTATAGAGCAAAAAGGTACGGTAGAATAGAGTTTAAAAGAGTAAGGTCACGTACGGTAGCACGGCTACGGACAAAACGGTATTGCATATACCGACAAAGATTTAAGAAATTAACACTAAGCAATCAATAAATCAATACACAATCATTTAATCGATAATTAGTATGATACAGTATCACGATACCGTATCCCATCATTCCTCGATAGTACCCGATCGAGGCTTCCGTGAGACTCCTGAAAGATCATCGATGACATAATTCAAACCACAAACTACAACTGGAGATCAAAGATCAAAGATCAAACTCGTACTTGTCCGCCCTCCTTTGGGCAACGCTTTTGGGGGTGGAGCAATGGCGGAGATGTCCAGGTCCATTCGAGGAGGTCCCTGAAACTCAACTTATATAGGTAATTTTTTTTCCGACTGCTTTACCACACTGGTTGCCCACTTCCCATAGATGTTTCAAAATGGGTCACCCGCATCAAATGCATTAAAATAGAAATAGATCATAGTTAAACATGTAAATGTACTCATGGAGTTAGATATTAGTGAATCAAAAATAGTTATTAGTAGAGGCGAGATTCGATGTTTCATATTGTGCAACAAACCCCTTGCGTGAAAAGAAGACTAGTTTTCCTGACCCCGCTTAACGTGCTAAGAAGCACCCAATACCATCCGATACCATTCTTATACCAGAAAAATGATTTGTAAAAATATATATATTAATATTATATCCGTATAAATATTAATATTACTATTATTATTATTATTTGTAAACCACTGACCCTTCCTTCATCATCATCGCCATCATCATCACTGCCTCCAGAGGGACTCGTTCCTCTGATGGGTGTCGACTGTCCATATGTGCCCACGATCGCAGTCTGGTTGGCCACATCGTTCCAGGACATCTCAGAGCACGCACGGGAACGCTGGCATAATAATAATAATAATAATAATAATAATAATAATAACAACAATAATAATCGCCCGAGAACACTGACGTAATTATCATTTTCTTACAAAGTAAGCCTCGACTGACCATTCATAAGTACACATTTATTTTTTGTAAAAAAACAGAGCATGCGTGATAGCGTTTCGATCGACATCGATTGACTACAAGATCCCTGTCCGACACTTCACGGTACACCCCCAGCTCATTTGAAACTCCCCGCTCTGGCAATGCGCTCTCGTGGTCTTTATCTACGAGAGAGCGCTGCCAGAGCAGAGAGTGAAATCAGCTCGTGGTGTGCCTTTAACTCACCATCGCTCTACCCGTGGGCTCGACGAATTGGGGCTCCTCATCGGGTTCTTCTTCTTTCACTTCGACCTACAATCAATCAGGACAATAATAATAATAATAATAATAATAATAATAATAATAATAATAATAATAAACCCCGCCCTACCAACCTGAATCGGCACAATCTTCCTACTTCCCTTCTTCTTCTTCTTTTTCTTATCCATCCCATCCTTATCACCATTCTCCTTATGCACACCATCATCATCATCCGCTCCGGTTTCAGGGGCAAGGTGACGCGCACTGCGACGCGTCTTACGCGGCTGCCGCTCCGGCTCTGCCTGAAATTAAAAGATCAATAATCCTAGCGACGGACATGAATCAATCCCTTTAAGGCACCAATTTTCCACTTCCTCATAAAGGAATAGCACAGTTCCCATTATATATCACAGGATTTGTTTTCGTCTTTTTTTTGAAATTTGGTGGGTCTATTTCGAAAAATCGATATTTTTCGCTTTAATTGTAACCTTTAGCATAAACACATTATATAGCGGGTAGATCATGAAATTGAACCAACCGTATATCGATGCAGGTCAATCCTTGCATTATGAGAGTATGAAATGTATGATGCATATGTTTACACATGTCTCATTGTCAAACTGTACCATTTCATCATCACCAACTATAGAATATTCCCAACTACGTAAAAACTGCATTTACAAAAAAAAACATTTAGACAAGTAAAATATTGGACCTCCTCATCCACATCCATCGGTTCCTCCTTCACTTCCGCCTCGCCTCTCGCTGCAGCTTCTGCTGCTGATGACGCAGTCGATGCTGCTGACGCAGTCGCTGTTGATGACGCTGCCGGTGCTCCTGATGACGCAGTCGATGCTGCTGATGACGTTGTCGGTGCTGCTGATGACGCCGTCGATGCTGCAGGCTCCGCCACTTGTTCATCTACAGCGCGCATCGACTCATCTCCCTCTACTGCTGTGACTTCAACCGGAGCTTCAATGGGAGCCTCCACAGACTCGACTCCATTCTCGATTGGTTCCTCTTCTTGATCGATATTATCAACCTTCTTCTCGACCTCATCTGACTTCCTCTGTTCTTTGGTCTTCTTCGCCGACGACGCCGCAACCTCCTCGAACACTTCATCGACGGCTCCGGCTTCCTGCAAGGAATAAAGGGTTACTGTAATTACCCCCCCCAACCAATCGATAATCCAATCAATATAACTACCGTATACCTCGGGCATCTCCACGTCAATTGCACTGGTAGACGCATTGGCAGGACCGGTTGCCACATCAGATTTCATCTAAAACAATGCATATGAAAAAGGTTGACAACAGGTATCAGTAGTTGAAGGAGGGCTTAGAAAACATGAAGGAAAGTATCGAAAATGTCGAAAGTCGCAGATTCAGAGTTATACCTACATTCACTCACAATCTCGCATTTCACACACTCTCTCGCCTGGTATTGCGAAATACAAAACTGATCCGAATTTAGATAAACATACCTCAACATCTTCCTCCATCCGTTGAGCAGCCTGACTGATTCGTGATCCATTCATCACATCTACCGTAGGAGCAGCTGTCGTATTAGGTGGAAGCATTGATTGGCGACGCGATGGAGGGTTGCGAGCGCGTTCTTCAGCCTGAAAAAGATCAAAGATCAAAGATCAAACTGCAAATTAGGCTAAAGATCACCTCCTTCGCCTTCTGCGCCGCCCGCAGCTTCAACTTCTCTTCCAGACTCTGCAAAGAAACGGTTGTTTGGGAAAAGTCGCCACACTGGGCGCACCAGATGCACCGACTACACCGCACAGGCACACCATATACACTTACATTGATTCGCTTGATGTCGTACTCAATCTCTCGTAGGGCAATACGATCACCGGCGAAGAACTCTTGTAGCTGATCCATGTGGGAACGAGTGAGGGCTCTGCCAAGCAAAATTATTTATTTTTAGATTAAAGGGACTCCCGGAGCTAATTTTACTCTCCTCATTGATAATACTCTCTCGCAGACAAAGAAAGCAAGAGAATGTGTCAAATAAGCTCGAGCTGTTCCCAAATTCACAAAAATGTAGAACTGTCAGCAACTGACAATGAGATTTACTACATAATAAATTATAGATTTTGTTTCAAATTAACATTTCAAGCCAATTTTTTGGTTACCTCAAGACGCCCATGAGATACTTCATGATCGGATGACGATGAAGGATGAGGAATCTACAAAGATCAAAGATCAACCAGAGATCAAAGACCAAAGATCAACTCTACCGTACCTTCTCAGTTCGAGAACATGGGGCATAATCGAGTTGATGATGGCGGTTCGGAATACGGTTGTGATCATATTCTTCGCTGCATCCTGAATCAATCACATAGGATCAACTATCGATAGCATACAGTATCCACTGGAGTCACCAGGCATACTCGGCATTAAGATACCGTATCAGTCGTCACTACCGTAATCTGTACCAGGATACGGTACCGTGATCTGTACCAGGATACGGTACCGTAAGCTGTACGAGATTACGATACCGTAATCTGCAGCAGGATACGGTATCCGTACTCACCTGAACAGCCTGAGGAGCGGGCGCAGCTGCTTCATCGTCATCTCCGTCATCCTTCTTGCCGCACTCCAGACGCAGTTGCATGTTCTCACATGACATCACCTAAGCAAGAATATCGATTGATTCTTGTTTCATCCATACATACAGTAACCAGTGGATACCGTAACCAAGCAGAAAATATACTTTGCCCATCTTATAGGTTGTATACCGTAATCAATAAATACACCACTGTCAACTCTAACCAACACAGTATCCGTATAGTATACAATCGACAGTATAAACCGTGATCTATAAGTACAGTACCCTCATTTACCGTACCCTCAGACTATCTACAGTACCTTGAATGCATCAGTGAGCAGTGCGACAGTCTTCTCATCATCAATCGATAATTCTCCAGTGTAGACAGAAGAGAATATCTCCTCGCTGATCTTGGCCATAGTGATGAACTTCTGCTTGTCGTCGAATGTAGAGATCTGTAATATAATAATAATAATAATAATAATAATAATAATAATAATAAATATTTCGAAACAAGAATAAATTTAAACTCGTATTAATGTTTGTATCAATGTGATAGACGAACATGAATTGAAATGAGTTAGCTTATAAATAATAATAATAATGTTGAAACACGAAACCACCGGGACAATTTGGAGGGTAAACAAGTTGTCTTTCTCTTATAACATCATCCTTTTTGGTGCCTTCACGGGAGTTTTTTAATGGGTTTATAATGGGCATAGGTCGAATAGCTATGTTATCGGTTTTCAAAATGCGGTCAGGTTTTTTTTCGATTTTTGGCAAATTTGGCTCAAATCCGGTCAGGGGGAAATCCTATTTTTCCGCATAAAATGACCGTATATGTAATTGGTCGATCCTCGGATAATGGGGGCGTGAAAATATTTTAAAAATCAATCAATACCATGAAATCATATAGCTTCATTCGTGAATCTTCATTCTGCTTTCCACTCAACGAGAACTTGATCTTTGCGTCCATGGCGTCACCAATCGAATCATCTAAATAAATAAATAAAATAAAAATCAGTAATGATCAGGAATGTAATGAATGAATTCTTTAAAAAAAGTAATTTGAACACAAATTTGAGTAACGTACTCGACTTGTACTTTCTCGGGACATCGTTAAAGTAGAGCAGACATTCGACAAAGTGATTGTAGTACATACACGGCATCTGCGGATATTATTACCGAATTAGGAAATATCGCCATCAAAGGCGCACCACACGCACGCACTCACTACTCCTCCATACCTGCGGGAAGAGGATGTCCTTGAGGCAGAAGGTGGCATACTCGCGAATCTTACGGTCCTCATCCAGAATCATCGACACGAATCGATACATGATCTGCAGTTACCGTTATCGATCCATAGCTACAGTAATCTACAGTAATCCCTGTGCTCTACCGTGTAGGATCAATAAACAACCCTATCGACAAAATGGTACATGATCTGCAGTTACCGTAATCAATCGATAGCTACAGTAATCTACAGGAATCCCAGTGCTCTTCCTAGTAGGACCAATAAGCTACCGTATACTACCGTACCTGTCCCTCCCATCGGATGAAGGCCTCTTTGATGAGGATTGTGAGACACTCGAGCGTCTGTTGTCTGACCAGGGTTGAGCGGTCCTTGAGGCACGAAGCAATGATGGGCACGTATCGATCCACGAGGAGAGTGTATCTGAATGACTTACTCATAGATGAGCACGCTGGCGGGGGCAAGGCTGTGCGCATGGCCATTTTTGGCAAATTTTACCGGAAATGTCGTCCTCACACTGTTAGGGCATGAAAATGTATGATTCGAATCACCCGAGGTTGGCTGCAGCAGTCGAGCAACGATACCACAGATCCTCTCTTGCCCCCCCCCCCCCCACCATTGTTCGTCATTCATAATTACCCACCAGGCATGGTCTATGGTTATCCCATGGGATAGACCCACCCGCAAAAATTCGCCTTTCATGGGTACCCACCCGCAAAATTGGACCATAAATTGGCGATTTTCTTGAAATTTTCGCGATTTTGGGGGTACCCACATGCGTTTTTATCTCAAAATCGGGCTACCCACACGCGTTTTTTACCCAAAATCTAGGTAGCCACACGCATTTGAAGGGTCTGAGATATTGATAGACCATCACTGTTACCCACTTCCCATACCCCAATTTCCCGGCTCTCTTCACCATACCTGGGCGCCGAGATGGGGGTGCCCCCTGTAAAATTAGGCCTTTTCGAAATTTTGTGAAATGCCCCCCCCCCCCCCCTGTAAAATGACGTTGTTAGGTGAAATTTTGGAGAAAAAAGTGAAGGCCCCCTTGTAAAATTATCCATTGTTCGTTCGGGTGCCCCCCCCTTGTAGAATGGAGCTCCAGATACCCCGCCCATGCATGGTCTTCACCCGGATTCGCAGATAACACAACGGACCTCCATCAATCCAATTATCTATTGTTTCAATCTCATTTCTTGTAGTGGAAAGAAAGAAAGCAGACTAAAGATTTTCAACTTATAGCTCTTTAAAAAATAGTGGAAACTCAAAACCGGCGAGTTTCCAAGCATTGAAAAAAAAAACACCGGGAAATTCGAAAACGGAGAGTCCGCATTTCAAGCGTGGGCGCGAAAGGTGCGGGAATTCATATTTGCACTTTCTACTGCGAATTTCCGAGGTCTATAGAGGAATAAAAGAAAAAGATAAAGAATTCGCGGATTTATTTCATTTTAAAAAAACAGAAATTGGCAGACGGAAAGTATCCACTCTTTTTAAAGAGCTATTAAACGCGGTTCTGAGACATATTCACCACGGTACATGCACTGTGTACCATCGGTAGCTACGATATAATCTAGCACTACTACAAGCTCTTGAATAGGCATGACTATTTTGCGGTTACGGTAGTCGCCCGATTACGGTACCTGATGCAGAGGTCACACAGCACGATGACGATATTGTTCCGGAGAACGTGATCCGGATTGAACTTGAGCATCTTCACGATGGTCAGCAGGCAAGCCTTTGCTAGTTTCTCGTCCTGAATCAATCAATAATGTTTAATCAATCGATAAAGTTTAATCAATCGATAAAGAGTAATCAATAAAAAAACAATCGATAATACAGTGCATTATTGATTGATCAAATGATCAAAACGAATCGATCAAACATGATACCGTACCATGAGACAGAATTTGCCAATGGTCAGCATGGTGTAGCGTCTTACGGTAGGTGTGAACAAGGCCACTTTCAGTGAGCACTTCTTGATCTTCTGAAATCTTCTGTTATTGATTTTTGATAACTGTTCAACACTTTGAGCAAAAATTCATTCTCAATCAACATATTCTAAACACACACACACCAGTCAGTATCTTGGAACAATACACAAAAGATTAGCAACATTGGCACAAACTTCATATTCGATAATTACATCATTCGCACTTTCATTCATAAGAAAAGTATGTTATAATACAAAGAACCAAGCCAGACCGGATTTTGAAAAACGATAACCTAGCTATTCGACCTATGCTTTCATTGTTCTCTTTTCATAAGATGTAAAAGGAATGCATTATTTGTATTAACTGTTATTATTATTATTAGTAAAACAAAAAAAAACATACCTCATACAGCTCCTCCGGCAGAACATGCAACTGAGATGCGCGCGATTCTATCGTACCCTGTCAATGACTACATATAATAATAATAATAATAGTAATAATAATAATAATAATAATAATAATTATAATAATAATAATAATTATTATTATTATTATAACGATGATAATTTCAATCAAAACAATGATTCTTTCCCACAGGTAGAAATCCAAGACCAACAATTGAAATGAGTCTCTTATAAATAAAAATGTTAAAACATGAAACCATCGGATCAACTTGGAGGACAAAAAAAGTTGCTTTGCAATATTATCGAATCAAATTATGCCAAATCATAATAATAGCATAACGAATGGAGTTACAGTACTTCATCGCAAAAACTGATTCAATCGTATTATTATCGGTACCGTTTCGCATTGTTTTATTATAATGACCATACATTTTCGGCGCCCTCACCGGATTTTTTTATATACTGGGTCGAGTTAGAAAAAGTTTTTTTCGCTTAAAAATGATATTATATAGGCTCGATCTCCACATTGACCGTACGAAAATGTATGATCATGACGTAGATTAATTAAGAAACAATATTTCGTCAAAAATGAAAACTACACCATAAACTCTGCTACTGTACCTGTGACGAGGGCGCATACGGTAGCTGCACAATGTCCCCTCCAGGGTTCTCCTGGCTGGATCCTTGCGTGCCTTGTGATGACATGGGCGGTGGTATTGGAGTGTTCCTGTTCGAGGGCACCCATGAGTTCAGGATGAAGTCGGTGGCCGCGGTGAAGAGCTCCGAGGCCATGATCAGTCGAAGACCTATACAACATATTCATTAGCATTTACTTAATTAATTAATTTAATTTATCCCGAGGTGCAACGAGAAACGAGAGAGTTTAGAGGATATATTTTTGAAGAAAACAACCACAAGAATATTTCTTTAAAAAATCGTTTTTTTTTCATTGCCAACTTCCTTTACTTTGCTGTAGAAAAAAAGTATGAATCTTGTTTGGTGTTGCTATTACTTGCGCGCTACCACCCGTTTCGAATACATAGTAACAATAAGTACAATCTCAATAAATACAATCAATAATCGGCTACCGTACCATCAATCAGACGACCGCACATATCGATTAGTGAGGGTGACAACTGAACCACTTCTCCGATTGTGCATACGATACGAATGACGGTGATTTCGTCACGAGGATCGATCTCTATCTCCTCCCTATATCATTTTTTTTTCAAATTAATTTAATTTAAGTTAATTATAACTCGGCTCATACAAAATGAACACCGAGATAACTTATTCTCCTTTTAAAGGACCAAAATGACTCTCTTTCGCATTAGCATACTTTTATTGAGATGATCGTGGCAATTAGCCAGTCAATAATACACGTAAAAACTGCATCATACTTGGTCTTATCAAAGACGACATCGTTCAACTTGAGATCATCATACAGCTTTCGACTGCTCCTGTTCAGGATATCCTTTCCGAATCTGAATAACCACCACATGACTACTGTAGTTTGTAGTTTAGGCTCGCTCAGACTACAAAGCACAATCTACAGTACCTTTCCAGCACATCGGTACCAGAGGCCAGCTCTCCTACAGCATCCATGAGACGAGCGAGGGCGAGGTATACGGTAGCGATGTGGGGAGCGTGAACACTGAAATATAATAATAATAATAATAATAATAATAATAATAATAATAATAATAATAATAATAATAATAATAATAATAATAATGTCATAAAATGTTTGAACGGATGAAATTGCACGAATGCGCACAAATTGCTTCTTATTTTGTATTTTTTAATGTCTGTTGAACTTTCACCAGTAATTTTCGACTGGAGACCAATATCAAATTCATATGAAACAGAGAAGTAGCTGGTGCGATCATAATCATAGAATTGAGTCTGCTCTGTCATTAGTCACAAATAAATAAATAAATAAATAAATACCTGAACGATATCAACTTGTCCTCGATGTCCTTTGAGATAACATTGCGATCCTGAATTCGTAAAATATTAAAATAATTTATTATAAATAAATATAATATTCTTGAAATAAAAAAAATAACAAAGTGCTCACACTATCGTTCATCTTCAATGCGCCTTCTCCGATAATCTTGGCGACGTAGGCAACCTGTATAAGGCAGTTACTTACTTAATTACTCACTAGTTACTTAAGGTAGCACAAGGCAAGGAAGTTTAGATAAGTATCCATGAACGTTGTCAAATCGTTTGCCGGCAAACGTGACGTCACAATCGTAGACAAACGGTTTGCCACCATTCATGGATACCGGCTCAAATATACAGTTTCGAGTGCCCTTAACCACGTAATTGTGAACGTCGTTCAAACGGTGAAACAAGAAGATAATTCACGCATCCAGTGTCCCGATCAAATAATGTAATCAATCAATCAATAATCATACCATATTCTCGGATGCCTCGGGTTTCAATGACAACCATGTTATGATTGCTTTGCGAGGATCGATCTGCAGTGAATAATTTAATTGATATTTAAAAAAAAAAATCTTGCACCATCTCTCCCGTCTTGCTCCTTCATTATTGATGTTTTAACTGATGAAAACAAGCAAATAAGAAATAAGAAACACTTTGAAACATAGGTCGAATAGCTAGGTATCGGTTTTCAAAATCCGGTCAGGTTTTTCGGTTTTTGTGAAATTTTGGCTCAAAATCCGGTCATTTTTTTCGATTTTTGTGATATTTTGGCTCAAAATCCGGTCAGGCTTGGTACTTTGTAACATACTTTTCGACCTATGCGTTGAAAGAAGCTATAAGAATACTTATCGTTGTTTCAATACCCGAGATAGTGCGTAAATCGATATTAGGGGACAACATGATACAGTATACCTTGAATACAGTACTCAGATCAGCCAGAAGCATCCAAATGACATTACAGTGATCGACGTCCGTCTCCAACTTCTCGTTCAAAACTTCGACTACCTGCAAAAATATCGATAAAAGTGTAAATGGATATCGAAAAGTACATTGCAAACTACGAAGCCTGGCCGCATTTTGTGATTTTATTGAGAAACCAGATCGTATTTTGCAAATATTTAACGATTCGACCTGTGACGGTAGAACAATTTTTCAATGAACAAAAGTGCGCACTCCATATATAGATGGAGCGTAAATGAGAAATGTTTGTGAACGTCGCTTTATTTCAAAGCATACATTTTCGGTACCCTCGCCGTTTATTTTTATATAGTGGGTCAATTCGCGAAATAGGGTGGGTTGATTCACAAAATTCGTTATTTTCGCTTACAAAACGTCATTTTCAGCTTCCTTTTTTTATCAAGTGAAATGTATAAAATGGACCTTATATAGTGGGTCAATCCTTCCATTGCGAGGGTATGGCAATGTATGATTTCAAAGAAAGCGGAAAATGATTAAATAAATAAATCAATCAATCAATCGATAATTCATTCACCTTCTCCTTGATCGAATTCTGCTGTGAGAGATAGGCGAGTGTTCGCACGAGCAGACGCCTGTAATTGAGAGCAAATTAAAGTCGACAAGATATGGTAACATCGCCAGACACATTCATGTTTCACCCGCTTTATTCCTACTCTGGACTCAATGATTCAATCGATTTAGAAAACATCGACCGGGTAGAGAACAATCACCATATTCTGGACATCTCAATTACAGACCACAAGTTTATAGATTTTTTTCCACGAAACGACATAACTTATTACATGATCTGCATGCAGCAAGTGTTCATCTACATTTCGGGCAGAACATTTGCATCCGTGAAATGGGGTGGGAGGGGGATCGATTCGGCAACGAATCATAAATCGGATGGTAGATAGTGTACGGCAACAAAAGTTGTACCATTGTTATCAGTAGGAGTGTAGGGTATTGGGCTACCGTAACCGTCAGAAATCGTAACTGATTTTTTTCAGTCGAATACACATATACCGTGCATACACTCTAGTATATTGCTTACATTCGCCAGAAATCTGGGGTCTATAGCTTGAAAGATAGAGCGTTGTTGTTTTGAAAAAAATCCATAAACTTTTGTTCGATACTGTCTGTACCTAACAATATCTTCAATTTAAGCCACAATTCACTCATCTTTAAAAGCGACAAATATAAATTTAAATTTAAATAAATTATTATTAAAAACCTACCGATTGCTCACTTCCTGTTCTACTCTCTCCAACATATGCCAGCATGGATCGGGTGTATTGGGCTGCATGATTGGAGTGATCAGATGTTCCTGTTATCAATCAATCATTATAAATAGGCCAATACTATTAATAATTATTCACAAATTTTAAATCTAATCTCTTTCATTTAACGCACAGAGCTAATTTTACTCTGCCCTCTGACAACGCTCTCTCGTAGACAAAGAAAGCGAGAGAGCGTGACCAGGGTCAATTTCAGATAAATTATTATTTCTGCTTTAATTAAATAACAAATTACAAAAATACAAGGAATGGTGAGTATGATGTACCTCAACTAGTCTAGCAGCCATCGCTTGTACCGAGTTCTCTCTGTCGTTGATGAGTGGAAGCACAGCACGCAGCCATGTTGACTCCAGTACTGGTCTGTGCAAAGGTAAAGTTTTCTTTATGTATGCATGAATGACCGTAAATAAGGTATTGATTTTTTAAAAACAATAAAATTATTTATGAATATAGAAGAAACGATATTGTTAAAGACTATTGCGTTGTTAAAAGCCAACGTAACAATGCACATTCGATAATGGTACACTAGATGGATAACGAAACAGTACAACAAAAGAAAATAAAACTAAAATACCTAAATTCAGACATGAGTGAGGTCGACAGTAAGTATGACAAAGTGTCCATCGCCTGCTTGCGAACCATCAACGATGTGTCCAGACACCGGAGCTGATAATGATATAATAATAATAACAATAATAATAATAATAATAATACTTTATCTATCAGCAATGGAGATGAATTCTCTCAGAGACGAAAGGATAAATCTTGTGGATAAGAAGACCCCCCCCTGTTTTGGCCCTCTCTGCATTTAATGTGCTGGATAATGATATACTACATTAATAGTTAACTTAATTATATTATTTAATTAATACGATAGAGAATGAGGGATTGCAAGGTATGCACGTGGAAATATGGATAAGGATAATAGGTGATTTATTAACTAAAATATACATACGATGCGCAAAATAATCACGGCAATTGTTCACCTTGACCTTGTCAGGTAAGATACCAGTAGCCGAGAACGTAAACCTTACCTTCAACGCATCAGCACACTCCATCGCATGTTCCGTATTCGTCATTGATTGGAGGAAGATCGGCTGCAGGGCTGCGATGGCTGCACGACGTACTGCTGCCTGTCAATATATAGATTGTTCGAAAGATCAAAGATCATAAATTCAAAGTTCAAAAAACGCGCCACAGCAATATTCTCTATAAAAAGTGTTAAACTGAGCAATCCTAGACTCTAGGAACGAAAAAAATATAGTGATAATGAGAAGCTTCATCAAGATAAACATATTGTTTTATAGAGAACAAATAATCAATAATCAATCAATATCCACCGTACCACATCATCCTCCATTCTCTGCATGACCACATGTAGTAGACCATTCTCGATCTTCATATCAGCCGCAGCGATCTCGGCCAATTTCTTGGCACGTGCCTGCAAACCACACAAATGATCGATATCAGAGCTTTCACCGTAATGATGCAAACTACAGTACCCCACACAACGTTCTACAGTAATCAAAACTACAGTATGAAACGACACAAGTACCGTACCTTCTCCTCCTCATCCATCTCTTCATCAGCCTTACTATCATCATGGCCAGCCACTACCTGGGTGAAGATACGAGGATGGGAACGGACCTGACAATGGGGAATTATATACGAAACTGACTTTTCATTGCTATTTTAATTGTCTCGATCAAAACACATCATATATTAATAATGACGATAAAATGATATTGCAAATGACGAACCAGTTCATCAGCGGCCTCCCTCAAATCATTCGCAGCTCCCTTCTCCACCATTACAGCCACCTGTTGCAAGGCACGAGCGCGCACGTTACCGACCTTAATTCATCGATTGATAATTGATTTATCGATTGATAATTGATTTATCGACAATATAGAGTGGAAGAAGGATAAAACAGTGAACAAGTCACAATGTTTGCTTCGCACACAGCAATCCACATCATCGCAGATCAAGGATATACAAAGAATAGTAGACGTAAAAAAACAATGATACACCGTATTTATTTTATTATTTTATTAACATTTTCGAGTTAATTATGTATTTCGTTTCATGCGTTGATATAACAATATTCATCAAAAGATTAATTAATATTGATTATAAAGAATACAAATCAATAATACAGTATACCTTATCCATACATGCTCGAATCATGAGAGTAAGTAGACCAGGACGGAGTACCACACGAGCATCCCTTCAAAGAAACAAAAACAATAAACTCAGTTTGCGATCGCCCCAGAAATCAATATTTCTATCTACCTTACCCCAACGCCTTTTATTTATTATTTTGATGAAAACAAAAATCAATAAATGCACTTACAGTACTCTCTTACTCTTCGCCTTCTTCTCATCTTCCTTCTTCACTTTCTTACGACTTTTCTTTCCGTCTCCCTCCTGAATTTCAATCAATCAATCAATAAACCAGAGTATACTGTAATCTTCTCAGGATCCAAATCAATAAATCAATAACCTCTTCACTCTCATCATCTTCTTCATCATCACTATCCTCGTTTCCTTTTTGCTTGCGTATCTTGAGTATCGATTGATCCTAAATGAACACATGGTACATTACAATTTTTTAATTAGAAAAGAAGGGCATATATTATATCAACATATTTAGAGCTCCTTTCTCTATTTATCTCGTCTTGAGCACAGGCAAGTTGATAAAATATAAATAAATAAATATAAATATATAAATCTCCCACCTTCGCTGCTCTTTTCCGTCTCGTCGTATTTCCATCCTCTTCTTCTTCTTCATCCTCACTATCACTTCCACCTTTCCTTATCTTCTTCTTCTTTCCTTTGGCCTCATCAACCTTCTTGCCTCTCTGCTTGTCCTTTTTGACCTGAACAAACATTACAATCAATAAATCAAGTCATACTGTAATCTCTACACAGCGATTGGCACAAAAACATGCAATAATTTATAAATTGCGAGTAAATTGTTTCGTTGCTACCCATGCGCGTGACCATTTCAAAGCAATTTGCGGCAAACTTTTAAAAAAAACACGCTACAATCCCAGTGTAAAAGATTATAAATCAATCAATACCTTTCTCTTGGTCGTATTCCCCCCATCTTCTTCATCTTCATCAGCTACATCACTTTCGCTATCATCTTTTCGCTTCTTCTTCTTCTCCTTATTTTTGGCCTAAACATGAAGGTAAAAACATAGGTCGAAAAGTAGGTTATAAAGTACCAAGCCTGACCGGATTTTGAGACAAAATTTCACAAAAATCGAAAAACCTGACCGGATTTTGAGCCAAAATTGCACAAAAATCGAAAAACCTGACCGGATTTAGAGCCAAATTTGCCAAAAACCGAAAAACCTGACCGGATTTTGAAAATCGATAACCTAGCTATTCGACCTATGAGTAAAAACAACAAGATGACCGTCTAGATTTGCGATCCTCATAAATATCAAACAACCGCGAAACGCGGAATTAACAGGAATTCACAACATTTTTAAAAACAAATATCTCACCTTTCTCTTGGTAGTATTTCCATCCTCGTCATCATCATCATCCTCATCTTCTTCCATGTCATTTTTCTTCTGAAAATGATATTTTTGTTGATATTACCAGGAAGTAAGATTTAAGAATCTATTCGTGCAATTCCAACTTGTCTGAGACAAGGAAGAAGTCAGGAGTCGCAAAATATACGCATCAGAGAAAAAAACTGCGCGGGGGCATAAATCGAAAATAAAAAGCTTATGCAAAACATTGATTTTTCATTGACTAAACGGATTTGCGAGTATCACAATAAAACCCTAGTGTTGGCTAATGACTTGATGTCAATAACTATTATTATTATTATTATTATTATTATTATTATTATTATAAGCTAATAATAACAATTGACTACCTTCTTCTTTTCCTCTTCATTCTCTTCATCTTCTTCATTATCACTATCACCATCTTCATTCTTCTTCTTGTCCCTCTTCGACTTCTCTGGTTCCGCCTCTTCCGGAATCTCATCCAAATCTGCAGTGCATACCTTATTCTGATTGCCATGCAATTCTATATTCTACCGTAACCCTACCGTGTACTCCAGTCACTATTGTCCCATAGATTAGTAAAGAATACTAACAATAAGCAAACAATAATCAATATAAAGTATCAACTACCGTAACCCTACCGTACTCTAAGACTCTACATGTATTCTACCAACTACTAATCACTGATCTACGATAAGCCTACACTAACCGATCAAAGATCAATCTACAGTATCAACTACCGTACCCAGTGTGGTCAGAATAGTCGGAATCATTTCGACAGCCATCGCTCTCAATCCCGTCTTCGTGTGCAGACCAAGAGTGTAGACAAGTTGTAGCTGGTCCTGAAACGATTAGTCCGCTTTTATCCATACGGTATGCATTATATTGATTTTTTTGCTAATTAAAGTCACTAATATTTATACAATAGGAGTGCACTAAACGTGTTGCAGTGATTTGAGCATCATTAATAATATATTTTAAAAAAAGTAGTAGATTAATATTTCACCTATCACTTCTATACATGCCACGGGTATATCAAATAAATAAATAAATAAATAAATAATACCTGGCAAGCCTTCTTGGGAAGTAGTGCGAGCAATTCGAGCACCGATTGTGCCACCCTTTGTCGGTACTCCGATCGTTCCGGACATCGAGCCATCAAATTACATGCAATCTGCCAAAGTCAATCATAAGTATGCCCCATCTGACTACCGTAATCTCAAATTTGATGCAATCTGACACAGTAAATCATAACTATGCCCCATCTGACTACCGTAACCTAAACGGATACAAGACTACCACCACCAACCTTAGCAATGACCTCCAGCTCATTCTCGTCCGTCGAAACGAGCAGACGCTCCTGCAATCAATAAAATCAAAATCATGTTACCGTATACGGACAAGTACCGTACCTTGACAAACGACAGGGCAACATCTCGGGCTACGGTCATGGCAGCGGGTATCGATTGGGTCGATGGAACCACGTCGCCTTCCCAGGTGAGGAAGAGCAGACGGGGAAAGACAAGACGTGAGTGTGCCTGAATGTATAAATACATGAATGAATCGCGGGCCAGTGGCAGGCCAAAATAAGGCCAGTTATCAGCCAAAATAAGGCCAGTGAAGGTAAAGCCAGTAATCACTGTGAAGTACATACCACAATTCCGCCAAAACTGTGTCGCGGTTCAGCCAGAACGTGGGCGAGTGCGAAACAACGATCGGATAGTAGATCACGAGAACGAAGATCCCTGAGATGGAAAGGAAATAAAGACAGTTCATGATCGTCACTTGTAGTGTACCTGATAGAATGAACTGGCGCGGCTACGGTATCCCTGCCGATGTCAATTCGCATGAGCTCACGCAACAGATCGGCCGTGTCGTTGGCTTGAGCGGGACATTGCGAGAGGGCAGCTGTAATGTTGAGTGGTAATCAATCGATAATTGACCAAAGTTACGGTATACTTCGCCATTTTAGCAGGTCGATAAATCAATATTTATTACATGGTCACCGAAAATACCGTATCTTTCACCGAAAATCAATGAATATATAACGCACTGGTGTTGAGAAGAACGTAGAGGGCCTCACAGGCCTTATCCAGCATCGCCTCCATTTCTCTCGTGTTGAAATCAAGCGGGAATTCTTCATCTTCTGGAATAAATATTCATTTTACAATAATAATAATAATATATTATTATTATTATATTATGCAGCCAAGATAAATAATGAAAGAGTTTTATATTTATCGTCCATTAAAATGGACGATAAATGTAAAAACATGCTTCTTGCTCACGTGAAAGAAACAAAAATAGATTTACTAATATAAGTTGTTTTTTTTAAAGAAATAATATCCTCACCTTCATCTTCTTCCCTCATAGGAGCAGCGTTCTTCTTGCCTCCCTGAATAATGAAAAATCAAAACATTCTTTGGTAGACAATTCAATGATAAACTACTGTATATATCACTAAAGCAATCGATAATCGTTATCATACATTTTAGGTACCCTCGCCGTTTCATTTTATATAGTGGGTCAATTATCGAAATAGTGTAGGTTGATTAAAAAAAATTCATTATTTCCGCTTAAAAATCGTAATTTTTGGCTTCTTTTTTTGTGGCCTAAAATGGCCCTTATATAGTGGCTCAATCCTCGCACTGCGAGGGTATGGTAAAGTATGATCGTTATAGAGACAGTAGTCAAACCTTCTTTCCTTTCGCCTTCTTCTTCATCTTCATCGATCGACTACCATACATTCGTACACGGAACACGAGTCGAATCACATCCAGAGTCATCTAAAATAATTATACTATCGATTTATTATTAAGTATCCTAGCAAGCACCAAAGGAGGAACTGAAAAACGCAACTTTCATCTAGCGTCGTCAGTTGGTATGATTAAACCGTTCTAGCAAGTTATCTATTTAATCATTCCGACGAGTGAACTAATGTGAATATAGTACGACAACGTTCACAATGTTCATGCTTCTGTCTTTTCTTCGTTAACACATATGTAAAAGCACTATTTATACTCTCCGGGGCAATACTCTGTCATAGACAGAGAACGAGAGATTGTGAGCAGAGTGGCGAATCTCAAACTAGCCTGGGGTATCACTTTAAGGATACTTACTTTGTACAAGTATTGATTAAAGAAATGGAATAGTGTTGCGCCCTTCTGGCCAGCCAGCTTCAACCATGCACACGATGCGGCGATACCGTACTCTACATCACGTGTTACACTGTAATCAATACTTGTATTTTATACATGTTAAGGCAAATCCGGTTATTCAAGGCACAAAAAGTCCTCACTGCTAGACCTGTGATAATTATCACTGTACTTTGTAGCTAATCGAAATATCGATGTATAATCATAGTAAAGAGAGTTCATAGCATATAAAAATCATCATCGAAACCTGTTCTTCGAGAGAGCTTTGTCGATGAAGGCATAGAAGAAGGCATTCACGCGGCAAATGTTAACCTATATGGGCAGTATTCATATGGACACTAGAAGAAGCAAAAGGCGAAAACAAAGGATAATAAAATAAATATAATAAAATTAATCACATTCTTCTCCACCAAATCTTTCCATGTATTCGCATTGTCTCTCGCTGTTAAGTCATCAGCAAGCGAAGAGACTGAATACACAAATTTAGAAAGAATTTATGAAGAATTAACGAACGTTCATCAAATATGTCTCCAAATTGCTGGTCTTCGAGAAGAACCGGTTCCAATTGTTCTCGGACGTCTTCGTCCTCGAAGTTCGCTTCTATTCTAAACAGAACACATATTATATCTCGCACACAAACAAGAATTAGAAAGAAGAAACATCAAAAATAAATGAGACAATTACAATTGCTCTCCATGAACTTCCTTAACGCGTTCATGGTGAAGATTCTCGATCAGATATACCGCCGTCTTATCCACCATCGGACAACTAAATAACGATAATCAATCAATATTTAAACGAGCAAAATAAATAAAACATAGGCGTTTCAAAAGGCGCTTTTTCTCGCGCGCATTTAGATTACCGTAGGTCTCGGTCAAAGTGTGAGTTGTGTCAAACTTATGATCTTTCTTTTATTCCACTTTGCAACAAAGGCTTTATTATATATATATATATATATATATATATATATATATATATATATATATATATATATATATATATATATATATATATATAGCTTTCTATTTATTTTATTTCTGCTCATTATATTCTTGCGTAGTTATGCTTTTAAAATTACAAACCAACTGCTAACTTGAGTAGTTTTTTTTAAGTTACCAGTTTTACAGTACTCGAAAATCAAAAGACTCTCTCTAAAATTTTTATTCAAAGTTGTATTGTTAAATCTCTTCCACAATCATGCCTATGTATTGACCGTATAAAATACACTTGTTTATTTGGTACGAGAGTAGCCAACCACTCCCACAAGAGACTTTCTTGTTTTGCATGGTTCAGAAACTATGCCGATCTCTTTTATATATAATATAGCGCGCGGCGAAGGTAAGCCGGGTTAGAGAGAGGCAGCGGAGAGACAATCGAGAGGTGGGGCGAGATGTAGAAGGCTACATCTCGCCCGCCTCTCGATTGTGACTTCCGTTCGTTAGCACTGTTTGTCATTTTCTTATGCAAGTACATTTTATACGCACAATAATGCCTATACAAAGTACTTTATTAAACAAACAATTTCGAAAAGTTAAACATGAATAAAATACATTTTATGCAATTTCACTGTAGCATGTGAAAATCGTATAAAGAGAAGAGTGTCGGGGTATCGTAGGCCAGAGAATTCCAGTGAGATCTTCCATTATTTTCCTTTTCACAGCTCAAACTTAAACCGTCGTGAAGAATCTGACACTGATGAGCACCTGTATGAAGTAAAAATTACATTTATGCATTTGTGTATCTATCTATAAATAATTCAGTGAATATTCAGTATATTTATTATAGCAACATCTATATGGAAAAAGTCATTAGTAGACAACAACATTTAAAATATAAACGCAATGCTATTATATTTAACATTTGATGATCATTAACTTGTCAGCTCATCAACTGAATTATTCATTTCAGATAAGACAATATCCAATTCATCTCGGTCTGTACCCTGAAAGTGAACGCGAATTAACATAAATTCAATTTTTCTAATCTATTATAGCTATTATTATATTATATATTATTATAGTATTATATTATTACCAATGTTGCAGGGTGAGGGTTAATGTGAAATACAAACTACAGAAATGATCCTGTGAAGTATGATTTCAATTTTACTATTATTATATTATATCTATCTAAATGTTCAATGTTATAAATACCGTACCGAAGTGATAACTCTCACAATTTGTTCGTGGACGAATGTCGCTGAAGAAATCAGTAATACTATCAAGCTGATCATCCTAGCAACGGTTTCAATTACTTTAAAGGCACATCCCGAGTTATTTTGAAACTCTCCGCTGGCAGTGGGCTCTCACTTATTTCGTCTACATTGCCAGCGCGAAGAGTAAAATTAGCTCGGGGTGTGCCTTTAATAGATAATCAATGAAATAATCACTCATATCTTATAATCTATTTCGAAAAAAAGGAAAATGCAATATGCCAAATGAGTAACAGTGAGACTGATTGTTGTAGGCGTTCTTCTTTTCAGCAATGTGACATTGCTTGTTTTGAGCGGAGAAGATTATGCAAATATCCATGTTCCATGAAACTAGACAATGAAAATATGTATTTTTTTCACCAGAAAGACTAGACAGTCCGGAAATAAGTTATCGCGGTGTCCAATTTTACATAGGTGATTTGATTTTGAAAATCGGATTGAATTGAAAGAAAGTGAATAAGACTACTGTTCTTTGTTCATAATGCATCCTATTTGTTTCTTTCCCTAATCTCATACGTTTTGTGGTGCAACATTATAGGAGTAGTCAGCATTCGATTTATCACAAGACCCCTTCAGTATATCACAATAGATAAGAACTGCACTGACACAGGGTAAGATTGCTGCTTAAAGTTCTATACAACATGTCGAGGACATAATCTGCTCTGGTATTTTCAAACTAGTAGTTTACTTATCATTCACACTAGCCGTAGACTTGCAAGTCTACGGCTAGTTAAACGCAAGTTTACTAGTAGTGGTGTATAATACGGTAATGCATTTCGTCAAATGTTCTTTCACTTGTAGTAAACTAACAGTAAACTGCTAGTCTGTGATGTCACGCAAGTAAACTACTAGTTTTGAAATACCAGAGTGTCTCTCAAGGTTTCTTTGTATAAAGTGAGTGGACGAGTTTCAGTACACACGTTAGTTCTGCTTCCCGAGTATCACTATGAGATATCAAAGGATGAATCGAACGCATAGTCAACTCTTGGAATCAGCTTAATAATAATATTATAATATGTCCTTCTGTAAAATGTTTCCGAAAATCCATCGCTTCATTACCGTCTTTGTAGGAATTTCTTTTTATTTGTAATTTTCATCTTTGCTGCCCAAGTCGTAGCATCGTATTTATGCGTACTCCACTACCTATCAAATATTTTATCAGAAATTATACTTTACTTTCTCACCACATAAAGTATATTATTATTATTATTATTATTATTATTATTTAAAAAAAATGTCGATCATCACAAGAGTTTACACCAATGGGTGAGTTTCGGTTGGAGTGACTTTAGTGTTAGAGTGGTTCTTGAATGGAAATAAATACGCCATGGTCTGCAATGAATGCTATGGATCAGTTGTGCGCATTTTTTCATTTTTCGATATTTTCTGAAGAAAAAAAAATGTTCGAAAAATTTTTTTTTTCAAAAAAAAATTGTTTTCACAACTTCAAGATATATTTTAATTTTGGAAACAAAAATTACAATTTCACTTGAGGATATATTGTTTTTATAAATTCTTTTTCGCACATGCCTGATGCAGGAATAAGTGAGGGTTTCTAACGTCTCACCGTCTCATGTCTCTACCATATATCTAATATTTATCTTCTTCTCATCTCAATTATGAGCGATTCACTCACATTTTTATTGTTATGGCTTTACTATTTTGTATTCAAATATAATGTTGAATATTGTACATATATTCTCACGGCGATTCCATTCAAACCAGGTTTTTATCTTCCTCCCTCCATGTGGGTGGTGACGGAAAAAAGATGAATAACAAATCTTACTGTCTGACAGCACCCTCATCTAATATCTCTATGCGTTTTGAAATGTTAGGAATGGTGCCTAGAACAGCCATGTTGTGAATGAGGAGAGCTACATGATGTTACACTCTCTCGCTTTCTTTGTCTTTCACACTTGTGCCATTTACCCCGAACGTCCCCTTGCAAAGAGTCTTGCTACTGTTATTTCAAATGTTGTAGCATCTTATTGATGTATGATAAATTAGATTAAATTAAATTAAATTACTCAATTACCCGTTTGCCTTGTAGAGATTTTATTCTTATTCTTACACTTTATTAAGTCATAAATAACCGTAAAATCAATAATAATAACAGTAATGACAGTAAGAAAAAGGAAAATAATAACAAATAATAGAAAATGACATTAATAAAAATGACTGAATCGTTTGTCGTTGCGGTACAGTACAAGTTACGTAGTTTGCTTTGCAGAGAGGCAATACTCCTGTCCGTTGAGACTCGTTTGAGCTGGTATTGAACAATTTCCCACTGACGGGTCGGATACTCCACGTCAGAGGACCGGTGTACTCTGACTTGGAGATAAGAAGGGATAAGTGCGAACAGTGAGAAAATGTGTGTACAAAGGTAACGAAGATAAAATACTAAATATTTATCTGACGAAGTTTGTTGGTACCCGGAGAGGGATCCTCTCCAACAGTTAACAAGAATCAATGATGTAGCGACAGTCCTGTAGTTCACAGTCGTCTCTTCCAAAATACTCCTGAAATAAATCGTAATAATAATAATAAATTATCTTAGGAATATATACAAATAATATTATAATAGTACTCACGTGGTGAATGTGAAGAGCGAAATTCTTGATTTCAACATCTTATCCAATATCTCCTTATGTATATCATACTAATCTTATGTGTTCCTTAACGTAAGTAAGGCCGCTTACATCGATGTATCTAGGACATCTGCAAGAATCAATAAATTTACTCATATCAAGTAAAATACTAGTTGAGGGATACTAGATGATTGATTGATTTACAGCCAGTTGGGATATGAGTAACTCGGAGAGACGAATTTGTACGATTCACAGCAACAAACGTAGAAGAGCAAAAACGACAAGGGAGGAAGGTCATATCGCACGATGAAGATGAGTTATGGGAGCTAACGTCTGTTTATACCACAGTGTTTATGCCACCGATCACTATCTTCCACTTTTGCCACTCTATCCTGGATCAACAGCCACGAGGGTAGGAGGAGGGGAGTGAGAGAGCTATAGGGAGGGGGGGGGGGGGATAAGATAATGAAAGGGGGGGGGGGAGCAGTCAACATTCTGGAAAATAGAAAAAAAATAGAATTGGAATAGCTGATTGATGGAACACGTTTCTGGCCTATCACTTATCACTATCACAATTATCACTGGCCTATCTGTCACTTTATGTGCCTTGAATAACGGGTTGTACCTTTACATTTTACCTTTACTTGTTTTTGTATCAACTATGTTTAAATTAGAATGAATGGTTACATTAATAAAGATATTTAACATACGCTCCATAATCATCGTCACATCTTCAGTGCATTTCAATATTTACATTGGAAAAGTATAAAAAAAAGAAATTTAAAGAATGGCGAAATTAGTACGAAATTTCACTAGTATTAATGAAATGAGATGAATGGTAATTTTACTGGTAAGTGTTATGAAAGCAAATGTATGGATACTTTAGTTGTCTGAACACTCTACGATTTGCCTTCTACTTCGCCTCGCACATAAAAACAAGCCTCCGTTTCTTTGTGCCTCTCTATTCAAGGCGCCAAAGCGAAACATCAGGGAACACGGAAGAAAATGAGAGGGAGAAAGAGGGTTGGTAAGGAGGGGGGAGTTGAGATTCGCGCTAATTCAAAATTTGTTGTTTCTGCTACTGGTTCAATAAGTGGTTATAAAATATAATAATCAGAAATATGTATATGAAAGTTTGAAACAACGCTCTGGTAAGAAGTTGGAATACTGCCATTGTGCCTTGTAGTGATCTTATTATTATTTTTGCTCTTTATTACGTCATAATATACAGAACAGGAAAAAAAACTATCAATAATAACTGTAAATAATAATAATAGCCCATAATAAATTATAACAATAATAATACTATCTATTTTATAATAACAAATAATAAAAAAAAATAATATAAGAAAAAGTAGTCCTTATTCCATATCATACGTTCCTGCCTTCGTCTTTTCCTTAGCGAGGCAACAGTCAAGGAAGGGAGAATCCCGTTTTCCAAGACTATGACATCTGTAAGTATCAATTATTCATTTCAAGTCAAATAGTAGATGAAGAGATTTTTACGATTCACAGCAACAAACGTTGAAGAGCAAAAACGAGAGACGAGGAAGTCACACCGCAAGAACGCGACCATATATCACGGGTCTCCTGTAAAAGTGTAGCTCACTGTACGATCAAAATTGATCGAGTTATGATCGTTTATGTGGTTACAAAAAATCGATAATCTGCGATTTTGGCCCGATCAAGTAGCTGGGCCTTCTCATGACCCCCAACCACATCTACCAAAAGACTCATCGAAATCGGAGACAAAAATGTTTTCCTAGTGGCAGAGAGGGCAGATTTTGCTACGCTTTTCAGTAGACCCGTGATATATGTATGTAAGACAAATGGAAGAAGGGTTGCTGGAGTTACGCCTATATATACCGCAGTCTGTACTCTCCCCGATCCTCCCACTATCTTCCACGTTGTCCACTTTATCCACGATCATCAGCCACGAGGGAGAGATAGGATAATGGGAGCAGCAACCGGGAGGGGGTAGGGGGGAGGAGCGGGTCACAGAAAAAAATCAAAAGAATATCAGGATCTGTAAGAATGATAAATATGATGGTAATCATGTGGAAAATAGAAAAATTAGTAGAATTGGAATGACTGGGGGTACAGTACCGTGCAAAAGTCCGGCCCCAAAATTTGAATCGCAATAACTTTCTTCGTACTTGACCGATCGGCCCCCGGTTTGTTTTATTAAATAGTGTAACTGTTGGAGAAAATTTGTATGTTATTGATTATTACCTATGATGATGAAATGATTTCATCATTCTTGAAATGCCGAGGTGCGATCGTAAAAATAGGTTTATTCTCAGGTAGATTTTTTCTATTAGTCCAATTTTTTTATGAGGAACGAACAACTATCGGTGAACGTTTTGAGCCATTAACCACGTTGATTGCATATCGCTCCGAGGAATTAGCTAATTTCGCCTGACCCATCAAAATTTCGTAAAAATGTCATAACTCAGTCTGTAGTTGAGCTACGGGCCTCAGATTCAACAAGTATTATCACATGGTCATAGGGCACCACCATGCCAATTTCAGAACGATTCCGCTTCTTGAAGAGAAAATTCGAAAAAAATCCCATACCATTTTTTGGGCATACGGTATTTCCTAGCCTGTTTTTTCTAAAAATCTAAAAATTTAGTATGATGTGCCCAAACATCTAACTAACACATCTACAAAGTGGTGAGATTACAGGAGTTCAATTACGACTTTGCCCAAAAAAATACCATTGACATTCAAAGTGGAAATTTACGAGAAAAGAGACAGATGAAAAAGGTGGAATGTCCAATAGTGGAACTAAATTGAGGATACTTGTAGGAAATATGCTTATTAAACACTTGGTTCAAAATCCGATCGAAATTGATATGAAATAATGGGTTATTGACCCGTAATAATTCGCCATAGCGAAAGAAGTTAGGTTCCGTGCACATTGACTGTCAATGGTATTTATATGGGCAAAGTCGTAATTGTACTCCTGTAATCTCGCCACTTTGTAGATGTGTTAGGATGTTTAGGCACATCATACCAAATTTTTAGATTTTTATAAAAACCGGCTGGGAAATACCGTATGCCCAAAAAAATGGTATGGGATTTTTTTTGAATTTTCTCTTCAAGAGTCGGAATCTTTCTGAAATTGGCATGGTGGTGCCCTATGACCATGTGATAATACTTGTTGAATCTGTGGCCCGTAGCTCAACTACAGACTGAGTTATGACATTTTTACGAAATTTTGATGGGTCAGGCGAAATTAGCTAATTCCTCGGAGCGATATGCAAGCAACGTGGTTAGTGGCTTAAAACGTTCACCGATAGTTGTTCGTTCCTCATAAAAATATTGGACTAATAGAAAAAATCTACCTGAGAATAAACCTATTTTTACGATCGCACCTCGGCATTTCAAGAATGATGAAATCATTTCATCATCATAGGTAATAATCAATAACATACAAATTTTCTCAAATGGTTACACTATTTAATAAAACAAACCGGGGGCCGATCGGTCAAGTACGAAGAAAGTTATAGCGATTCAAATTTTGGGGCCGGACTTTTGCACGGTACTGTATATTCATTGTCTCTAGGTCGGATGAGAATCGACGAATGAGATCAGACTGTTTGAGAACTATCATTAGCGCTTCTCACTCATATGCAAATGTTATCATCCGGTAGGTTCTCATCTATCCTTCATTGCGTAAAGATGCACTGGAATAGCTTCATTGCTATTGATTGATCGACATGTTTCTGTATGAACAATGTTTCAAGGAGAATGAAAGGTTGGATGAATAATGATATTTAGCAGACGGTTCATAACCGTCGTCACATCTTCAGTTCATTCCAATTATTCACATTTAAAAAGATAAAAAATATTATAGATGTCGATGGGGTCCATGGATGCATTAGGTTTTCTCTTTCTCGACGAATCATATATCAATATATTTATTATATTTATCTATTATTTACCGTGTTGTCTTGTAAAACTCATAAAAATATTATTATTATACGGGCATTTACCGTATTTCAATCACAAATCCATTCCACATTGTATTTCCCTAATCAGAAAACATGTTCTTTGAAATGAGTTGGTCAGTTGATTTCCGATATATATTTTTAAAATTATTTAAAAATTTTTGAATCATTATTCGTCGAAGAATATTTTGGAAAAAAAATTAAGGTCGAATCCATCCTGACTCGAACATCCTGATTTTCAGAGAATGGGTCTATTCCAAAATAAAACAAGCATTAGCTATTCACTTAGGGTAATTTCCATCAAAGTGCATTTGCTTTCCATTTTGCATACTTTTCATGCTAAAAAATGACATGGTAGAATGTTCATTTTACTTCGTTGGCCACGTTCTTGGAGGTTTCTCATCGATGATTGTCCCTTTATTGCTCTTCCCACTTCTGTTTACCGTAAAAGGTGATAAGAACTGCGCCGGCACAGGGTAAGTTTGCTCAACTGTAAGGGACATCCATGGACGGTTGCAAACCTTTTGCTGGCAACGACACAATCGTAGGCGAAGGCGTTTGCCAAGAAACCTTTCCCTACTCTTATGACGTCACGTTTGTCGGCAAATGGTTTGACATCGTTCACGGATACGGAATCTTGAAAGAAGATTTGAAGCTTTTATAAATTGATTCAGGTGTAAAATTTTCAATTGTACGAAAGCCTATCGCCATGTTTTCACATACACAGAGCGAGAAAGGTAAGATAAATATTCAACATTTCACAGTAGTGGTCGTTGGTCTAATCGCATCATTTATCGCAATTCCCATATCAGTTCTCTCGCTTTTTGAGCGATCTATTATATTAGTGCCGAGGAAGTGCGCGACAATAAAAAAAAGCAACGATGCTTGCAGCCCATCCTTGTATGAACAGCCGAGGAGCAGAATGGGGAGCAGATTGACGCACAAACGGAAGTACACGCTATCGAACCTCGATGAGGATCTTCGTGATGAGGCCATCAGGAGAAATCTGCTTGAGCTGTCAAAAGAACACCGAAACTTAGTATTGGACGAGTTGAAGAAAGCGACAACTGAGGAATGCGATACTGGAACGTGCCGCGTATTCGTCGATACTTTGGACGACCAGGTTAACATTGTAGCAGGCTGTGCGAAGGTAGTGTGAACACACACAAATAAAGCTTTATACCTTGATTCAGAGTTACAGGAGCAGTCTTGATTGCCCTATGGACACGAATTGTTACTGTAATACGGAGTGAGTTGAAAAATAGTTTTATGTGGGTTTTCAGAAAAAAATATGACTATTGAATGGTCGGGAAAGTGAAATATGTAGAGCCTCATACACTCTGCTTTATTTTTGACTCACCATCAAACCCGCGGCATACGCTGCGGTGTATGGCACGTGGTAGAGATCCGCAATCGTGCGGTCGTTCAGGAATGATTGCTCACTTATTATTGAATGAGAAATCGCGCGCACGGTATTAATATGATAATTTTAAAAAAATGATTCGTGCAAAGTCACGCAGTCGACTCATTCTCATTTTCCCCCCATTGAATTGGCGATTAAAATCAACCGATATAAAGCCTGAAAATGGCTTGAAAATGATGCCCAAATGCGCGACTTTGCACGAAATTAAGAGTCAAAATCGCGCAGAATGACTTTTCATTATTTTAACGTCGAACATTGGTCGACCGGTCGTGCAATTGCACGAATGCAGATCTCTAGTACGTGGTGGTTAGACGGTGTACGCCGCGGGTTAGACAGAAAAAAAAACAAACCCTGCGGAGTTCAAAGTCTTCCCTCACCCAGTGAGATGGGGTTTTGGCTTTTCGAGGGTGTTCGCGTCCAGTCTAAAATAGCGGAGATGATCTCGTTGGTTGTAAGTCAAACGATGAACAGATATAATGAAAGAAAGTGCAGTTATGGAGCGACAAAGAAAAATGTAGAATGAAAATGAGAGAGATTACGCCTGAGAGTGCGCTGACAATTAAAGTACACTTTGGTGCACCATACCAAAATTTCTTTGGCGTTTTGGCATGTTATTATTATGTTTTCACTGTGTATAAATTGTCCACTACAAAATATTGTATGCTCTGAATTTTTCAATTTTATTTTTCAGTAACTGCAATAACCTCTTCACTACGTTTTGTTCCGATCCGTCTAACAAAGAAAACAACCCGGAAGGGTGTGCACCCTACGTCGAACCTACCCGGAAACATTATACATCTATGGATCAAGATGAACCCGACGCTGCGGCCATTCAGATGTAATACTAATAATGACTATAAAAACATTATTGCAATAACAAACAATAAGTGCATTGTTTTTGATATTGTATATTTGAGAATGTAAGAAATCGTTCATTTCTCAGGATGTCATTATCGATGACGTGGCTGCTCCTCTCGATCTTCTATTGAATCTGAGGAATAAATGAATAAATTTGTCGAGAGACTACCTTGTTATTGTCCTTTCACCGTAAACTAGAAATTGTCTCGTGGGGTTTTCTATCAACATACATTCGAAATCGTGAATAGAAGTTTCTATCATTCTATCAAGGTCACAAAATGTGTAAAATGCGGAATGTTCAAATAGAAAATTCGACATTCAATAAATATACAATCCAATAAAATATTACAATATGAATGAAGAAAGATTGAATTGAATTGAAATATTGTTTTTCATTGTCAGAAATCCGCTCTCCCAAACACTTTTTTCTTTTTTTCCATATAAGAAAAAATTTAAAAAATATTACCCCATCAAATTTTGCAGATTGGGTACCAATTTCAAAATTTAACAAGAGTACGATTTTTATCGCTATCCCATCAAATGCATTTGCTTTCCATTTGCATATTTTCCATGCTAAAAATGTCATGGTCGAATCTTCATTTCACTTCTTTGTCCAAGTCCTTGGCGGCTTCTCATCGATGATTGTCCCATTGTTGCTCTTCCCTCTTCTCCTGTTTACCGTAAAAGGTGATAAGGACTGCACTGACACAGGGTAAGCTTGCTACTTATCACGGATCTCCTGTAAGAATGAAAGAAGCCATGCGACCGTTTTAAAAAATTTTTCTCCGATTTGGCTGATACTTGGTTCGTTAATCATAATGAGGATAATGAGGGTACCTAACCACTTGTTTTCGCCAAATTTGCATTTTTATCGATTTTTTGATCTACCGCTTTGGGGAGTCATATCTCACTCAAATTTTGACCTACAGCGTGAAATTTTTTTTTCAGTCGACTCGAAATGAACTAATCTAGAAGTTACTCAACAGGGCTGGGATTTTTTGATTTTGATTTTTTGAATTTTTTGAATTTTTTGACCATTTAAAAAAATTCAAAATCAAAAAAGTTTTTTGAATTTTTCTCAAAAAATCAAAAAAAAATTAATGTAAAAAAGTACCGTTAAAACGAGAAAAAGTGAAACATTTAAGGAAATTTATGACAAAATTTTGAGAAAACTTAACAAGATTCCCATTTTTATCCTTTTCACCGTCTTGATGAAGAGGATTCTAAAGGTTTTAGTGTGGATTAGTTTGCCCAATGCACTGACGTAGAATGTTTAAAAAGTGAAAAATTTATTGTATCATGTTTTTCATGTTTCAGACTTCGGTTAATTACGTAATTGACTGTTTTAACCACTTTTCAGGCAAAAATGATGTGTCTGAATTGCTTATTATCCTTTTAAACAACGTAGAGAATTTTTTCAAAAAATTTTTGAATTCAAAAAAATTTTGAGCCATTTTTTGAATTTTTTGATCAAAAAATTTTTTGAAATTATTTTCAAAAAATCCCAGCCCTGTTACTCAACACAATGTACGCGCGAAAACGTCATCTTCTACCTGTTTTCTTCGAAAAACTGATTTTTTGAGTCGTGGCACCCGATATCTGACTTATGACTTAAGAAATATGTGAGTACCTCAATTCGAGGATGAGGAAACAGAATCGCGAATAAAAATCGTACCTTTTGTTGAAAAATTTTGAGAAAATTTGCATTTTGTACCCAAAACATCAGTTTTTCAAAGAAAACAGGTAGAAGATGACGCTTTTGCGCGTACATTGTGTTGAGTAACTTCTAGATTAGTTCATTTCGAGTCGATTGAAAAAAAATTTCACGCTGTAGGTCAAAATTTGAGTGAGATATGACTCCCCAAAGTGGTAGATCAAAAAATCGATAAAAATGCAAATTTGGCGAAAACAAGTGGTTATGCCTTCTCCTTTCCCTCATTATGATGAACGAACCAAGTATCAGCCGAATCGGAGAAAAATTTTTTAAAACGGTCGCAAAAGAGTCTCATTTTCCTACATTTTTACAGGAGATCCGTGTTATAGATCTATACAACCATAAGGGACATTATGTGTCTCTCAAAGATTCTTTGTCTGAAATGGGAGTGAACATGTTGCGAAGATTCATACCAATCAGCTATGCTTGCATCCCTCCGCGATGTTTCATTGTGATCTCTGATCTGAACTAATGTCTAGAGGAATAGTCTGAATATTCGCCTTTACTAAACTATTTTAATCTACATGCCGTAATATACTTGTAAGCCTTATTCATCTGCAGGTGTGACATTGTCAATTGTACGGACGCATATCTCTTTGGTTTTACATACACAGAGGAAGAAACGTAAGATAAAAACTCAATTCGTTGAATATACCACGAGAAACGATAATTGAAATCATAAGTAGTGTCTCTTAATTTTACGGAGAAATAGTGAAACGCGCACAACAATAATTAAAGCAACAATGCCACATCCTTACAGTTCACGGATGGACGGAAGGAGGCGGAGCGAGATTGGGAGTAAATTATTTGACGACAGTCCTACGAAGTACTCGCTTCTAACCCTCCCGGAGTCAAGGCGTGATATCTCGAGAAGTCTAAGAGAACTGACACAAGCACAACGAGACTCGGTATTGAATGAATTGAAGAAAGCGACAAGTTCTCCATGCAATGGTGGTGTATGCTACGTGTTGGTCGACACTTATAAAGGCAAGGTCAACCTGGCTGCAGGCTGTGCGAAGGTAATACACTGACGAACAACTGTTATCCACAATCCTAATTCTATCCCAACTTGTTTCAGAAATATTATGGTGGTAAACCGCACGAAGTCCGTTGTTATATGGACACGGATTGTTACTGTGATACGGAGTGAGTCGAACAATTATATTGAAAATATTACAAAAACGGTGCAGCAGATCTACTCTAATCCCGTCTACACTGCACTGAGAGCAAATTTACCTGGCAAATCGTTACCCTTATACACTACCCTGGAAAACGATTACCCCAAAGGTTGAATTCAGCGAAAGGAATTCAACGGCTGAATTCAACATTAGGGGTGATCGTTTGCCAGTCTAGTATATAGGGGTAACGATTTGCCAGGTACTTTGCTCTCAGTGTGGGTGGTTAAGAAACTTGTTACCGAGTGACTGATCTTTCACCTGTTCGACTCTATCTCCGCCCACTTTTGAGGCTTCTGGAGTAGTGTCCGCCAGGGGTGTGCATTTCTCGTTTCTCGATTTCTCTACTTTTTTCGAAAAAAATTCTCGATATTCGAGAAATTCGAGAAAAACTTAAAATTTAAAATAGATTTAATGTTCTATGAACAGTGAAATATGTGTTGAATAAATTATTCCGTTTAAGAGTCAAATTGCTCTTACGATATGTCATTGTCTTATTGATTGCAAATTGACAATTATAACTTCGTTATCTCATTTTTCTTAGTGTTAAAGGTGGTGTCCGGCGAATATTTTCGTGATCAAACTGTGAAGACAGAAATATAGCCAAAGTGATTCTGCATACCGTTCATAGATTATTTTATGCTAAGTCAGCTCGCTAGAATCATGGACGAATCATGCTTGATGTACAGGCAAAGGCGCGAAATTTTGAAAATAAGAAAGTTCGGCAATAGGTTTCGAACCCGCGACGTTACGCTAACTAGACAGCGCATTTACCACTACACCAAGGGATAGATGCCTGGCCAAGCTAATTTCTTGCATATCACTAATCTCTAGCACAAATGATGT
The DNA here is from genome assembly GCA_943737045.1 of Parapristionchus giblindavisi. Lineage (NCBI taxonomy): Eukaryota > Metazoa > Nematoda > Chromadorea > Rhabditida > Diplogasteridae > Parapristionchus > Parapristionchus giblindavisi. The sequence continues at coordinate 192,808 of CALSFV010000659.1, forward strand.
TACATATTTGCATAAACATTCGAGGGCCTCCATCTTTAATATATCCCCCTGGTGGGTTGCCACGTCTAAAATATTCCGGTTTCATGTATTCACTGTTATTCTTTCTGTTTTGGAACATGTACCCACATATAAATTTTGTTATAGTTGGAAAAGAGAGAAGCAGTTGTAAAAACGCATTTTATTATTTTTTTATAATTTTTTCTCTTTTTTCGAATTTCTCGGATTTCTCGAAAAAATAAATCGAGAAATCACATTCGACAAATTTTTCTCGAAATTTTTTCTCGCACAACCTGGTGCACGCTACTCTAACAATTCAACACTGTAGACTCTTTGCCATTTGTTTTATGTTTGCTACTTCCCACAACCTGGGCTTGTAAAATAATACCAATTGTTTTTTCCAGTAACTGCAACAACCTCTTCACGACGTTTTGTTCAAAACCGACCAACAAGAATGACAACCCTGAAGGGTGCAAACCCTACGTCAAACCGCGAGAGTCAATTCACGGTTTCAGCGACTACGATGAACCCAACGCTGCGATCATTCAAATGTAATCATTAATAAATAACTATAACAATAATACAGATAAAATAATCATTACTACTGAATTTATTTTTTTCATTTCTCAGGATGTCAGCATCGATGCTATGGCTGATCCTCACTATCGTCCATTAAATCTGATGTGTTGTAGATGTGCAATCTGATCGTCTATTGAATAAATGTGTTGAGTGACAGACTTGTTTTTTGTACTTTCTTCGTGAAATAAAAACTGTCTCATAGTTTATATCGCCAGTATTTACAGCTCATTAAAATATTTCATGGGTGTTGAATGGCATGCAGATTCCACTCATCAGTGAATGTTGTTCGTACACTGTTGACAACCTTTCTAAGAAAAATTCGTGCACCGAAAATAATATTGACGGGTTGCATCATCACTACGAAATAATACGATTATTAATTATTACAACGGAAGCAGGATTGGATGCCTACTTAAACGATAGCAACCTAAAAAACATGAGCACGACTGCTCATCTGACTCAAAATTTATGACATTGCAAAGGTTTGTCGAATACGTTTGCCTATACTGTACATCTTTGCTCTACTAAATCCTGACGGAAGGGAAGGTAATGGGGAGTTGTTTACTGAATAGTCCCCTCATTGCTTGTTATTCGCTAGGAACGAGGGAACGCCAAAGTGTGGTTGAAAAAAGAGAATGATGAACAAGGACTTTCCCGCTAACCTAATATATTATTTATCGAATCTGTTGAGAACGATCTATTATTGCTCCCAGTCATCCTTCTTCGTCATTTATAATTATCCACCTCCATGACCATTTCCTTCACCCGATTCACTGATAACGTGACGGACATCCATCAACCTTGTGTATACGGCACTTCGAGAAGATCAACATATTCTCTTGATAGTTTGACATGAAATTAATAATTATTAACATTTTTATTCATAAGATAATAGAAAATAATAGCATTTTTTTAAACAGTAACGACGACGACGAACAGTAGAAGACCCAGTCGATAAATAATTTCCGCGGATAATCTAGAACATGCTTCGCTTATGACAAAATCTTTAACTATAAATATCAGCGTAGTTTTCGTCATTTCGTCGATAACGACCATGTACCCTTCGGTTTGTTTGTGCGCTGCCTTCCCCTCTTCTTTACTTCACTGCTCTCTCGCCTCTAGTGAATAACAAGTGAGAGTGCCTACTAGTAAACATCCCCCCGTGACTCTCCCTTCGTTCCAGCCTCCTCTAACCTCGTTCCTATGCCTGTTTTAGTTCTGTGATTCAATTTCATTATACGTTTAATGGAAGAGATTTTACTCACCTATGTGTTTCCTTATCTAACTAGTTGATTATTTCATATTAAAAAAGGACAATTTGAACTCTTGTTAGTCGTAACGTTTAAAGCGAAAGTCACTACTTCGCATAAACAACAAGCGTATCCCTCATCGATTCATTCTTCCCTCTAGTGTCTAGTATTCCTCACCCTTCCGTCTTTCCGCCAATTATTGATTTCATCCACCCTCTAGTGGAGAGTTCGCCTCGCTAGTTTGTTCACTTTACACATGCAAAATCATATTTCTCCTGAAATTCATTCACGTATCCGTCCCCATCTATATATCAGGTTGCCGTTAGTTTTAATAGCTCTGTTTGCTTTTCCACTACGTGCTGCAGTTGCACTTTGGTTTTCTCTCGCCACTAGTGAATAACAATCAGAGAGGGGCCTTTGCAGTAAACAACTCCCCATTCCCCCATTTCCCGAGACTAGTTATTAATTTAATTTCATTCATCAAATATATACATATTCATAAAATATTACTGGCAAAGGGTAATATTGTAACTATTGTTATAATAGGGTAATAGGGCATTGTAATCCTCTACGATTCGCATTCACTTTGCGAATTATTGAAACATTATCCCTCGTTGCATAGGTCGAACAGTATGATACAAAGTGCCAAGCTTGGCCGCATTTTCATCCAAACTTTCCAAAAATCGAAAAACCTGACCGCATTTTGAGCAAATATGTTAAACTTCGAAAAATATGACTGCATTTTGAAATCCGATAACCTTCGCTATTCGACCTATATTTTCTGAAATTCCGAGTGAGTTGACAAAACGTCTAGCCCCAATTTCAGGCTAATTTGTCATTCCTTTATTATGACGAATACCTTTACATTTCCATCCAGATCCATCAAGGAATGGTGCCAAATTGTTAGTCTCATTGATTTTAGTTAAATAAGGTTATCGATTAGTTCAGGCTAGTCAATTTAATCGTGAGAATTCTGATGAATTGAGTAGTGTTCTCAACAATACTGTTGATCTGCTGAGAATAGCAAAGTTCAATTCGAAAGTAAGTTATTAAATGCACTTTGCAGAGGTTATAGTAATTTTCATAGATTCATTCAATTTTTAGCGTGTGAATGAGAGGATCGGCATTATAACTTTGGCCAAAGAAAGGGCTTTCAAGTTTGATGAGAAACGGTAATTTATATTGTTTTTCATCATTCTCATACAGTACAGCAGAATCCCCCAGTGAAAATGGGCGCCCCGGGTGACCCGGGGCGCCCATGAGGCCCCTCGATTTTTTACGCTTTGAATGATGAATATCAGCCTTTCAAATTGTTTGCGTTGTTTTACTTCAGAGTTGACGTAATTTATCAAAGAAATTTTAGAATTTTATAAATTACGTAGCCTGAGAAAAAATATTGAAAATTATAATTTTTGTTAATTTTTGGCAAATTTTGCATAACTCGCGCACGCTCGGCAAATTCTATCGCAAAGTTAAATCTTCCCAGCATTTCTTTTTCTTAGCAGAATTCAGTTGACAAGCATTAAAAATCCAAACTTTCGTTGATAAATTTAATCAAATCTGGAGTAAAACAAAGTAAACAATTTGAACGGCTGATATATACAAAGCGTAAAAAATCGAGGGGGGCTACATGGGTCACCCGGGGCGTCCATTTTCACTGGGGGATTCTGCTGTACTGTATGTCATATATTTGTTATCTGAAATCAATATCGTTACCGATAATATTATTTCCCAGAATATTGCTATTGAAAAATGACAATTTTTAGAGACGATCCTTTTCGACTTCTCCTCTACGGACTTTGTGATTCCACAATTCAGATGGTCTCACAATTCACTGGATATAGAACACCGGTAAGATTATTCTCATAAATATTATTTTGATGTTATAGGAAAAGTGATTTATTTTCTACTATTGATTTTTTACTCAACATCATGATGATTTGAATTTGGGTTTTGCACAATTAATGCGTTTCAGACGAATCTACACAAAATCACTGACATGTTAATGAACAAGAGAATGGATCAATCGAAAAATAGTTCTTCAAGTGTGCAATCAATGACAACGAGTGTATCTTCGTTTCAACCCAATACAAGTGTAAGCGAAAAATATCGCTCATCCATCTAAAGATTTTCAGGATATGCGGGCATCTGAATCGGACGACTCATCCGAACATATTTCCACCCTCAAAGTAACAATCAATTTTTTGAACACTATAATTTTCATTAAGTAATTTCAGGAAAGTAATGATAAAAATTGTCGCAGCAAAAGCGAAGATGCAGCATGCGATTCTGAAAAGGTTAGCATATTTAGCTCTTTATGTATACAAATTATACAATTTATACTATCGTTTATATTTTCAGGTAAAGAAAAAAGAAAGGACCAAGCAGAAATTTCCTTTTTACATTCTCAGAATTGAGGGAATCTGCGAAACGAGAACAAAACATAATAATAAGGTCATTTTTATAGGCTCTACGCCTCGTAAATTTGTGTTGCAAATTTTCCAATATTAGAGCTCAGGCAAATCGTAATCCGAACACTTGTCTTTTTGAATTTAACGTTTTTTTAAAAATCAAATCAGAGTGATTTTAAAGTCTAATTTAGCCTTGGTTTCTTCTAAAATTGCTCTGATTCGATTCAAAACGATTTACCTGACAATCGTTGTGAGAGGCTCAAATTTCTAGAAAATGGGTGCCCGAAAATACTTCTATTTCAGATGACTCCAATGCCTGGATATACGATTCTGAAAACGGATGAAATCATTTGCGCAGTTTGTCTGGTTTGTTCTGTTAAAGAACACGAAATTCCCATAATTTTTCTTATTTCAGAAACAGTTTGAAAAGCACTCCACACTTGTCAACCACTATCATGATATACATAAGAATTCCATGGTTGGGGTGAGCCTTCTTGGAGTTTTCAAAACAAAAAAAAATATAGAAAAACATGTTTCTTGATATTTTTTCGCTCAAATTCATTGCAGAACAACTCTTGGTTTGAGTGTACCGTGTGTAAACTCGCACGAGCGAAATCCGAAATAATGATATCTCATCTCAAAGAGGTTCAGCATTACTCTTCATCATTATTATTTGTTTTGTGATTGAACTAATAAAATATCTACATATACCAAAAGCAACCAAAAGAATATTAACTAACAATAAGATGGAAAAAAAGTTCAACTCTCGAAATTAATTTCAGTGCCCCAATTCGACTTTGCAAGTTTGTCGTCTCGTCAAAAAGTAATATCAATATTCTTTGACATTTTACTTAAAAGTTTTTTGTGCCGCCCATCAATTTTTTGAAACCTAATTTTCAGATCCGATAGTGAAATGAACAGGGATCCATTTTCATCCACTGAAGAATCATACCAGATTGTATGTATTCGATTTATAACGTTTAAAAAAAAGACAATTAATAATTATACAAAATTTATTGATCCAGAATCAAGTTCGAAATCGAAATGATATATGAATTTGCAGGATGCTGGCGATTCTGAATCGGATGATTCTTCCGAATATATGCCCACAATCAATGTAACTTTTACTATATTTAGAACAAAATAATCTTACTTAAATATTTCAGGAAAGTAAAAAAGCTCGCAGTGCACGCGAAGATGTAGCATGTGAATCTGATATGGTTAGCACATTTAGCTCTTTATGTGTAATATACACTGGAAAACTATATCATTTTGAAGTATTACTAATATTTTCAGGTTAAGAAAAAAGAAAGGGCCAAGAAGAAATTTCCTTTTGACATTCTCAGAATTGAGGGAATCTGCGAAACGAGGACAAAACACAATAATGAGGTCATTTCTATTAGGTTGTCGGGAAAGTCTTGACAACTTTTTCGATCGTTTATTTCTCGAAGCAAACAGAAGTACGTTATGGGTTATATGCTCCATCATGATCAACAAATGTAGTGCCAACGTTCGGTCAATGTGTTGTTCCCTCTTTGTAGAACCCAGCTGGGCGCGAAGTAAAGTATTGCTTGAGTGCAGACTCGACACTTCCACGGAACTTGAAGGTCCTATCTCGAAGGGCACGGGTCTGGCTTGCGAAAAGCTAGTAATCCGACGGGGTCAAGTCAGGAGAATACGGGGGGTAATGTAGAACCATCCATCCATATACGGCCAGTTCCTGCTTATCTTTATTGAAGACATGGTGACGGGGGTAATAGTGGTGATAATATACTTTTGTGTTCTTCTGGCTTGAAAGATCGACTGCCTTCATCATATTCCGTAGTTGTGTGACGCACTTGGACCTGGTAATTGTCATGCCCTCGGGGAGCAGCTGCCTGCTGATCACACCATCCACTCCCCACCACCCTGACAGCATGGGTTTTTCGGGGCGCAGGTTAGGTTTGAGGGCATCCTGTGGTGTCTCTCGTTCTTCAACCCTCTCGGCTCACCTGTGGTTGTTATCGTAGTAGACCCACGTTTCATCCCCTGTTATGAGCCGGTCCAGCCATCGATCCCCAGAGAGGAGAGTGGGGTGGGTAATGGAAACATCGATTCGACGATCAAGGTTGGTTTTGGTGTGATCATAGGGTATGAATCGACCGAGAATTTTTCCCATTCCAATGGATTTCCGGTAATCCTCGACTGTGCTATGGTGGACTCCAAGTGTGAGGACCAATTTACAGACACTTTGAAATGGGTCCGATTCCAGAAGTTTCTTCGACGTGTCAAAATTCACGGGGTCTGCCGTTTAAGGAAGGAAATGTCGTTTCATTTGAAGCGCAGGAACCAAATCTCGATGGTGTTGTAGTGTGGGCATGTCTGTCATAAAAAATCTTCAGGAGGGTATCCGAATCCTTCGTTGAGGTGTCGGATAGGAAGAGGTAAAGTGGAAGATGACGGTTGTGAAAAGCACTAATGTTATACATCGTTGCACAACTAGAGCCTGACTGATGTGAATGGAATGGGGAGTTGTTTACTGCAAAGGCCCGTCACTGCTTGGTATACACTAGTAACGAGAGAAACCCAAAGTGCAACTGCGACACACAGTGGAAAGACAAACATATATGTCAAGACTTTCCCGACAACCTAATATTTATAGGTTTTGCACCATCGGAAATAATATTGTTTACAAGTGTGATAATGGTGTTGTAAAATTTGCCAATATTTGATCAAATGTTTGCCCTAAAATACTTCAATTTTAGATGACTCCAATGCCTGGATATACGATTCTGAAAACGGATGAAATCATTTGCGCAGTTTGTCTGGTTTGTGCTGTTAATGAATACTTTAGTCCCATATTTTTTTTCTTATTTCAGAAACAATTCGAAAAGCATTCCACACTTGTCAACCACTATCATGATATGCATAAGAATTCCATGGTTGGGGTGAGCCATTTTGGAGTTTTCAAAACACAAAAAATTGCAAAATACATGTTTCTAGGTTTTTAGGTTTCATCGCGGACATGCCATTAACAAAATTTTCAATGAACAAATTTCATTACAGAACAACTCTTGGTTTGAGTGTACCGTATGTAAAATCGCGAGAGCGAAATCCGAAACAATGAAATCTCATCTCAAAGAGGTTTAGACATCTTTAATATTTGTTAAATTTAATATTTATAACAAATATTTATTATGATATCATTTGTTTCACAATAAATGAAACAACAAGACCAAAAGCAACCAAACGATCAACTAATATGGAAACAAGCTCAACTCTTGAAATTTTTTTCAGTGTCCCTATTCTACTTGGAAAGTTTGTCGTCTCATCAAAAAGTAATACCAACATTCTCTTTCATTTTATTAATTTAGTTTAAAAAAAGGTTGTTTTTTCAATATTCAGAAACTTAAAAACTTCAGGTCCGATAGCCACAGGTTCAACATCGTAAACCCTTATCCATTTCCATCTAAATCTATAGATGATTGGTCCCTGATTGTATGTTATCGATTGAAAACTTTAAAAACATACAATATTCATTAATTCAGGCACTACAATTCAATTTGGATAATGAAGATGAATTGGGAACAGTTATCCATCGCAGCATTGATCTTATGAGAATTGCGACTGACAATAACAAGTCTAGTGTACGTTCTACAGTCTAAGAATGAGAGAACAAAAATGTTTTTTTTTGTCTGAAAATTTCGATATCGATTAATGCAAGTAATTATTCAGCAAATCAATGAGAAAATGGGAGCTTTAACGCATTCCAAGGAGAGAACATTCAAGTTTGATCAAAAACGGTAAAACTTTATTACTTACGGGCTTAACTCCCATGTTCGTGGATTAAATGTGACTCGTAAAGGAAAATGCATCTTATTGTTTCTACTACCTTTTCCGTAAAAATCTTATCGGTTTTGCCATGTTTATAGCGATGAACCGCTTCGATTGGTTATATATGGCATTTGCGATTCTGTCAGTCAGGTGGTATCACATTTTGCCGGATACAATGCTCACGGGGTAATGTTTTATAGCCGGTAAATTTCATTCATTTCTTCATATTTTTTCATCTCAGGCCAATCCAGAGACAATATTAATCGATGATCCGAAAGTCTTTCCTGGAAATAGTGCTGAACAAGAAGTAAGACATAAACACTCTTTTTTTAAATTTACAAGGGAAGTATGGTGCGCCGGTCCGGGACTTCGGAATGAGACATATACCATTCGATAGGTCTCCAAAATAGAAGACTCCCATTTTAAGGATTTTGGCAACGTACCCCTGGGGACCGAGTAATTTGCATATTTCTGACTGTCTTTTTTTTCGCCCTACAATAAGATCCAGTCTCTGTGAGATCGATAGCAAGCAGTGGTGGCCGGATGGATAAGAGGATTGTCTATATATCTTTTTCTCGCAAGTTCGATTCCCACACAAGTTCAACTTCTTTTGAAAATCTTATAAAAATCAATCAAAAATATTTTGCATTAGGATATGATAAGGATAATAAAATTACAATTTATAATGGAAAAATGATTATGATTATAATTTATGATAGTTTAAAATGAAAATCGAATTATTTTCAATTGTTGTTTTTTGTAACATTTTCCCGTACGTGGAGTGGACTGGCGGTCGTTAACGACGAATATCTTCGTAAATATATTATAAAAGCGATACATTCTTGGTAATAGCGCTCCTAACGTAAAGGAAAAGTAAAAGTAAATTTACAATCCGTTATTCAAGACACACCTGACCTTCTAACATACTCCTTGAAATATGTTATCAAAATATATACCCGAATCCAGCCCTGCATAAATCCTCACAAGTACACTTGTTATATGTATGTATATATATATATAAATCTATACCGAGGACTCATCGAATTTAGATAATTGATTTTTGCCGTTGATCCAAGAAAGATTATCGTAATTACCCTAATTACTGTAAAGCGAGCGTTAGGAGAGCTACAATCAAGAATGAATCGCTTTCATAATGTATTTCCGAAAAAAATAGCAGGTCTCTATCTTTAACGACCGCCAGTCCACTCTACGTATGGGAAAAATGTTACAAAAAACAACAATTGAAAATAATGAATTCGATTTTCATTTTAAGCTATCATAAATTATAATCATATCATAATAATCATTATAACTATAATTATAATCATCATTGTAGTCACAATCATTATAATCACCATTACATTATAAATTATAATGTTTATAATCATTTTCATAGTAATGTATTGCTGATTGATTTTTAAAATGATTTATGTAAGATTTTCATGCATGGAAAAATAGCAAAAGAAGTTGAACTTGTGTGGAAATCGAACTTGCGAGCAAAAGATATATAGACTCTTATCCATCCGATCACCACTGCTTGTTCTCAATCTCACAGAGACTGGATCTTATTGTAGGGCGGAAAAAGACAGTCAGAAATATGCAAATTACTCGGCCCCCAGGGGTACGTTGCCAAAATCCTTAAAATGGGAGTCTTCTATTTTGGAGACCTATCGAATGGTTTATGTCCCCTTCCGAAGTCCGGGACCGGCGCACCATACTTCCCTTGTTAGTTCGCTCATTATGAGTTTGATTATATTATTCGCTCAAAATCGTAGATACTCCGCTCGATAGAAATTTTTAAATATAGAAATATTCTGTTTCTAGGATAATATGAATAATCTGGAAGACGCGAAGCACGAGAAGTCTGAGGAACCAGAAGAAATTCAAATTGATTTGAATAATAGTGTTCTTCACGATGAAGAAATCATTAAAAACGAGGTTAATAATGAGGTTTGTGAGAGATTTAAGAAAGTTGAATATACATATATTGATATAATATCTCCATCGAAATTATATTTTCTCTTGTGGATGATAAAAAAAGTTATGGTGCATCATAGTTTTTTTTATTTGATGTTTACGTTCAGTGAGGCGTTTTTTTGTTTACGCACCCACTCTTAAAGGCGCGCTATGAGCTAATTTTCCTCAACGCTCTGACAATGCTCTCTCGTAGATTAAGAAAGCGAGAGAGCATTGCTAGAGCTCAAATTAGCTCGGGTTGTGCCTTTAAATTTCGTTGTCTTTTATAGGCATCAGTAGCTGACGATGACGCTGTTCATTCGTCTATAACTCAAGTCAGTATTCTACAAATAAGAATTTTCTTAAAACAATTTTCAGGGACAATTCTCCGAAACGGTTCGAATTATAAGGACTAAGAAGCGTCCTCAGAAAGTAGAATCTATTAACAATTTATCATTTAAATATTTGAATATATTTGAAGGTTAAGAAAGACGATCGGAAAGTTTCCTCTAAGGATAAATTTCCTTTTATGATTATTCGAATACGTGGAATTTGCGAAATTAAGACAAAAGAGAACACTGAGGTAGTTCACTTTGAATTAAAATAATACTAAGTAAATCTTACAGTAGTCATTATTATATCTTATCTTCTCTTTTCCTTATCTTTTCACCAATCTAACACCTGGAAATGGTAACATCATGGCGGCAATTCTTTTCAGATGACTGCAATGATTGGATATAAAATCATCAAAAGTGAGGAAATTGTTTGCGCCGTATGCCAGGTAAACTCATTTGAAAATTTTCCTGAAGTAAGTTGTCAAAACTTTTTTTTTCAGAAACAATTTGACAAACACTGTAGACTAGTGTACCATTATCACGACGCACACAAAAATTCGATGATCAGGGTAAGTCGGTTATTCTCTGATTTATGGTAGCGCGTTATGCCACTAGGTCGGATGAGAACCGATGAATAAGAACCGGCTGGATGATAACTATATGTACAAGAGAGGCAAGCACTGATGAATAGACAAAGTATGCAAATGGTTATCATCCAGTCGGTTACTATTCATCGAATCTCATTCGACCTATTGCCGACGTTATAAACAAGAACTATATTTATAGTTGATTGACGAGAGAAAATAACAATATTTGTATTACATATTTATCGAAAGAAAGGGAAGAACTGTAATGGATAGATCAGGGCACTATTCCATAAGGATTCATAAGACGCATCCACATACACTTTTTATCACTACAAGAGTATATAAATAAATTGAATTTCTAAATTCAGAACAATTCGTGGTTCGAATGTACCGTATGCAAATGTGCGAGAACGTCTCCTCTCGCAATGAAAACGCATGCTAAAGATGTAAGAATAAGGTTGTGCATAAGTTTGTAAAAAAATCTGTTCACATTTAAAGGATTTCCAACGTTAATAACAACAATGTTTTGCTGTTCTTTCAAAATTACAAAATAAAGATGAAAAACTGAAGCAATATTACTATGGTTTCAGTGCCCACAAGCCACATGGAAAGTGTGTCGCATTGTACCGAAGTGATCTCAAATATACAAATAATCTAATTGTTAACTGTATTTTACATTATTTCTATTGTCATTCGTATTTTTGTATCGGCAAGAACAAATAAACATGCAGTCTGAAATAGTTCAATAGTAACGCATTTCACAGATGGGTGGGTATCGGGTCTTTAGAGTTCAGTTCGGCTTGTCATATTGCTGTGTGATGTGCATACTCCCCTTCCGTGTTCTTCCTCAACAATGATGTAAGTTCTCTCCGAGAATCATGTAATGTCGCGTTAATTTTCATGAAAAAAAATCAGGAAAAGCACAACGGTGTTAGTTTTGCACTCTTTGAAAAAACACTATACAAAAGAAAATATCCGGTTCCATGACTCTTGTTTTCTGGGTTATAAAGCACGAAAAACGCGTACAAACGAAGTTTCAAGTGTCTAGCTCTTCTAACAAGCTAACAACAATGTAAGAACGGAGATATTCTCTTTTTACATGATTTTTCGAGAAAAAAAGCAGGCTTGCCAGGGAACACAGATAATTGCTTTTTACAATACTTTGTCCAAGAGTGCAAAACTAACGGAATCTTCTCTTCTATCTCATGATACTTTCTAATTCTATATCCGAAATCATACGTGGGCGACAGCGTCGCTAACCCACCCGGTTTGGTCGCAAACGTTTAGCCGAAACGTGGCAGTGCGTTTAGTGACCTGAGATGGTATTAACGATTAACGAATTAACGAAAATAAATTAATTTTCGTTAATTTTTTCGTTAATAAAAATGAGTGCTTGGGCGCTGGAGAAGCGCATTTTTCCTACACAGTAGCCCCCCTTTATGCAAAATCTATTTTTGACCAAATTCTTTTTTTCTTCTTCTGTTTTTAAAGCTGTATTCATTTAAAAACAATTGATATATCGATTTATGGGACATCACTGATCATGTTGTTCTAATAAATAAACGTGTTTGGAAAAAATTTCATACTTTGAGCATTAGCGAAAGTTAACGAAATTAACGAAAATTAGCGACTTATTTTTCGTTAATTTAACGACTTAACGAATTAACGAAAATTTTCATTAACGAACACCTCTGATTGCGATCTCACATGACTTTCCATTGATGACTGTAACCAATCAATTAATTTTAGGAAAAAAATGTAAATGGGATAAAGTTCACATTTTCATTTAATTTTTTTCATATTAATTGAATCAAATTAAAATTTCCATACAGTCGTTGTTTTTTAGGTCACTCCGCAATTTCGCTGCCATTTTCCATTTCATTCGTACGTCTTCCCACTTCACTTGCTTCTCCTCATCTCTCACTTATCGGTCGGTCACTCTTTCACTCCATAACTCGATCCCAATTTGTTAGGACAAACTCGATCTCATGAAGTTATGTGTAGGAGACCTTTTCAGCATATTCTAGATGCTGCGTACGGTAGACTATGGGTACTGTAGATGTTGAGTACGGTATATATTGGGTTACGGTAAATGCTGCATACGGTAGATATTGTAAAGGGTTGGGTACGGCAGAGTTTGATCTTTGGGGTAAGGAACAAGATGCGTACGATGTGTATTGGGTATGATAAGAAAGGAAATGTTCCAGAATTTTGCGATACCGTATAGCATTAGGGCTATCCATGTGGTAAAGCTGATCGATGTCAACTGATTCCATAATCGATATTTGATTTTTGAAGAAATGGCTCCAAAGACCAAGAGAAAGACGAAGAAAAACGGTACCTCAAAGGGGAAAACGAAGGACGTAGAAGTTCGTTTTTGATCTTTGATCTTTGATCACTGATCCTTGCATTTTAGCAGAACACCAGTACAATCGATGATGATGGAACCCAGGTCGACGTAAGTGGAAGGAAAAGGAAGACCAAATCGAAAAAGTGAGATCAACGATCAAAGAGCAAAAATCAATCAATACTATTATAGGGCCTCTGCACGCCAAAAGAAGGAGCAAATACCTATACCTGGGAAAGAGGCTTACGCAAACTTTGTCAAAGTAACTTCAGCTGTATGTCATCTTTGATCTTTGAACTTTGATCTTTGATCTTTATACTCTGTTTAGAGCGGCATCCAGGGCCTACTCGACGAGTTTACTGCTATCAAGAAACAAACACAAGCCATAGGAGGTTCTCAATGCAGTGATACTCTTCTAGTTGAAGAATAGTTCTAGCATATTAAAACAAATTATAATATTTTTCTTTGAGCTACTCCCAAAGTCGCATTCGATTCCAATGCTCCATTGAACCGATACAAAGGTATAGTAACGAGCGGGAAATTTGAAAATTCAAATTCAAATATTTAGATGTATTTTGTGTCGACGAATCACGTGTCGTTCTTAATTGGCCTGCAGGAGAAGGTGAATTTGATCTCTCATCTTTGATCTTTATTGATCGTGATATTTAAGGAAACTATATTCATGCTAATTGGGTGAATGTTGATGACACTCGCAAGTATATCTGCACACAAGTACTATCTTTGATCTTTGTTCGTTGATCATTGATCTTTGATCTCTTCTAGGGTCCAATCATGAATACAATTGTTGATTTCTGGCGTATGGTTTGGCAAGAAAAGTGCAAGTATGAAGATTTCGCTGTTTATAAAATGTCCAAAATTTAATTTCAGGTCTATTGTGATGTTGTGTAATATCGTGGAACAAGGCAAGAAGAAATGTGAACAATATTGGCCAGAATCTGGAGAGGTTTTCATTGTTTTTAAAAATAAATAATAAATTGAATTGTAAATAGATGCAGTACGGAGAAGTAAATGTGAAGGTGGTGAAGAAGTCTGAATGGCTTAAGTTTATGACTCGAACCAATCTCCTTCTCAATGTTGGAGAGGTAAACATTCATTTTGAGTCCATGATCTTTGATCTTTGATCTCTGATCTTTAATAGGAGAAACTCGAAGTGGAACATATTCAATGGAACGATTGGCCTGATCGTGGTGTACCTCTCGATGTCATCGCGTGCGTTCAACTCATTCAACTGTTATCGAAGCTGTCGCCTACCGTAATCCATTGCTCGGCAGGTGCACTATAATGATCTATCGACAACTGATTTTATTGATTCAGGAATCGGACGTACTGGAACTATAGTAGGATTGGATCTGATGATCACAAAGTTGAAAGCCGGAGTGAAAACTACTCTGAAAGATGTACGATTTATTATTTTTAATGTATCAAAATACTATTCTATTAGACACAAAAAACAGAGAAGGTAATCTTGTTCACACTCTCACATCTTTCTCTTTAATTTTCTCTGCTTTAGAACGTTACATCAATCTATTTTCTCTCATTTGAGGTAGTGATAGGTTTACGGGCGAAACGTCATGGATCCGTTCAAATGGATATCCAATACCTCTACATGCATAGAGTATTGCTTACAGATGCGGTTAAGAATCAGGTCAGGATTAAAACCCAAAGATCAAAGATCAAAATTCACTTGTAGGTCGTCACGGAGAATGATATCTCTGGGTTCGTCAAGCAATACGAGGCACTCTGCAAGCTGCGTGGTTTCATGTAATATGGCCACGCCCCCTTTCAAGTCCCTCCTGTCAAGCTCCGCCCCTCCCGTTTCATTTGTGATTTGACAAAGAACCTCGAGTAAAGAGATTAGATAAAAGCTTGTCCCTTCTCCGAACTGTATTCTAGCAGTGAAATCCAAACAGTAAATAACAAACATTTCGGGTCATTGATAAATATGGAAGAACGTTCTGTTACAGAGAAACATTAAATGCACATTAAAGACCCTAGCTAATTTTACTCTCCACTCTGGCTATGCTCTCTCGCAGACAAACGAAATACTATTGTCAGAAAGGAGAGTTTCTAATTAGCTCAGGATGTGCCTTTAATAGCAACAACTATCCTTCGGTATCTGAAGTTGATCTCACTGACAATGAACTTGTAAATTCTTTGATAGCAACTTGTATTCAATCATTTGTCGACCGCAATATTCTTCTGATCTATTATCCCAATGTTCACTTTCCTTGTATATCCTCATCGTGAAACATACTTGAACGATCTTTACATAGCTTATTAGGTCGGGATGCGGATTCTATCTATCGAGAACAGTGAATACTTCTCGATATTGATTACGAACAATTTGTTGTGAGGACAGAGGATGCTTTCGTCAACACAATCCGAAATATCTCAAACTGTTTCCACTTGCGAATGTCCTCGTTTCTCTGTTCGCAACCATTGTTTTGACAATTTCTAAAGGAAAAAAATAAGATACATCACGTAAAAATATAAACCATTATCAATTGTCTCCGATGGCAACAACACTGCAAACACAAGAACGATGGAAAATGAATCAGTTCAGGGTCAAAGATCAAAGATCAAATTGGACAGTGGAGAGTAGGAGTGCGTATAAAAAGAGGATCAGATCTCATTAGTTAATATCTATTATCAACAAATCTTTTCATCTCAATGATAAATTGTTCATTATTATGCATAGCAGTCGTTTTTAAAGGTATTCACTATTAAAGAGTTTTAATTTTTTATTATAGGCATCAATACAATCACTTAGAACAGAGGTGGCACAAATATACATAAGAAATATAAAGTAGAGTTTTATCTTGTGATTAATCGAAAAGGCCTTCCCATGAAACATAATCGTATCGATTGAATCTTCCATTATTATGGTGATGATGTGATGCATACTGTAAAGGATGAAGATTATTGATTGATAAATCTTATAAAAAAGAGAATGTCCTGGCCATATGAGATGGCAATAGCAAGAATAGAATCAGTTTTCGATGCTGATTACGAATCTGCTTTCAAACGTGGGTTTCGAGAAAATCGATACTGAAATTCGACTAGTTGATTCGAAAATTCACTTCTTATCTACCTTATCTACTAAACCACACCAGTAGTTGTTTTTTAAAAAGTTGTTATATGAGTTCATGAACTCATTAGGATCATTTGTGTAGGAAGTCACACGAATTTTCGAATCAATTAGCCGAATTTCAATATTGATTTTCTCGAAGCTCAGCTCGATTGGGCAATGTTTGAAAGCGGATTCGTAGTCCGCATCAAAAACTGATTCTATTCATGCTATTGCCATCTCATATGGCCAGGACAAGTTGTAAGCATCCCCTTGTTAGATGTAGACTAAACATACCACATAGTTGTAAAACATTCAAGTGAGAGTGAAAAGGCTCAGCGCGCTCTCATTCAAAGAAATGAAGAAGACAATGGAGCTGATAAAAGGAGGAAAGAGATGTGAAATAAAGATTAGGACAATGTTAGAGATAAAAACCAAGTTTCAAGTCATTTACTAGTCAGGGAACCGAGATATTTGTTTTTTACAATGCTATTTACAAGAGGACAAAGTTAAAACACTTTTGCTTTTTCCGAGTACTATTTCCGGAATATTAACGCGGCATCAAACACGCGACATTGCGCGAACCAGATCGCAGTTTTACTATTAAAGCAATGCTTGTAATTAATTTAAAAGCGACAGTAACCTTTGTCAAATGTAGCCAACAGTTTTACTACACAGCGTTCTCATGACTTTCAAAGCAAGAACGACCGCTCAACATACAAACTCTCTCGAATACAATGGTCTCTCCTTTGTCTTGCTTTGGAAGAAAAATGGCTTGGACCAGAATACTGTGACTATCAATAGATGCGACAGGGATAAACATTACGGAGCTGTAATAATAATAATAATTTATCGTTTCTTGGACAAAAGAATATAACGATATTCTGTAAATAATAAATATTGATTAAATAGGAAGAACGACGAAAATGCTGCAATATCTTGATCACAGATTTGAAACTATTACCAAAAAATGGCGATGTTGGGTGAATTTACAATAGATGAATAAAAAATACTACAAGAGATGTGTAGCACTACTTATTGATTCCTCTAGTGCACTTTATATGTAGACTAATGTGGTGTTAAAATCTTGGAAAAGTAGATGGAAAAGTGAAAAGTAGTGTTAAGAGGCCTGTTCCCTAAGACTCCCCAGGGTCGTGAAAATCTAAATTTTCAAATTGATCCAAGTGATAGGCTTCTTGTGTCGTTTTACTCGTCTCACCTCGAAACTTTGTGTAGACTACAATTCCGTACCAATCGTTTGGAAAATACAGCATTTGTTCGGGAAAACCATCGATGACGTAAGTTCGAGCGAAAAATTCGCCAAAATGGTCTAACGGGAAGAACCTAGTTTTAAGTGAAATCGATGCAGAATTGCTTAGGCTACAATACCTGGTCGGAAATGTTTGTCCGCGGCTACAGCAAGTGTCCGAAAAAAACAAAATTTTGAGTCACAAAAGTGGTTTAGGAATCAACGCATATTCGATGCTAATAGTGAATTAGCAGTCACTGTGCACCCTAAACGCATCGCAAATGATATTTAGACTTCATCTCAACAATTTGAGAAATTATAATTTTTAAAAGTTTATTTTTGAAATCATTTTGTCTAATAGCCTGAGAGCACAAACAGGAAATTTCAGCTGTTTTATGTAATAAAGGCCGATGACAGTCATAACACCCAAGTATGAACTCCCAGTTCTCATTGCTAGCGCACGTGTCCGGGGGTGGTTGAATATGATCGAGTCTTAGGGAACAGGCCTCTTAACACTACTTTTCACTTTTCCATCTACTTTTCCAACATTTTAACACCACATTAGTCTACATATAAAGTGCACTAGAGGAATCAATAAGTAGTGCTACACATCTCTTGTATGCATCGTTACATTTCCCTGACGCGCCTACGCCGTCATGTAAAAAAACGTTACATTTGGCGACGCACGTCGACATCAATTTTGGAGTGTGTTGGGTCCCAAGGGGAAACCCCTGATTGTCATCAGGGGTAGGGTAGTAAGTTACCGTAACCATCGATCAATATTGGTTGGCTACAGTAACTTTTTACCGTACCCCTGATGACATTCAGGGTTTTCCCCTTGGGACCCAACACACTCCAAAATTGACGTCGACGCGTGCGTCGCCAAATGTAACGTTTTTTTACATGACGGCGTAGGCGCGTCAGGCAAATGTAACGATGCAGTAGTATTTTTTATTCATTTATTGTAAATTCACCCAACATCGCCAATTTTCGTAATAGTTTCAAGTCTGTGATCAAGATATTGCAGCATTTTCGTCGTTCTTCCTATTTAATCAATATTTATTATTTACAGAATATCGTTACATTATTTTGTCCAATAAACGATAAATTATTATTATTATTACATCTATGTAATGTTTATCCCTGTCGCATCTATTGATAGTAAAACTGTTGGCTACATTCGACAAAGGTTACTGTCGCATTTAAATTAATTACAAGCATTGCTTTAATAGTCTAACACACCGAGACCGAAACCAACGCCGAAACCAGAGCGTAAGTTATTGATAGAGTAGCACTAATTTCAAACTTACAGAGTACAGATTACCAACGAGAAAACTTGTCGAATTTTTCACTTTTATTGGAATGTAATTCAATGTTTTATTAAAATGGTTTTTGTAATTACTGATAAAGTTGTTTAAAATGTGAATGAAAAATGTAATTATTGAAAACATATTTCGCCAATTACGACCACTCGTGATCAATGAGTTACCCTTCTTAACGACGAAGGCGACGACGGAGAGGCATTATGTGGAACTCTCACAGCAACCGAGACAACAACTTCTTGTGATGAGGAGCCATTCACTATGTTTTTCTATAATCCGGACGTAAGTACTCTTCTTTTCCCACATTAAAGGTGGAGTCCGGCGAATATTTTCGTGAACAAAGTGTGAAGACAGAAATATAGCCAAAGTGATTCTGCATACCGTTGATAGATTATTTTATGCTAATTCAGCTCATTGATCGTTAGAATCATGAACGAATCATGCTTGATGTACAGGCAAAGGCGCGAAATTTTGAAAATAAGAAAGTTCGGCAATAGGTTTCGAACCCGCGACGTTACGCTAACTAGACAGCGCATTTACCACTACACCAAGGGATAGATGTCTGGTCACTCTAATATCTTGCATATCACTAATCTCTTGCATAAATGATGTTACGTATTTGCATAGACATTCGAGGGCCTCCATCTTTAACCGATGCAAATTCTCTCGATTGAAATGAATGAACTATTGTGCGTATAAAATGTACTTGCATAAGAAAATGACAAATGGTGCTAACGAACGGAAGTCACAATCGAGAGGCGAGCGAGATGTAGCCTTATACATCTCGCTCTCGATTGTCTCTCCGCTGCCTCTCTCTAACCCGGCTGACCTTCGCCGCGCGCTATATTATATATAAAAGAGATCGGCATAGTTTCTGAACCGTGCAAAACAAGAAAGTCTCTTGTGGGAGTGATTGGCTACTCTCGTACCAAATAAAGAAGTGTATTTTATACGGTCAATAATGGGTAATGTATTTCCAGGACAATTCTGACGACAATTGGCCTCAGTGAAATGTGTTAATGGCGATTGGGAGTTCACTGATGACAACTCAGTTACCTTTAAACACAGTGAAATCCCTTCAACCGAAATATTTTTCATTGAAAATTAAACAACTGATCTTTTCTCCTGTGTTATTACCTGTTATTTCTCACGATAATAATATCAAGATAATAATTAATTAATGCCTGTTGTCATTGATTTGTATTGAAAATAAATAAATTGTTTTTTTTTAAAATTCACTTCTATTGCTGATCATTACGCAAGTATAATGAAACAGAAATAAAGTTTGGGATTTTGAATAAACACAGAATATTTTGGTCATTTTACGACTTCTCTAGTTCATTATCTTATTTATCTTACATCCCATTTTCATGATCTTCTCTTTATTTATCCTTTATGTGGTGACATTGTAAGGACCCCATCATTCATTAAGAGAGACTGTCTGAGAGGACTCACATATGAGAGGAAATAGCAAAAAATAAATTTTTATGTTTGATGTGGAATATAATAGTGCACTGCCAGGCGACATTAGCCGTTCATATGAGAAAGTTTGATTTTGTGTCTGAAGGTTACTGTAAGAAAAAAATGTTCGGAAGTCTCAAAAAATTATTTCGGTTCCCAAGCATTCGATCGGGAGCAGAGATGGTATTAACGATTAACGAATTAACGAAAATAAATTAATTTTCGTTAATTTTTTCGTTAATGAAAATGAGTGGTTGGGCTCTGGAGAAGCGTATTTTTCTTATACAGTAGCCATTTATGCAAAATATATTTTTTGACCAAATTCTTTTTTTTTCTGTTTTTAAAGCTGTATTCATTAAAAAATAATTGATATATCGATTTATGGGACATCACTGATCATGTTGTTCTAATAAATAAACGTGTTTGGAAAAAATTTCATACTTTGAGCATTATCGAAAGTTAACGAAATTAACGAAAATTAACGACTTATTTTTCGTTAATTTAACGACTTAACGAATTAACGAAAATTTTCATTAACGAATATCTCTGCTAGAGACTTCCTCAATGAACCGTAAGTGCAGACGATTCTTAACAGATTATGCTTTGTACCGCAATGCTTACTCAACTATTACCACGCATCCAATCGCATAATATAATTAGTACATTTGAAAAAAACGCATGTACTACGCTATACTACAAATTCTTATTAAAAGAATATTATGAAATGTGTTGTATAGTGTTTTGTGCGCTACTTTTTGTATTATGTAGCCTGGATTTCTTGCAATATCTGTGTAATATGGCGGTCTAGTGACGTATGCGCAAATCAGGATCAATTCGCCGTGATATTCGAAATGTTGCTTCCCCAGTAATCCCTGATATGTGGTATAAATTAAAGATCTCATCTATTTCATCCAACGTTTTTATCCGTTTATAATGCGGCAATCAGCGCAGTTGTCATGTAATATTTAGCTTAGTTGCTTAGACGAAAATAAGGATTAATTAGTTGGGATTTTCCACTTCCTCGAGAGGGTTAGCTTTATTTTTATTATTAATAAAATATGTCGATTACATCTCTGTTTTATAAGGTATTTTATTATTTTGTTCAAATAAAGAAATTTTAGTTCGTCAAATCCGCTCGAAACGGAAGTTACTGCATATCATGAATTTTATCCATCACTTTTGCTTGGATATCGCGTTGACCATTGCAAATCTTCTATTCGTCTATCTATTTTACACCACCGAAGGCGCATATTCCAAATCGCCTTTCTTTATCTACTTCTACAGCACAGGTATGCCATCACACAGAGAAAACAGTGCTAAACCATCCCAGCTCTACCACACAGTACACGAAAACTGAGGTGTCTTATGGTTAACACTTTTTATGTTGTAACACTATGTGTTCCATTATCAGCTCTAGTTTCATTTTCCACTTATTCTTTGTGTATTGTTTCCTTCCTCGTGTGAAACATAGACGATTGATTCGCATGATAAAAGTCAAAACCCTTTAGCTCCGTTTTTGCTTGACATTATTCCCTTTTCAGCTATATCGGGTATGTTAATGACGTATCTTGGATGGTTCAATATGGTCATGGTTTCCGTGCAGACTACGGAGTCCCATGGGATTATCATACACCTGGGATTAGTACGAGCGAGTTTTATTTAATCAAATAATTATAATAATTAATTTCAAGATCTTTTATGGAGCTATGTCACTCACGCATGCGATCGGTAAACTGCTTATGCTGGCTAATCGATATTACGTTCTACGACAGCTTAAGCATTCGGCCAATGTATGTAAGCTTCCTGAATATTAATGATATATAAATACTGAAATACGAGTAAATTTATCGAAATGACACGAACAGGACGAACTCTGTAGACTCTGTACACAATAATGGGCAGAGGCCCAGCTTCTTTATTTTGTTTCATCTCTCATCATCACTATGTCTACAGAATATTGATTGATGATGCCTTTTCAGGGTCGCTCTCTAGTAGCTCTGATAGTAGTATTGCAATTTCTGTTGCCTATCTTGCCACACTGCGTCCTCTTCGCTGCGAATCTTGTATGGAAGGAGGAGGATGGCGGATTGTATTATTATGGTCTTGTGACCACTGCGGGAGTGGTATGTTTGAACGAATTCGCATTATCATTAAAGTCGCAGAGTCATTAAATTCATTTACGCCGGCCACACTCTCTCACTTTTTTATCTGCGAGTGAGTGTGATCAGAGCAGAGAGTTCAATTAACTTGTCTCACTTGCTATATTTTTTCTTACTACCATATGAGACAGATAAGCCGGAGTCAGACAAGCCGGTTTAATTCTTTCAAACAATGAAATTTCTGTTTGCAGATTTACAGATCAATAAACGGAGTCGTGTACCTGATCTACGCAATTTTATCAATAATTCTCAACGTTCTAGCTCTATTGAAATTTCGTGAAATTCTTCGTCATACGGTATGATGAAAGTGCAATCACAAAGTTACATAAAGTCCGATTCAGAATCTACAATCACAAATAACGCTTGGTCAACAGCGTAGTATGATAATGTACGGATTGAGCTTCACTGCAATCGGAATCATCTTATCGTTTCATCAATTTCTGTGGACGTATTTCTATATTTTGGATGACCTTGAAAGTGTTGGCGTCACTCGCAACTTGGTGAGCAGTTGCCACAAAAATTCGTTAAAGTGACAAACCAGCTAATTTGAAACTCTCACTCTGGAAATGCTCTCTCGCTTTTTTTTCTACGAGAGAGTGTTACCAGAGCGGGAGTTTCAAATTAGCTCCTTTAATCATCAATTGTCGGATGACTGAGTCAGAGGTGATCGAATAAATCTGCCATGGGACAAACGATTTTTCTCTGTGAACTCACAGATCAAACTATCACATAAAAAATATACTAGACACTGAATAAATGCAGGAATTGGTCCCAATTTGTATAACAGGAAGGAATAATTTATCTGCGATTAATTATTTTTAAAATGTGCAAAATTCTTTTGCAGGCACATTAATACTTAGTAATATTCGATATGTTGTTTCAGTCAAATATTACGGACGATATAAATGCATTCTCACTTTCCCTTCTCCTCTGCTATTTCTCACCTCAAGTCAGAAGATTATTGAAGAAACGGATCGTGCGAAGGCAAGAATCATCAATAGATGCTAACGGTTCACGTGCGCAAGGAAAAGTTGTTGTTACACGTAACTGATTCCACGAATTTCATAGTTTTAAATAAATAAATAAATATAGAAAACATGTGCATTGATCGTATTTTGAATTGTTGTGATACTCGATGATGAAAGTGAAAAGATCAACAGGGACATTTATTAATTAAACATATTTTTCATCGAATATTGTGAACAGAAGTTATGGCATAAAGGATGAGATGAATTTCCATCGCTTATTTATGAAAATACAATAGAATGCAATTTTCCCGATTCTTGCTTTGGCATGCTGTAGGTCAAAACATGGGGAATATTCATATTCTTTACTTCAGTTCTTCTGAGAATATGGAAATATTGAATGACATAATGATAGAAATAGACAGATGATGATGATCTTGCATAGTATTTCATCATATAGAGACGTTTATGTGCGTCGGCTTTCAAATTGTTATAAGAAGCATTCGGAGAAAATCACTCAAAGATTATGTTATACCAGGAAGTCTCATGGGAAGGATTACACGGATTTCAACACTCAAAAAGATAATAATAATAATAATAATAATAATAATAATAATAATAATAATAATAATAATAATAATAATAATAATAATAATAATAATAATAATCTTTTTGTGGTTGCGATAAATTAAATTAAAAAGTAAATTAATTTGCACTTTAAGTGATATTTGAGCATGTCTAGTTCAATTCTAATTCTTCGTTCATTCTTTATTTCTATCACTTGTAACATTCGTGAACGGTCGCTCCATGCTAGTCAGGCCGCTTCTACTTTTTCATATTGCAGTTCAACTGAGGTGAGGAGTTCTTTTGAATGATATCAGTTATCTGGCCAATCGTTACCAGTCCCATATCCTGCGATACCGCATCTATATTTTGGGAACGAATTATATGAAAATAAAGGGGGCAGACTATGTATTATAGATCGAATAAAGGGTGACGGGATGTACTGCATAAATAACTAGCATTCGAGTAAAATGTATGTTTTGATTTATCCAACTAGCAAACACACCTTCTAGGAGACCCATATTTTGTTAAGCTTACTTTCTGTGCAACAGACGTGAAATTCACTCCTCAATCGGAAAGCTCGTAAAAATTTGACTATCATGGATTTGCCATGTCATTTCTGCCACTTCTGGCCATGTCATCATCACTAGAATTTCTATGAAAACGATGTGCGCTGGAGACTATGGGTGTACATAGTTCAAGGAGTGTCAGACACATTCAATCCCATAATACACCTAAAAGTTTACCTGCCTGAATCTAATTTCTACACGACAAGGGAAGAGGTCACAGTTATGCAACGATCAATGTCGATTTTAAGACTGGACCAAACTCCAGCACCAGAGCCATAATGGGGGCAGGGAATAAGTGATGCACGCGCCCCGCTTTTCACGCAATTCACCTATTAATAATTATATACAGGATCAACTATTCGATAATTAAAGATGTTATAATCAATCCAACCATTTCCCTTCCCGTGACCGCTTCTCCTGTACATATTGCCTTATTGCACCGTTTGACGCCCTCCACTGCTTCTCGAAAGGGCAGTTCTTATCGTACCGGGAGACGACCAAGGCCGAATTGACCGACTTCCTCGCCAACCAACTCGAGTAAATCTGAAGAGAAGGATGAACGTAAACAACCTGGATTGTAATAAAATACCATATATGTGACTATTGCCAATCGTTAACTTACTCTACAATTTTCTAACGGTAAACAATATAAAACTGTAAAAATCGAGAAGACTACTGACAATGAGGTTTTTGAATCCACACATGATTCAAGTAAAATGTGTTCAATTATTGGTGTGATTTAGTATGAATTTTATTTTAATAATTTATGGATTTCATCAGATTTTTGGCCATAAAATATATAAAAAATAAAAATGAATAATGCATTAATACAAACGAATTTCAGTTCGGCTCTGAAATGCCCCTCGATATCTAAAACAAAACTTGATTTTGGTCGGATTTATTTTATTAGTATAATAATCATAATAATAATAATGATAATAATAATAATAATAATAATAATAATAATAATAATAATAATAATAATAATAATAATAATAATAATAATAATAATAATAATAATAATAATAATAATAATAATAATAATAATAATAATAATAATAATAATAATAATAATAATAATAATAATAATAATAATAATAATAATAATAATAATAATAATAAAGATAATAATAATAAAGATAATAATAATGATAATGATAATGATAATGATAATGATAATAATAATTACAGGAAGTGGTAACTATGGCGATGAGACAGAATATGCTCATTCAATGACGCGAATAATTTCGATCTTCACTGCTTACAAAGAAGCCGATTCTATGACATGCAGGGACGCATGTAAAACAGAGTTCCATCGCGACAAAGACTCTGGATACAACAGTATTATAGAAGCAGGATGTGGTGTGGGTATTTATAATAAAATTAGACTTTAGATCAAGAAAAATCACTTTTCCACTGTCTACAGTATCTTCATTTCGAATATTATTATACAGTGAGTGCACTGCTCGAAATTGTTAAGGCACCACAAAATAGAGAGTCGAAAATCACAGTAATCTTCCCCCAGCATGCTGATATCTTTTATCATTTTTAGACATATTTCATATCATTGTGACAATTTGATGGATTTACTTACAGCACTCTCGACATCACACGAGCAATTGTACTGGTGGTTATGGTTGTTCCTGCAGTGCAGAGTAAGTTTTTAGACAGTATACAGTAGCGCTCAAAAAGATTTCACATTTGTATTTTTTCGCGATATCTTTTGTTGTACTGACCGAAATGGGATGAAATTTGGAATAAATGTTCCTCAAGGTAATAGAATAACGATACACATTTGGTTTTTCAAAAATCACCCAAATCAACAATTCACAGTTACAAAAATCAACACCAAGAATTAAACAAAAAGAGGTTAAGAAGGGTCCAGCACAACAAAATTAACATCATCTATGATCTATAGATCATATTTTAACTAAAATAAAGTGGAATAACCCATACAATCCATTGATGCTGACGACAAAAGGGCATACTATGGGTCGTACACAGGTGATGACTCACCGCCAACTCTCCAAGCAGTTCAGCACTTCTGTATCTGCTATAACAGTGCTCCTGAAGCTCATTACGATTTCTGAGAATGTTTATTGCTCTGTGGTACCATCAAGAACCAGATTCACCTCCAGACTAGCTGATTAGACGATCTATATGATGTCACGCGAGGACCCGCGCCGCACTGCCGTCGACGTTGCAGCTTAGCTACACACCCCAGGCGTCTCCAATGTCCCTGTTTTGACTTACAAAAGAAGTGTGAATGCTGCTGACATTCGTGGTTGTCGAGTAGTTAGCAATGCCCCGTCTGCCGAGTTGATTGGGACAACTCCTTTAGCGCTGTGTGCACCCCAGATCATGACCCCATTTCTGCCGCGCTTAATTGTCGATAATTGGTACTTTTATTGGTACCGAGTACCCTAAGGTCTCCCCAAATACTTTATCCCATCGCTTTTGAACGATAGAAGCTTGCTCTGAGAGGTCTACAGAACATTTTCCCACTATTTATTATTCCCGTGGATGCGCTCTTTGGCAGATGCTACTCAAGTCTTCCTATTCTTCACAGAACCAAACTGCTTGGTAACTGGCCGACAACCACGAAGGTCAGCAGCATTGAGGCATCTCTTGAAAGTCGGAACAGGGACATTGGAGACGCCTGGGGTGTGTAGCTCTGCTGCAATGGCGACGGAAGTACGGCGCCGGCCCACGCGTGACATCATAATAATCCTCTGATCAACTTCTCTGGAGGTTAATCTGGGTCTTGCTTGTACCACAGAGCAATAAACATTCCCAGAAATCGTAATGAGCTTCAGGAGCTCTGTTATAGCAGATACAGAAGTGCTGAACTGCTTGGAGAGTTGGCGGTGAGTCATCGCCTGTGTACGACCCATAGTATGCCCTTTTGTCGTCAGCATCAATGGATTGTATGGGTTATTCCACTATATTTTAGTCAAAATATGATCTATGATGTTAATTTTGTTGTGCTGGACCCTTCTTAACCTCTTTTTGTTTAATTATTGGTGTTGATTTTTGTAACTGTGAATTGTTGATTTTGGTGCTTTTTCGAAAAAGAGCTAATAAAGTACAGGATATCTGAAATTTTTGAAAACCCAAATGTGTATCGTTATTCTAATACCTTGAGGAACATATATTCCAAAATTCATCCCATTTTGATCAGTACAACAAAAGATACAAATGTGAAATCTTTGACTGTAAGATATATCCGTTCTGTCACTCTTAATGATATAGCTATATACATATTAATACTAAAAATATTCAGTAACTGCAACGACTACCACAATTATATCTGCACAACTCCAGTGAACAACCTTAAAGAAGAGTTTAAAAGCAATTCTCGAGATGGAGGTGATCCAGATCCACGCGCAGTCAAAGCGATATTGTGCGGACCGACCTCAGTGTAAGTATCGAGATAAACGTATTCAGTAGAAAGCATTTCCATTTCCCCTTTCCAAAATTCGCCGTTTTTTATGCTAAATGTTTTGCTAAATTCGATAATTTATATTTGGAAATAGAATGATAATTTTGTCACTGATGATGGGTTGAATACCCGAAACGCGTCTGACCGATAAACTAGAACCCAACTCTTGGTAAGCTATGGCATATCCAAGTACAACAAAAAAAATCTAGAAAATCTAGTAATGACACTGATTTGAAAATGTGTGTTGAGACCCTGCCCCGCAATGGATTGTCCGAGCGATGATTTATCGTCTAAGTGTTTGTAGGCGCCAATGATGCATGTCAACTGTTTCTTTGTTGACAAAAGCGGTCTCACTAGCATAGCCTGAGGTGTGGGCCAAAATTCATCGATAGAGCAAACTTCATGAATAAGCCTTGCATATTATTGAAAGAAAATTAGCTTGATCAATTCAGACCACCCATTGATTGCCTTCGCTTCAACGTCACTCATCCGATCAACTTGACTGATGGACATATTCCCTCCGTCTACAGTAATGAGCAATCCAAATACTATGCCGAACTCTTGAAAGATGGCGTCAGAAAATCCGATTATGAAATGACGTAAGCTATCTTCCATCTCTATGGTATTTATCAGTTAGTCGAACAAGGGTTGGCACAGACCAAAAATTTCGATACCTTCAAAAATTCGAAAAAAATAGTTAAGCAATGTTTCCTCTTTCGAAAACAACAACGCGCTAAAGTCTACTATTAATATAATGGAAACACAAGAATTGAAACTGTTTGATTTTTAATTTAATGCAGCGTGATGATACAATATATGATAAAATATATATTTTGGTCAGGCCAAATTAGAATTTTCGATTACAAATTTATATTTTGTTTAAAAAATTTTTTTAAATTGGATAACTGCCCTCAGATGCAAACTAATAACTAGCTATATGTAAACACTTTCAGACATTTCAAAGGAAGTTACATCCAGAGCGGATACAAATGTGATGGTTACTGTGAGACCGGCTTTGAAAACGGAACTGTTTATGGCCGTTGCAGGACCGATTGGGAGAGATTTGTAATATTTTTATCAAACGGAGCGTAACCTCTCTCAATGGTCTCTTCGACGCGCGATGCTTTCTCGCTGATAGAGAACAGAGAAAAAAGTGAAGAGACCATTGAGAGAGATAACGCTATTTTTAAAAGTGACACCCCGAGCTACAGTAGCGGTCAAAAGTATTCGCCCAAAACTTTGCAATGTCATAACTTTTGACTCAGATGAGCAATCGGACTCATCTTTTGGCAGAATACTATAGTACTAGTGGGCATCATATACTATTCCCGTTGTTTGGATTCGTCGTCGTAATATTGTGTAGCGATCCTGGAACCCCTCTGTACTTACTCAGCGATAATTATTTCCTCAGCTGCATTTTTCTGAGACTTGTTTTTAACAGTGTATGAACAAAATTTACTGAGGAGTAGGATCCGCCATGCGATACATTTGAGCTAATTCATTCCTCTGAGAAAATCAAAATTTCCGACACCCCTGAATTTGGGAAAAAATGTCATAACTTTGTGTTCAGTGAATATATAGGCCCCAAACGTGGCAGAGGTAATAGCCCAGGTGTGACACAAAAACTGGCCGAGTATGAGCCCGATCGGTTGAACTCTGAGAAATTTCGAAAATTTATTTTTCTCATTTTTCGAGGTACAGGAAGTATCTGGTCGGATTAATTTCGATTCAGTTCAACAGCAAGATGTCTTCTATATATAGTAGATAACAGTTTGCTAGTGTTTCACGAAATATCGAGTTCTTCTTGAGAAGTTATAATTGTTGGAAGAGGCCGAAAATTTGTTAGGGCCCGATCTTTTAAAACCACCTAAAAATAGAATGAATTTTTTTGAGACTAAAAGAGGATCGATAGCCATTACATTATAGCGGTAATCTTCTGTCTTCACGATAATTGTCATGGCAAGGTTTCAGCCTAATCGGACAAATTATGAGCATTTCGAAAAAATCGAGAAAAAAATTCTAACAATTTTCGACCTCATTTCTCATTTTTGTAACTTCACTCGAAGAACTCAAAATTTCGTGAAACAATAGTAAACTGCCGTCTACTATATATAGAAGACATCTAGCCGTTAAAAAATAATGAAAATTGATATGAGCAGGTACTTCCTGTACCTCGAAAAATGAGAAAAATAAATTTTCGAAATTTCTCAAAATTCAACCAATCGAGCTCATACTCGGTCAGGTTTTGTATTACTCATGTACTATTATCTCTGCAAAGTTTTGAGCCTACAGCAATACTGAACACAAAGTTATGACATTTTTTTCCCAAATTCAGGGGTGTCGGAAATTTTGATTTTCTCAGAGGAATGAATTAGCTCAAATGTATCGCATAGCGGATCCTACTCCTCAGTAAATTGTGTTCATACACTGTTAAAAACAAGTCTCAGAAAAATCCAGCTGAGGAAATAATTATCGCTGAGTAAGTACAGAGGGGTTCCAGGATCGCTACACAATATTACGACGACGAATCCAAACAACGGGAATAGTATATGATGCCCACTAGTACTATAGTATTCTGCCAAAAGATGAGTCCGATTGCTCATCTGAGTCAAAAGTTATGACATTGCAAAGTTTTGGGCGAATACTTTTGACCGCTACTGTAATTTGAAGCTCTCGGCTCTTGACTCTCTCACTTAATTTGTCTACGAGAGAGCATTGCCAGAGTAGAGAGTAAAATTATCTCGTTGTGCGTCTTAAAAATTTATTTTTATCTGAGTGAGCAATTTCAGAGAAAGCACAGTATGGCCTGCACTAATAGCACGAGTTGTACGTGTTCATATAAGTATGATAATTATTTTTAACTTTTAAAATTTTTTTTTTATTTTTTTGAAATTTTTTAAAAATGATTTCAAATGAGAGTTGACATACAAATAATTTGATATAAAACAATGCAAAATCAAATCTGAATATTTGAATAGTTCCCTAGTAAGACTTATTTATTATTAGTGAACGCATTTTCTTAATGAATATTCTTTTAGTGCATGCAACGATTTCGTCCTCGCACTTTGCGGAGATCGATAGTATTATTTATATTTATGCAAATAATCAAGATATTTAAAAAAAATATTGCACATGCTTCTGTCCCTCGATTTTGTGCACACTCACTCGAACTATTTCTCCAAAAGACAGAACAACAACTTTGGTATTTCCAAGCTAGCAGTCTACTTAACTAGAAGTTTACTGCAAGTGAACGAACATTTGACGAAATGCATTAGAGTATTATATAACACTTGCAGTATACTTGCGTCTTACTAGAAGTAGACTTGCACGTCTACTTCAATATAAGTGAACTACTAGTTTTGAAATACCAGAGAACCATGCAATGTACTTGAGTGAGTCTACAATCGTGATTTGTTATTTATTTCTTATTCAAACTCCTATTGAATACAATCTACGATGGATACACTCGAAGTTTTTTCAATAAAATTATGATTATTTTAAGCTACGATCGTCCAGCAAGAGAAAGGGGAAAAGCGGCCGACATGCGCACGATCTACGATTTGTTGAAACGTCCTGAGGAGGCTCATGATTATATATGCCTTGGTGGCAAATCGTATTCGGAAAAATTCACAAATTCCACGATTAAATGGCCAAAGTATGATATTTCTCGCTGTCTATAGCTATCAAAATGGATTGATCAACCTATTTCATTCCAGGAAACCGCTCCCACTATTTCATAAGAGCGTCGCCAATAACAGAATCATGCTGATCATTTTGTCAGTTTTTTTTAAATCGTAGAAAAACTAAATGCATTTATCCAATCGCAATATGATGCAGTTCTGAAGAGTCGGGACAGTGAGATCTTGCTAGCAATTTCATGTTCCCTCTCTTCTCAGAGATATTAAAAACGATATTTTGAAACACTGATTGCGCAAATAAAACTTTAATATAATATTACAATATATTTATTATGTAATGGTAAAGTCAATATTTTAGGTCAGTCGTGATCCGCAAATTGTATCTCCTTCTATGATCTAACAAGTCGAACACTTCCTGTCATATGATAAATCAATGACCAGATCAATCGATTATTTTTGCAAAAATAATTAGAGGAAACGAATAATTGGTATCCCCCGTAAATCGGGTAACAAACTTGACCAACTGCGGACAAATCGTAGAAATGAGCTTAACATGTTTATTACATTAGATTGAATTAAATTCATCAAATGAGACTTATGATGAGATTAGCATCTTCGAGAGACATAGACCACCAGAACGATTCCATAACTCTTCTCGCTTCATCTCGTCGTTTATCACGCCCAGACTACATAGTTATATAGTGGTGACTAGCAGTGATCACCCCCAGTACTTCGCGTACCTTGAGTATATTCTCTATTGTCTTTCCACTTGTTATTACTCAATTTATGTAGAGACCACAACACCATAGATACCACTATAGATATTACTAAAATTAACAAGAAATAATAAATTTGTGCATGTACATCACTTCTTTGCACGTTTTCTTACTCAACTCATTCATCCTACATATTGTTATTGTCGATAAATTATTTTATCCGATCAATAAATGATTATATATGAGATATATTGATATGACTAGACAATAGATGAATAACATGAAGTGCACTTCCCCAGAATAGAGTTATTCCTGATCCGCCGTGTCCATAATTGTGAATTAGTATTGTCTGAAATATACCATAATAAAAGGAAGTTACAACCCGATATTCAAGGGACACGAAGTCGTGCGGGAGATCACTGCT
Organism: Parapristionchus giblindavisi; assembly: GCA_943737045.1. Taxonomy (NCBI): domain Eukaryota; kingdom Metazoa; phylum Nematoda; class Chromadorea; order Rhabditida; family Diplogasteridae; genus Parapristionchus; species Parapristionchus giblindavisi. The sequence goes on from CALSFV010000659.1 coordinate 225,680, forward strand.
AGGCCTGTGGTTAGTATATAATCGAAGGAATTTACCTCTTTTCCATTATTCCTTATGATTTCCTTATCTAATCGTAGATAATCTCTAAATGGACGTAATCCTACATGATGAGATATAATCTCTGCACTCTATAACAGTAAACAATTGAAATTATTTTCTAGTCAAGCCATTTGTACCTTTAATTCTGGAATATTCTTTATATTTCCATCTAGAATATGTTGAGCCGTCTCCATAGATGGCGTTGTATCCCATTCTCCTTCATCATGTGTACCACCGAGAATCACCACATCACGACTAAATCAATCAATATTATGTAACTCGATAAATGATCATATACTTAACTCATATACTCATTAACTTATCATCACTCATGATTAAAGTACTCAAAATGAGGCATGTGGGCATTTTGGGATAATGTAGCCTGGAAGCCGTCTAAATTGAAAAAAAAAACAACACCGCGTCTCGGTATACATTTTAAAATATGTATGAGTACATTACATAAAAAGTTCAAAGTGATCGGATAACTACAAGAAAAATCCTCAAAAAGCCAAAATATGTTTTCCTTCTGGACACCACTGTATATCAATGTCAATCAATGCGTGTAAAGAATTTCAGAAATGTTCAAATAAACTATCTTTTTAAATTTTTTGTACATATAATGTATGGTGATACCTTCAATTAGTCTAATCACTTCTATTCATTAAATTGATCTCTTCAATCAATCAAGAAACTTACTTGAGCAAACAATAGAATTCATCGCCAATGAAGAAATGTTTAACTGAAGGTGCACGAACTCTGATTACTTGACCACGAATTGGAGAAACCTACATTATTTATTTATTTATTTATTTTAAATTTATTTATTTATCTTTCCTAACAGAAATAAACGAAATTTTATTACTCGAAATTAAGTAATACATAAGGGAAGTCTTATTTTTTTAATTCTGAAAATGTTTGAACCTTATTATCCGATAGTAGTTGTCTTGAACCCAATCCAGTACAATTAATTATTATGTCATAATCTTCTGAAATTTTTTTATTTTAAAACAGATATAATCAAGAGATGAATGAGATAAATGAGTAAATAACCTGCAATATCTGAAATCTTCTCTATTTTCTTCTGAATTATATTTCCTCCTCTTGAAATGAATCTATAATTGATAATAATAAGAGATGTAAAACATATAATACAAATAAAAGAAGTGGAAGAAAGATGAGGTGATAAGAAAGATAACGATTGAAAAAAACAAACTTCTTAGTTGCATAAGCGATATAAGCAGTAGGTTCGAGAGTGAGAGTAGTGAAGAACTGACCACTCCTAGCGAATTAATGAATAGTTATTATCCGTATAAAATGTATTTAGATAAGAAAACGACAAATCTGTTGTAAATACAAAGAGAACGTAAAAAAGTAATATTCGGTGCCAAATATTTATAAGAGAGCGATCATGTTTTCGAACAATTTGTAAACAAGAAACAATCGCGATCTCTGAAGTACAAAGAAAAGAAGAAATTTATGTGCAATATACAGATAGACATACTTGTATTCGCTTCCGAATTCTTTAAGTTCTTTATCATTTAATACTCTGAATCCTCTAACAATATTCCTCCAATAGGGGATCTCTTGAACTTCTTTACTAACAACATTTCCTGATTGCCACAATGCACCACAATTCTCTCCCAACAACGATGAGATATATTTGAATGTATCTTCGCTGATCCTTCTGTAATTAATCTTGTATCATATATTTATTTATTTATTTATATAAATAAATAAATAAATAATATGAGATGAACAGATTACTCAATAAGTTTGGGATCACTAGAATTGACAAGATGCGGACACCAGAATCCAGCAGCTACATCACTAGTTACATTAGGTGACAATTTATCAGCTATGATCGTTACCTATGATAATAATATAATTATCAGACCTCGGAGAGTATTTTAAAATTTATAACTAAATTTTGGCAAAATATGATAAGGTCAGGAGGAAATAAAGAAGGCTACGATTACTTGAGCGTAACATACAATACTAATGAGCTACGAATAAGACGCTTAAATACATTGGAACGATGGGTACAAACTATAATATCGATTGATTTGATTGACTAATCAATATATACATTACCTTTAGAGAGGGGTAAGCAGCTTGAATAGATATAGCCGATGATATACCAATAATACCAGCTCCAAGTACAACTACTCTCATAGTTCACGTGATTGATTTAATGATCCTTATCGCCTTATCACTCATTGCATTCTCTATCACTCTTTTATAGAACGGTCAATTCATTTCGTCGATAGATACCATATGAGAGGAGAGATGAGATCAGAGAGTCAAGAGCACAGTTTGTACACATATTTACATCATAAGTTAATCTTGAGTTGATGATGAGCTATAAATCGTTTATCTTAATTTAATTTTAATTTATCATATTGAATTAATGTGACAACAAGTGAGAAATAAATAGTGTGAATTATGTCTAGGCGATTTGGGTCGGAGAGAGGGAGGGGAGGATCTCACCGTATTTGGTCGCTTTGGGTTCAAAGATCTTGTCGGATCTGTTATGTTATGCTAACCACATCAAGTGAATAATGTATACGGAAAATTTTCTGCTTTCATCTCATCTAACAATATTCTGGGAGAGGTCATGAAGACATGAAGGATTCGGAAACCCTTGTGAAGAATGGTTATGACGAGCAATACTTTCAAAATTAGGTTCCATCGCTTCAAAGAAGACGACTTTTCCATCTATGAAGATGGTCGATCTCTTCAGGAAATATTTTGCTGGGCTCTACACGGATGGGATCGATAAACTACAGGAACGTTTGACATATTTTGTCAATAATAATGGCAACTATAACTGATCTCGCGCCATTGTTTCCTTGAAGAAACATAGTTTTGAAAAATGGAAGAAGACTCGTCACCTTAACATTGCTGAACCCTCTTCGAAGGCTTGCTATTCCATGCATGATCTTAGTATTTCTGAACCCTCTTCCTGTTTACTCTGAATCCTTCTTCGCTTCTTCCTTCTCTCCATTGATACCATATACATGTATCGTCTCAGATTACATAATTCGATAGTGTTAGGACTCGGGTGGGTTGGAAAGGAAGAGGGATAGGGAGAGTGAGAGGATGAGGAAGAGGGAGAGAGAGAGAGAGAGAGAGAGAGAGAGAGAGAGAGAGAGAGAGAGAGAGAGAGAGAGAGAGGGAGGGAGAGGAAGAGGGAGGAGGAGAGAGGGAAAGAGATCGTGAGAATAAACATAATGAACAAGCCCATAATATATTTCGTTTCATATTTCCGACATCCAAAACATCCACACAGCATAACATATTGGAGTGAATCATGGAGAAGTCCCTCTTGGCAAAAGTAGAAAATGTATCATTTCAATTTTTTTTTAGTCACTGCTGCCGTATCGTAACAATTGACTAAGGTAAATAAGTTAAGGAATTAAAGTCAGCAGCTATATGGTGTAGGCCATTTTCTTTGAAAGCCCGACAAGCTGGAGAGTATAATTTGAGAGAATTTATGCTGTTCGGTGAAACTATCTCACGTCGCTACAGATCCGGTGACCCACCGCATAGTTAATTTAAATAAAGTGTTTAAAACTTAAAATTTAAAAATATGTTGAGTGATTTTTCCCACAATTAGTGTAATAATTAAAACGCGAACCGTTCGCCTCAGTCTATAATTCTTGCTTGCTTGTTAGTCTTCATTATTCTCACTATCTAGTTGGTAACAGTGCAAAAAGCGCCCCTCGATTATATCTTTCTAATATAATAAATTCATTGAATACGATCTGGTTCTGTATGCACTGAACGAATAGGTCCAGCTATTATGATGATCTCATTTGACTAACCCGAATAATTTGGTTCAGCTGGGGATTTCGTCTTGTACAGTCTCATAAGGGAATGCCTGGAGTCCACACTCATCGATCCAATTGTTTTACTGAAGGTGCACCTCTTATATTGAGGGATTAGTGATATAAGAAATTGCAGAACTGTGTATTCTTTGAAATTTCGAAATTTAAAAAATCAACGAAAACAGAGTAAAATCGCTCAACATCCTCTCTCAAAATTCATGTTCTCTCGCTTGTTTAAAAAAATACTGTGGTGTTGTTTCGTAAATGCACAATTCCCATTTCATACGGAAAATGGAATACTTCTAGCAATATATGAGCTGAGAGATCACAAAGACAACGATCGTTTGTTGTTGTTTACTCGCAGGGAACACTCTCAGGAAGAAAACTTTAGCTGTTTTCGCCGAAATTCATTTCCTCTTCGTAATTTCAGAGGGGGCGCTTTTACTGTTCAGTGTCTGGTGCGTACTTCTCCTTTCTCCCTCTCTCTATCTCCTCTCCCTCCCTCTCTATCTTCCTCCCCCTCCTCTCCCCTCTGGCTATTGTTGTTTTCTCTTTGCTCTCGGGAGGGTCCACTCGAATACCTAAAAGTAATCCAGCATGAAAACAGTAGTACAGAAATAGATCTAAATTTATCCATTGTAAGGAGCCAAAAATCAAGCCAACGACTACTTATCTGACTATAAAGAAGACATATCAGGAGTAACAACGCATAATTGTAGGACATTTGCCATTTTCATTCCTTGTTTGTTCAATTATCACTGGCCTCGCAGTGATCTCCCGCAGGATTACGCGTGACTTGAATAACGAGATACTTTATCTGTACAATGCTGGTTTTTGACCAGAAACGAAAATAAAGATTTCTGGTCGTTATTGGATTAGTTCTGGCTATCCTTCTTTTGTTTAATGGAGAAGAAGAATGATGATGTGGTCGATTAGTCTCGCATGATTTCTTGCAGATTCCTCTCTCCCTCTCTCTCCTCTCCTCTCTCCCCTCCTCTCTCTCTCCTCTCTCTCTCATTCTCTCTCTCCCTCTCTCTCTCCTCTCTCTCTCCCTCTCTCTCTCCCTCTCTCGCTCTCCTCTGTCTCCCCTCCCTCCCTATCCCCTCTCCCACCATCTAGCTTCTGGTCCTAGCTAATGTAGCCGCATATCAATCATTCTGTTACGCCACACACACCGCCTTTGCACTCTCTCCAATTTGCATACTCTCTCGCTTTCTTTCTCTGACTCTCTCACTTTCGCTCACTCTCTCGCTCGTTTGTCTGTCTGGCACTCTCCATTGTTATCCCACTATCTCTCAGTCTGGTCTCAATTTCACACCCTCACCAGTGTCTGCAAGGGGGATGAATATCAAGTATCCCCTCTTGTTGGCTCCGAATCATGGTCCCACTAGATCTATGCAAATTTCCGTTCCTTATTCTCTTCTTCTTTGTTTAACACGCCTTGGTATAACAGGAATACAGGACTGCCATCACATATCGTTTCGTTTGTCTAACAATAAATGATCCCAGTAAGCACAGTCACCTAAAAGAAATAGTGTACGGTGTGTAGAATAACCGAATATCAAAATTCCCCCTCTTTTGACTCTCAGCTTGCCAAATCTGGTAAGGTTTGTGTGTGTTCTCTCCTTCTCGGTCAATCGGTCTTATGTATTTCCATCTCTGCTTCTGATATCTTAGTGAATCGTATCATCATATCGTACAATGTTTCTCGATGCGAATTATTATAGCGATAAGGTTTCTTTCATTATAGTACATCCCGAGCTAATTTGAAACTCTTGCTCTTGCAATGCTCTCTCGCTTTCTTTGCTTACCAGAGTATGTTACCAGAGCTCAGCGTAAAATAAGCTCAGGGTGTGCCCTTAATCATGTTGCGCACCAAGGAGCACAAACAATCTTTGCAACTTTTTGAGGCATGCCAAGACTCGATACTTATTACCCATTCCTTCCTTCATTGTTCAGCGTAGGTCTAGAGTTGCACGGCTCGAAGAAAACACACAGTGGAATATATGTCAAAAATCTATTCAGCCTTCCTTTTTTTTTCATATTCTAAAATTATATTCAACGATTCTAAAGTGGGTTAAGACTATATAGATCTCGACCCTTAAGATGTCCAAAAATTAAGTAATAAAGTAATTAAGTAAATTTAGTTGAGTAGAGTACGAACTTGATCTCCAATATCAATTAGTCCAGGCAAACATTTCATTTGGCAGTAATGCTTCTCCTCTCTCCCTTTATTATTATTTTTTTTCTTTCTGATCTCTCTTTTCTCTCACCCCCACTCTCGCTTTCTCTCGCTCTCCTTATCCCTCTACCTCCATCATCTCATTATATCTGTTGTAATTCAGTAATCGGCTGAATTACAGCAAATTTGGGTAACGTTTATCGGAAAATCGGTAATTGTCTAACCCACCTACGCTCAATGTTTTTCGAAACTCTCCGTTCTCATTCTCTCGCTTCCGGGTCAAAGAGTTTCGTGCAGAGCGGAGAGCGTCAACATGATCCATGTACCTTCAGCTTTTCTGAATATGAAGGCTCGAATAAATCAATAATTGGTTCAGTCATCTACCAAACACAGTCTGGTCAATGCTCTACTTTCACAATGTTTTCGTTCTTTCCATGGAATAGTCTGTGCATTTCGTTCACGATTCAGTGGATATATTATACCAATACAGTGTTATAACAAGATGGAGAACGGTTCCTTACCAGGAACTCTGTTTATGTTCATATCCCACGATCTTTATATTGATTCGTCCTTAGTTTTACATTTAACGCACAACTTAAGATAATTTTACTCTCTGCTCTGGTAACACTCTCTCGCTTTCTTTGAGAGAGCGTGGTCCGAGCGTAGAGCTTCAAATTAGCTTGGCTTGATCTTTAAACTAACCGGAACACCACTGTCACCATGCTCTCTCATTTTTGACTAGAGATTATAGTCAGCGCAGTAATTTCAAAAAGAACATGGGATTCTTCTTGATAGACAATTCTGTTCCCTTTAATCTTTCGCTCATCACCATGGGTCATTGTTACATCTTTTCTGCAGGATTCTCTCGCCCCCATCATCATCTTCATCTTCGTCTACTATTGTAAATATTTTCACACTTGTCCATCCCTACTCTTCGTCCAAGCTGCTTCATGATCCTTACTACATTCTGTATACGAGAAGAACCAAGATTTTTCGTGTTGTCGCTCTTCTCGACTTCTAACTTCCCCTTTTTCGTAAACTCGTTCTGTGATTCACGGCTAAACGGTTTTTGTTACTTTATTTTAAAAATTTTAACTAATCCTTTGCATAAACTGAACCAATTCTCTATACGCAACTGTTCTCTTAAAAATGAACACCCTTGTTCAAGACCTTTTTCAGGATTCGCTCCTAACAATAATATAGACTTAACATTGTTTTCTTACTTCACGGTGTACAATGAAACAAACAACAATAAATAAATAGCAGTCAAAAACATCAGCAAAGGTTGCGTGCCTCTTCAAGATCGAAATCATTGTTCTAAATATGGGAAAAGCCTTGCAAACTACAAGTGATTCATTCTCTTCTTCTTCTTCCACTTCCCAGATGGCCACTTCTCTCTCGATCTCATTCGCCCACTGTTACGACCTCCTTCACTTCTTTTCCTATTCTTCTTCTTCTTAGTTTTAGATGGCCCATGCCCTCTATCCATCTTACTGGACCTCCTTATCCATTCTATGGGCACGTTGTTCACTGAACTCGAAGGGGTCAAGGGATAGTATGACTGCATAGCTGCATTTCTTTGTAAAAATTACTAGCAGTGCTAGGGCCAGAGCCTTAAATTGTTTTACTTCTGAGCGCTTTATATGATTAGCATTACGCTGCGCTCCCACTCGCCTATTAGCTGCCAGTTTCGCAACTTTTCTCTCTTTTGTTACCCATTGATACTAGAATGACTCAAAACAAGTTGTTTCATCATTCCTGGCTACAAAAAGTACCTCGGAACACTTTCTATAGGCATGTAAAATTCCTTCATAAAAATTACATTCCTTTATCCGATATCCAATTTTGTTTTAAAAAATATCGACAGAAATCGGTTGAATGTTATGGGCGATATTATATTGTAACAGCCTGCTAATATCTTTGCAAGAAGTCATGTTTTCACAAGCTGTTTTGCTGTTCTCTGAGCTAGATCAATGACAAGAAGGTAGGCTGAAAGTTCTTCCATCTTCACAGCACACTCCGAGCTAATGTAAAACTCTCCGCTCTGATGATGCTCTCCCGCCTACGAGACAGCGTTGGTAGAGCGGAAAGTGAAATTATCTAGAGGTGTGCCTTTAAGGCTGTAATTTCAGTCATCGTTAGCACATCCGAGCATGTCATGATCGATTACACTCGTTTATTTCCACTTGTAGATCCCATAAACACATCAACGCCCTTTTCCGCTCTATCTCTCTTTATTCCTTCTTCGCACCCCCTTTCGAATAGAAAAATCTGCATATTTAATGAGAATTTCGTGATCTTCACCCTATTCCCGCCCTTGTTCTCTGCGAAATCTCTCCTTATATCAAATATTTCTTCATTCCTAATTTCCGTGTGACCAATTTCCTGGTGAATCTGATTTCCTCCGTCGTTTCTCATTGTCAGTAGAGGCACAGTGTGCGTGCACTTCACACTTTTCATTCAGTAAAACTGCTGCCTTTCATAAAATAGCTTTACAATATTTCATTGAAAATAACTTCACTCTTTTTTTTTAAATTTTTGGTGTATACTGGATTTTACATTTATACTATTTTTTAGTCTGTTGATCCTGAGATACACTATGAGCTTTCCCAGATTTTGTACTTGTTCGTATTTTCCAATGAACAAAAATAAATTTGACCTTGATTGTTACGTTAGATCTGATATCCGACCCACCGTGTTCATAATATTCTCAAGATCAACTGACTGGTCTCAAATTTCTGATTTTCTCTTGTTGTTCCCATGGATAGTTTATTCTAGGCTTGTTTGAATTTGAGGCCAAGAAAGGGAAAAGACTGCTACTCTCTCAGATATTGTATAAGCAATATATGGAGGGGAGTGGCTCCTTTTCTTCTTTATTTATTCACTTCCTCGGACGTCCTTCTGTCTTTTCTAGGGAGTCTCTCTCTACCTCTCTCTTTATCTCTCTCCCTCTCCATCTCTATTTCCCTCCCTCTCCCTCTCTCTCTCTATCCGTCCCTCTCCCTCTCCCTCTCCCTCTCCCTCTCCCTCTCCCTCTCCCTCTCCCTCTCCCTCTCCCTCTCCCTCTCCCTCTCCCTCTCCCTCTCCCTCTCCCTCTCCCTCTCCCTCTCCCTCTCCCTCTCCCTCTCCCTCTCCCTCTCCCTCTCCCTCTCCCTCTCCCTCTCCCTCTCCCTCTCCCTCTCCCTCTCCCTCTCCCTCTCCCTCTCCCTCTCCCTCTCCCTCTCCCTCTCCCTCTCCCTCTCCCTCTCCCTCTCCCTCTCCCTCTCCCTCTCCCTCTCCCTCTCCCTCTCCCTCTCCCTCTCCCTCTCCCTCTCCCTCTCCCTCTCCCTCTCCCTCTCCCTCTCCCTCTCCCTCTCCCTCTCCCTCTCCCTCTCCCTCTCCCTCTCCCTCTCCCTCTCCCTCTCCCTCTCCCTCTCCCTCTCCCTCTCCCTCTCCCTCTCCCTCTCCCTCTCCCTCTCCCTCTCCCTCTCCCTCTCCTCTCCCTCTCCCTCTCCCTCTCCCTCTCCCTCTCCCTCTCCCTCTCCCTCTCCCTCTCCCTCTCCCTCTCCCTCTCCCTCTCCCTCTCCCTCTCCCTCTCCCTCTCCCTCTCCCTCTCCCTCTCCCTCTCCCTCTCCCTCTCCCTCTCCCTCTCCCTCTCCCTCCTCTCCCTCTCCCTCTCCCTCTCCCTCTCCCTCTCCCTCTCCCTCTCCCTCTCCCTCTCCCTCTCCCTCTCCCTCTCAATCCCTCCCTCTCCCTCTCCCTCTCCCTCTCCCTCTCCCTCTCCCTCTCCCTCTCCCTCTCAATCCCTCCCTCTCCCTCTCCCTCTCTATCCCTCCCTCTCCCTCTCCCTCTCCCTCTCCCTCTCCCTCTCCCTCTCCCTCTCCCTCTCCCTCTCCCTCTCAATCCCTCCCTCTCCCTCTCCCTCTCTATCCCTCCCTCTCCCTCTCCCTCTCCCTCTCTATCCCTCTCTAACTCTCAATATTTTTCGTCCATTCATTCATTCATTTCTTCAGAATATCTCACTTATTCTTGAAATCTTCAAGATTCCACAATCCTTTTTCATCAAAATTGTTTACAAACTTTTGACGAGTTTCCAGCAGTTTCCCCCGAATTTCACACAATATTTTAAGAAAAATTTATCTTCAATAATTCAGATTCCGTTATGTGATTCTAATAGAATAAGAACTTCTATACATTTCTATAGAACCATAATAAATTAGGAATAGTGCACAAGGATAACGATGACCTACAAAAGGAAACAACGATTTTTGACTGATTTAAGAATTTCTTGAGTAGAACAAACTATTTACTGCGCAAGATTGGGAGACGTTGCCAAACTGTTTCTGCCTACTAATTCATTCAGGAACAAGCTCTTCTCAATGTATTTAGTGTCCATTTTCTCTCTCTCACTCTATCTAACCCTCTCTCACTCTCTCTCTCTCCGAAGTAACAATTATCATGTTAGGCTTTCTGACTCTGTTCCACTATTCAGTCAACGTAATGAATATACAAATTGTTGCACGTATCAATGATATATTTAAATGGAGTGCAACCTCTCTCAATCGTCTCTTCACTGCGCACACTATTTCTTTGTTCTCTAACAACGAGAGAGCGTATATCGTTGAAGAGACCTTTGACTAACAAAGTGTAAAGTGTCAGTCCCTTTAAACCACACGAAAATCAGCATAAACATAGAAAATTGTATTTCATATTTCATTATCTTTTCACTTCCGTACATGGTTTCTGTATTTCGTATTTATTTCCGTATCCCATCATTGTTACCACCATTTCTTCCTTGTTTTTGTTTCATTCTTCCAATGCACTCGTAGTATTTGTTGTTTTGTCCTTTATCCATCACAAAACCTACGCCTGCTCTCCTTTTCCTTCCTTCCTTGCCATGTCCTTTATGGTCTGCTTGCCGTTAATCTATTAAAAGTAGCCATATATCTTTCCGGAACCAGGTAGTATATTAGGTTATACATGAATAAATAACTGATTTTGCACTTTAAATGCACACCCCGAGCTAATTTCAATATCTCCACTCTGGCTATACTCTCTCGTAGACAATGAAAGCGAGAGAGCGTTGCCGGATCGGAGAGTTTCAAATTCGGTACTATCTTATTGTTAGCAGTAGCCATACATATTTCCGGAACCTGGTAGTATGATACAAAAATAAATAACTAATTTTACCGTTTAAAACACCATAACATTATTTCAACATTAATGCGTATGTAAACATAAAATTATTATCTTTTAGTTTTCATTTTTTAAATGTCATGTATATTTCACTTTTCCGAATATCGTGCAGAAACCGTTTTACTGTATACAATCAATTTTCATTTCTACTCGCTTAAATTACTTTCCAAGGAACACCAAGAAAATATAATCCATTAATTTTTGAAATTACTTAATTCAGGTTTGAAATCTATCAATAATGGCGGCCATTCCATGCTCTCGTTCTCTCGCTGATATGAGAGCTTTCCAAGCAGTGAATCTGGATCGAATGAGAGCGGCTCTGAATGGATTGAATCCTAAGGTATTTTTACATTGCTTTTACACACTTTGTCTAGGGGTCACCGTATTTGTGGATTCCACTGATCGTTGTGTCTTGCAATCTTCATCAAGCCGAAGGTACACAGCGGTATTTTATTTTTATTAATTTTTGCAGGACATCGTACCGACTCTCGTTGCCCGAAGTGTTCTCAAGAGCTCAGACATGAGCATTGTTTACTCAAAGGTAAGAACAATACCATTTTAAAACCTCATCACGAGTCTATTTCGCTCTCCGCTCTGGCAACTCTCGATCGCAGATAAAGAAAATGAGTATCAGATTTTTGAGAGTATCAGATTATCTAAGTCGTGGTTTAGATTAACTATAATTTTTAAAATGTTTAACAAATGATACGGAAAGAAAAATATCAGTAGGCTCTGAAAAAGAGCGGAAAAAAGTCGAGAGAATTCTATTGTATTATTTTAATTTTATTTTCGTGACTTTTGGACAAATAATCAATTAATAAATAAATTTCAGCAAACACGCGAAGAGCAAGTCGCGGCATTGATTGATTTGCTCAAGGAAAAGAACCACTGGGTAGGACCAATGACTGATGCACTTATTAGGTAAATTATCATTATTATTATAATTAATTGGCTATTTAAAATATTATTGATAGGTTAAAAAATAATTTTCTTCTTTGAATGAGTTTTCAACAGTGCATAATAATCTAATTAGTCCAGTGTCCTCGCACCAGAACCGAAACACTGGATCGCTTTAGATTTAATTTATTGTTGTTTTTTTTTAACTTAAATTTATCGAACACAACCGAGTTGTAATCTCTCTTATTCTTTCTTTCTATCTAATTGAAATGAGTGAGAGATTTCTTTTCATTATTCATTTCGAGTAGGCGAACATTCATTGTCTACGCATTATTTATGATTCAGGATTTACCAATGTTCCTCTTGATTTCTTGTTCCTTTTTTCTCTTATTTTACGTGTGATCTCATAAGGAGGAGTTTGCGATTTTTGGGGGTTTGCGATCATGAATTGTTTCCATTTATCAACCGTTTCTTTCTTCCTATTGTTTATTATTCCTATTGTTCCAATTTAAAAAATAGATAAAAAGGTTGTTAAAGGTGGAGACCCGCGAATGATCATGCGAATCTCTTACATCTCGCTTATGCAAGTATCTAGTGATATGCAAGAAGATAGCGAAACTACTTATCGTTCCCTTAGCGTAGTGGTAAAACTTATGACTAGAAAGCGCATGGTCGCGGGTTCGAATCCTATTGCCGAACTTTCCTATTTTCAAAAAGCGCGCCTTTGCCTGAGTTTGCTAGCATGATTCATTCATGATTCTAGCGATCAAGAAGGAGACCCTTGAGTTGGCATGACTGACTCCCGCCACGATAAGCATGGTGGCTATTGTTTATATTATGTATATGGTAATTGGCGTAAGGGATAATGAGAAAATGAGAGAGCATGTATGCAAATCGGATGGGCACTCCTTTCGATTCTTGCGATGAATCTATATCATTCTATCCGAACAGTCTTATTACGAAAAAAACTCGAGGGTCTCCATCTTTAAGGATGATTGAGTTTCCCGATTAGTATATCTGAACTAAAATATTTTAAAATAAATTTTTTTACTTTTTAGGAACGGCCAAGCTGTCATCGCGAAGCAGCTTATCGAGCTTCAAAGATAATCAATAAAGCCTATCCATCGATCGATAATCCAAATCATTCAATCAATCAATATCTCTGTACCTAAATGCAATTTGTATTTATTCTTGTATCTAACCAAAGATCAAAGATCAAAGATCAAACAACTGCACTCCATGTCACTTTTCAATTGATAAAGAATTCCTAGAGAACATAAACTGTTCTTTATTCATATATGAATTCACATATTCATTTTTACAGGAGATCCGTGATAAGTGTGCACCGTTTTTATTGATTTCACATTTATCTCAACACAACAACCATAAAGATTTGAGAGAAGATTTTCGTTCGAAATTCTTCGAAAAGTCAATTTGGTCGAAATGATCCTTGATCGAGGTTCTCATCAAGTCAGTTAGCAAATAGCCAGTTGAAGAGTTGAAGGGTAGGAGAGAGGTAACGGAAATCTGAGAGAACTCGAGATAAAAAATGAGATAGAGACGATGCGATTGGAGGAGAGTGGTAGAGACAGAAAGGGAGATGAAGTGGAGAGAGAGGGAAAGAGTGAGAGGAAGAAGGCGGGAGAGAGGGAAGGGGGATGGAGAAGGAGAGGGAGAGTGATCGAAAATACGAACACGAGAGCCTCTCTCTCTCTCTAGAGGCCTGCAGTTTACAGTGTAGGCGGAGGAAGAGAGAGTATATGCTCGATGAGAGAGCACAGACAGTTAGAGGAAGCTGAGAGAGCACTAGGAACGATGAGATCTTCTGATATCATAGAGAGACAACAAGATAGGAGAGCGTCCAGACGGTTAGAGACAGACGAGAGATCATTGAAATCCGAGAGAGTGTGGGTTGAATGGACATTGAGAAGGGGTAATTAAGAGATGATCATAAGAAAACACTTTCTTATCAACGCCTCATCATCTGAGAGATTAACGAAAAGCAGGGAAAAAACATTTTTTGGTCGTTCAAAAGAAGTTCTTGCCAAAATTTCTTCATTGATATGGAACATGGATTGAGGTGCGCAGCCATGTTGTGGTTTCATCAAAGGACATCAAAGAAATACACAATTGTAAAATAATCAGAGAACAGAGAGGAAGAATATTGCAAATAATAATATTTATGCGTTTTCGTGAAAACACGGTACAGAAAGAAAACACGGTACAGAAAGTAAATACGATATCAATGACGCATCACTTGGAGTTAAATCACGAAATATCTATTCTTGTTTTGAAACCTATTGTGATCTGTGTCTAGTTGAGACAATTTAAAGTGACACCCCTAGCTAATTTGACTCTCCGCTCTGGCAGCACTATCTCGCAGACAAGGAAACTGCGAGAGTATGATCAGAGCGGATACGCTCAAATAGGCTTGGAGAGTGCGTTTAAAAATAACAATACTTTAGTATGCGGCACGTAATGAACATTACATATTAGGACACTTTCAAGAATATGGCTGGATACCTAATTTACTTTTGTAGATATTGAACGCCGTACTGTTTACTGTATAAGGATTGAACGATGAAAGAAAAACGGATAGTATTGAAAATGTAAATTTTAAGGTAATCCCGTTATTCAAGGTACACGAAGTCCTGCGGGTGATCACTGCTATGCCAGCGATAATTTCAGGAAATTCAGCCGGGAGAGCCTAATATCTTCTTCGGACCAATCTGATCTAGTCAGTGTCAATTCCACTTTCTTGCGCCTTGGTGGGGGCGTCGGATAAGTGGAGTGGAACCATCTCACATCGCCTCAGATGACACACCGCATAGTTGATCAAGATAAAGTGTTTACAATGTATAAACAAGAACGCCTTCCCGGCAACATCTCTGCGATATAGGAGTGTCTAGGAAGTGCAAGACGATAAAGTATAGGATTCAATGAGAGTAGAGATACATCGAGGATATGTGAGATACTAGACAGTTAGAGATCGTCGAGAGTGTACTCGAATCTGAGAGAAGCTATAATACTTGTGTCTCCTGTGCTTTCGTCTGATCTATCTCTCTACCTCTACCTCTACCACTCCCTCTCTACCTCTCCTTATCCCTCTCCTACCTCTTGAGAAGTCCATTACGGGGGAGGATGGCTCAGATCTCGTGAGAGTGGGGGGAATTTGTCTCTCACGGTATCTGAGATTCGCGCAACCCTACGTATAGTCGAGGAAGTCATCGATTAGTTGTGTTTTTGATCGTTTCTTCTCATATATAGCACATTTATAACAAATTGTTACTTGCCTAAGAGTGATCGCCCGCATGACTTTAGGTGCCTGAATAACGGGATGTACTTCTACCTTTTTTATAACACATTTATCAAGAATTCGTTTAATCGAAGGCGTTGATGTGGCTTCATAGATCAATAGTGTTCAAATCTTCTTTCATTCATCGATTCATCCCTGATTTCTTTGCTATAGCTTATTTGTTGCATAGAACCAACACCAATTTGATTTTTTTCTATTGATTTCCGATAACTTGATAATCGCTATAATATATTCGCTATTACAGTTTAATGACCTTTATCAATGTTAGTTATGTTTATCGTTGATTGCTAGTTAATATCGTATTATCTGCCCTGATTTTCAATTTCAATTATTTTTTTTAAACTGAGCAACGTCAAAGCCTCATTATAATTATTATATTTTTGTGACTCACCGTCAGGTACTTTCTGGCTCTCAAAACAGTGATATTTTGATCCAGGATAGCAAAACATAGCCAACTCTGTCGCACTTTGGTAGTAATTCTCTCAAAGCACGCCTTGCTCTCTCAAAGCACGCCTTGCCCACAAAATCTCTTTGTATCACAATAGTCTTCGAATCCAAAGCCCGTCATTGTGTGTAATTCTCACCATCCCCGACTGGCTCTTCTTCATGACAAAAAGATATCCCTTATCTTCTCGTTCTGAAACGATAGAAATAGTGATAGAGCCAGAGAGATGGAGAGAGACGAAAAGAAACAGAGGAAGAGAGAGAGAGAGAGAGAGAGTGGGCACAGCGCAGAGACTCAACGAACAGGAGATTCAGCCAGACAGTCCGAGCGCGCACACCGATGATATAGTCCCCCCTCGAAGCAGAAGAAGATGAGATCCAGATAGATACTGACCTTCCCATAGTTTCTGTCCCTCTCCCTCTTGGATCTCTCCCTCTCTTCTTGTGGCTTCTTTACACACGGTGTGCTCATATCTTCGGGAAGAGCGAGAAGGAGAGGTAGAGATCCTAGAGGGAGAGGCAGAGATCCTAGAGGGAGAGGCAGAGATCCTAGAGGGAGAGGCAGAGATAGAGAGCACACTGAGACAGAGAGATATAGAATACAGCAAGAAGTAGAAGAAGGGGAAGTGATTGGGAGAGATATTCTATTTCTCTTTCGTTTTTGTTCTTTCTCTCGCCTTCCTTCTCGAATCAGTTATGCCCTCGGGGTACATTGGATATTATTATCATGTCACATGTCTTGATGCTGCGAAACACCTTTAGTTTTTTATAAGCACCAACATATAGTTGTCCCTACATTTGATGGTTTTCTTTTCATATTGAGAACAGGGTTAATCTGTATTTGCATAAGTTCTTCTCAAATATGTTTCACTTTATTCTTAAGTACTATAATATTTTATTGCTCATGATAACATTGTCTCATTTGATAGATTATATGTATATGCATATTTATGATATCTTGCTAATCAGTTCGATTTTTGCACAAAATTATTCAATCTTTGCCATTCAGAGCTTCATTGTTTGTTGATTTACTTATTTCGTGAAGTATAGTATGTAAGATTGGACTTAGATGCGAATTCGATTTGGCTCGGTGATAGTTCTCAATAGAAGTGTTTTAGGGATAAATTCAAGATGATTTAATTATAAGATTGTTTCTCTGTTCCTCTTCTATAATCTGTTCTGAGGTTCGACAATCCGAAAAACGAAATAAAAAAAGAAAACATCTACTTTTTTTCTAATATCTTCATTTGGAATGATCAAAAGGTGCCTATTCTAAAAAAGTCCCCGCTTGAGCCAATATCTATGCTTTGACTTATTGATAGGGTCATTATCTCTATCGATCAGTCAGTATTGAACACTGATTGAATTTCTTATACTCTACTCCGTCCTTGTTCCATTTTTGTGAGAAATATTGAAACCCTTTATGCACACCCCGAGCAAATTTGACTCTCTGGCAACACTTTCGCGTCGACTAAGAAAGCGAGAGAGCATTGACAGAGCGTTTCAAATTAGATATGGCTGTGCCTTTAACTCCTTTATAATAAGTAATTGATCATTGATTCATGTTTTTATTCTGGTGTACGTGTCTTTTTACATGGTTTTCATCCATAAATCATTGAGCAACGCTTATCGATCATTCGATGATCTCCTTCGATCTCTTCTTATCCTTGTTGTTGCGTGAAACTACTTGAGAAGCACTCTCTCTCTTTTACACTCTCTACATTCCTATTCTCTCTGACTCTCAATGCCTCTTGTTCTGTCTCTCTCTATCTGTCTCTGAATCTCTAGCTCTCTTCCTCTCTCTCTTTCTCTCTCTCTCTATCTGTCTCTGAATCTCTAGTTCTCTTCCTCTCTCTTTCTCTCTCTCTCTTTCTCTCCCTCTCTGACTCTCTTCTGAATCTCTAAACGACATCCTTTATTGATCCATTGATGTGTGATTGTTTGGCATTCGTAGTTTTTTCTATCTTTGTTATGATTTTAAAAGATAAATGTATTCTAAAAATTTTCCTTGGTCTCTTTACAAAGAAAGTGCATATTTTAAACGAAAGTCCCCCTTGAACCAAGATCTATGCTATGACTTGTTGATATGTTCATTTTGCTTCTCTATCGATTAACTCCTTCAGTATTTGTTTATTAATGCTGTCTAGTTGAGATTAATCAATGAAATACTTCATGAAATTCATGAAAATAGTAGACATCATTTTTTTTTATTATTGCTTACTCATTGAAGTTGTCAAATTGAATACAGTACTTGGTCGAGTAATTAACACGTGCTGTGCAAATACAATATTCCTGTTCCAGTAGCATTCTTCTCCTCTATCATCTCTGTCGCTGATTTGACCTACAGCGACCGAGCACAAACTAAGGAGGTTCGGTTTATGTTTTGATCTTTGATCTTTGATCTCTAGTAATGATCTTTGATCTGAAATACAATCTTGATCTGTGATCTTTTCCAGAAGGAGGATGCCGTTCTTTCGGCCACGCGGAGAACGCGCCGAGAACCAGAACGCACCAAACTTCATTCGGGTACTGAATTTGAGAATTCTCTCGAACTATATTTATTTATTTATTGTTTCACACATCTTGAACAGATCGAATCTCACATTAGGTTTTACTTTTTTTTACTATTTCCTCTTTTTATGTTACTTAAATGGTCGGTGTCTGATCACAATTATAATGATCAGCGTACTGATCTTGAGTATAGTTGTCTTGGTGAATTTGATCTTTGTACTTTGATCCTTGATCTTTACAGCCTCTCAACGACAAACGCGCTGTCGTCGGAGAAAGCGTCGTTCTAGAATGTCAACTAGAAGGTGAGGATTTTTTTAACTTTTAAAAGTAGCCGCCGAAACACCATGAAGCACAATTATTAATACACTATATCATCTCTCATTGTTGTATCTATTGTGCATCCAAACTCAAACTTAATTATCATATACATACAAAAAGTGCCAAAGTGTTGACTTTGCTCTAATGAACAGTTAAACACACAATCCATAGTTTATGCAATACTCAGGTTTAGAGCGACATCCCAAGCAAATTTGAAACTCTCCGCTTTGGTCACACTTTTTCGCTTTCTTTGTCTACGAGATATTGCCAGAGCGGAGAGTAGGATTCTGGATGACCACTTGAAATTGAAGCACGAACAATCTATTCTTGCTTTGAAACCTATTGTGATCTGTGTTACTTTTGGTATCTGGCTTTTAAATAGACACCAGGGCTAATTTGAATACTCTATACTCTGATCACACTCTCTGTTAATTTTTCCTATATGAGAGTATTACCTGAACGGAGAACGAAAAAATAGCGTGTTTGATTTGTTATTTTGAAATGCTTTGTTGAAAAAGAAAAGAAGAGTAGAGAAAACTCTTCGTTTCGCGCGCTCTTTCGCCTTTTTCCTTTCTTTTCATGAGTTTTGAACCTCAGATCAAAAGAATTGTTCACAGGACATCCGGATCCGGTCGTGAAATGGCTCAAGGACGGCCACGATATCTCGCTGTGCCCGGACTACAAGGTATTGTATTCTTACTGTGGGCATTTATCTCATTGCGTTAACTATAAGTGGACTTTGTCTCGTGTATCAGATATCGCTAGAAGATCAAACGCGAATCATTTAGCTAAAAATCACCATTTGCATTTGCAATTTACATTTTAAACAGCTTTATCCGCAGGTTTTATGGTGTTATTTCAGCTTGGTTGCCTTGAGATGTCATATCCCTGATGAAAATCACAATATATCATACTTCATATACATTTTCCTTTCTTCTTTTTTCTCCATCTTGGGGAATTGATTCTTCCTCATCATTGTATCTACCTGGGTGGCACTATATGCGTGTATTTCTTGTAGCAGAGACGTGCTGAAGTAGTTTGTCAGCTGGGGAGGGGGAACTTGACTGAAGAGTGGTAGTGGAGGGTTAGAGGTGAATGTTGGTGGGCTGATAGAGAGATAAGTGAAATCGTGAGAGAAGAGAGGTAGGAGATGGAACAAAGATAGAGAAAGAGTGGGATGGAAAGCTACTCTAGGGTTCGAGATAAGAGGGGTGAAGAAGATTGAGCAAATAGCTCCAGTACCTCCTGTACACCTTACGGATACAACAATTACGAATTTCTCAAAATTTGTTATAAACAATTAAGCTTGAAACCTGTAAAAAGTGACCATAACGAGATAAAGAATACTACAGTTTTTCAAATATACCGTAATCTTTCCTTCCAGATCGAGCAAGACGGACATCGTCATCGTCTCGTAATCTCCGCCGTTCAGGGAGCCGACAGTGGAAGGTGATTGATTCGTGCAAGAAATTAAAGAAAACTTTACAAGTCAGTAATTATCACTGGCCTAGCAGTGATATCACGCAAGACTTCGTGTCCTTCAATATGGGGATACCCTTAACTCTACTTTTACCCGAAATTAATAATTGGACTAATCATACTTGACTCTTCAGTAGCACTTCGTGTTTATATAATATGATTAATGCGCTGCAAAATTAGAGTATAAATTCCCTTATAGATTAGGGAACAGGGTCGAATATCCTTATCTATAAGGGATGAATTCCGTAAAGAGAGTTTGCTAGGGAATCATTCTCCTTATATCTTTGATATTCGGATATTTTTTGTTGGAATGACGTTAGCTGTTATTGATGAAGATAATCATTATAGATTCACCGCCCAAGCTCTGAATCCAGCAGGCAATCAGCAATCGACATGCATCTTGATCGTTGCTCCAGCACCCACTCCCATTCCTGGATCGAAGAGTGTCGCGTCAGTTTTAGTTTTCATGTCGTTGTATCAATTTCAAGAGTTTCCTTCATGAAATCATTTTGTCTGAACGTTCTTATTTTCATCTTGCAACTGGGTCCAATCAAGTAAAACTACAAAAAAACCCGTTAACCAGTTGATAAATTTGTTTCAATTTAAAAAAAAAAAGATGACTCCTCATGCTTACAGTGATTCTCCAGCCCCTCCACAGACTCCCGTCGGACCTTCGGCTCCCATATTCCTTAAGGTGAGAGTTGCTATTTTTGATATACTCAAGCTCTCTTTTATTGTAAGAGATTTAATGATTGCAAGTTACATAAACATGACCTCAGGAGCCTCGGTTTGTAATTTGGAAACTCGCGCCTGATTTTTAAATAACAAGTTTAAAGCATTTATTTGATATTTGAATATTATATTTATATTTATGGTTTAGGCATTTTTATTATTTACGATGAGGTTCATTTAATTTATTGCAGGAGCTCCGTCATCAGCCTCTCAAACCTGGAGCACTTCTCGTTTTGGAAGGTCGTGTCGTTGGTGTGCCCAATCCAACTATTGAATGGCTCAAGAATGGAAAGCCCCTGCAGAACTATCGGTAACTATATCATATGTTTTCTTATATATTTTTTGTTATGCCAAAATGGAGAGAAGTTCAGAATCCGTTTGAAAAAATGGAAAAAATAATATGAATGAAAAAAATAGTGATTTATTCGACTTCAGCGCCCGTCACGATTACGATCCCGTTTCCGGAATCTGCCATCTTACCATACCACAGGTACATCATAGTGTAATGAAAAATCACTGAAGATTTTCAAATTTTTTAAAATTCCCTAGATTAAAAAAAATTTTAAATGTGCATTTGAATTCTTCTTCTTGATTTGATTTTGAGTTTAACACAGATCTTTTCAAATGCATAAAAATAATTATAGATGTTCCCGGACGACGTGGGAGAGTACACGTGCAAGGCTTCCAATGAGCACGGAGAGGCATTCACATCAGCCAATGTGAGTTGATTCTCGAATTGCCATGTTGCGTTTCCTTGTTGTGTTGTTGAGATATTTGGCTTCAAAATATAAAATATTTAATTCAATCAACTAAAATATATGCATTAGATGACACCCGAACTAATTTGAAACTCTCCGTGTTGTTTGTAAAAGCGACACTCCAAGCTAATTTGAAACTGTTTGCTCCACATTCTCTCGCAATTTTTGCCTACGAGAGAGTATTACCAGAGCGGAGAGTAAAATTAGTTTGGGGGTGTCTTTAAGGACAGTAGAACATGTTTGACTTTTCTTTCCAGTTGATTCCACGAGAGGAATATGAGCGTTGGTTCGCTGATGAGCAACAACGATTGACTAGGTAATATATTATTTATTTTATTTTTGTGTGGCTTGAAAAACTTACCGTTTTGTAATGCAGTTTAAAAAATTTGTTTCACCGCACTCTGAACATCTTGTGATGAACTTTTATATATCATTGAAATTCATTATTTTTGCTCGATTCAAAAATTTTACCCCATCATCAATTTGAAATTCATAAATTCAAATAATATAATTGTCAGAGATCGTCGTGCTGCCATGGGCGTCCGTCCTCCCAGTCGTACCACTCCACAACAGGCAGGACCAATACAACAACAGAGAGGAACTCTATCTGATGTCGATAGTGTAAGTGTAGATGAATCAAGAATAATATTATACATCATATATTTAAATCTCATCGATTTCGCAATCTTTTACATTTTACCCACCGATTTCGCAATCTTAGCGACATATATCCTATCCATCGATTTATATATTTTTCTTAATTTATTTTCAGTCATGGGGCGTGTCCGAATCCGAGACCGAACCTGAACTGGCTGCATTGGAGATGAGAAATGGACAGGGCGGATTCAAACCCATTATTCGGTATGGTTACAAATTGTTATATCGTATCTCACTGTTCTCACGTGAACGTTGAATAAATATTATTAATAATCATTAAATTAATATTAAATAAATTTAAAGAATAATCTTAAAAAAACTTCAGTCAACCTCTTCGTGGTCTCCGTCTCACCGAGGGAACTGATGCTATCCTGCAGGCGAATATCGTCGGAACACCGAAACCACAGGTACGTATTTTTAAAATTATTTAAAAAAATCATCTCGGCCACGTTTATTGATTCAAAATATTAAAGCGCCTATTTTCAGTATCTCTAAAATAATTTTATATTGACTGCATTTCATGCGCAGTTAAATTGACATCCCGACCTAATTTCAAGCTCCCCGCTCTGGCATCACTCTCGCCTACTTTTTCTGCGAAAGAATGTGGCCAGAGCGAAGAGTAAAATCTCATCACGGAAGCACTACTTTAATGTACAATACCCAATCAGGTCGCCTGGCTCAAGAACGGTCGACCTCTGCAGCTCTCCGGTCCAAGGATGCAAATGTCCTATAAAGTTAGTTGGTGATCCAGTCAATGAAATAAGTATAAGCAAACAAATGAAAATTGACTCAATGTCCACAATAAAAAAAAACCGAGGGTAGAAGCATCGGTCCGCGTCAGTCTTTCGTATACTCACCAAACCTATTCTCACCTATTATCATAAAGCAATTATTCTTTATTCTCTAACGTTATCGAGTAATCTAATCAATAAATCAGTAACTTTAATTAATAAATAGATAAATCCAATCAATAAATCGATATTGTAACAGGGAGCGATGGCATTGCTCAAGATGAATCTAGTGAACGTGGACGATGCCGGAGAGTACACAGTAGTGGCTGAGAACAAACACGGAAAGGTAACGGTGTCTAGACAGTCTATAACTCTCTATCCTTATTGTTAGACTTATACACATCATAGTTATACTCTAGTTGATCATTTTAAAAGCACTTTCCGATCAAATTTTGCTATCCGCTCTGGTAACGCTCTCTAGTAGACATAGAAAGCGAGAGAGCATTGCCAGAGCGTGAGATTTTCAAACTAACTGGCTTGTGGTTTAAAAATACAGTGGAGTTATGACTATTTATTGACATATTCCATTTTAATCGTTATGTAATTGGAAAACCGGTGAGAAATGCAAATGTTTATGTGGTTCGAAAAAATCGATAATTAAAAACTATGATATCTATAGAAGACCTGCGTATTCCCAGTATCCAGTGCTTATTCCGCAAGAACCATGTGGTGCAATGTTAAAAGCGCTTGTTAAAAACCCATTTTGGGTTCATGGTTCGGTGGCTTCTGTGCGACATATAGTTTGCTGTTTTTCGAAGTTCAAAGGCTAGTGTTTCATTGTTCTCTTGTCTAGATCATTACCGATCAGTTGATCCCTCAATGATCTCTGATCTCTTCATCTCAATTTCTCATATCTTAACGTAGTAGTTTCTTTTAAATGCTCGGTTTACGAAAATTAGCAAAACAACATCGAACCATGAACCCGCAAAACAAAATCGCATCATCCATTACACCACTAGGTTTGATTTAACAAAGGGAAAAGGCTGATCCCGTCAATCAAGGCACACGAAGTCCTGCGGGAGATTACTGCTAGGAGAGCTGAAAACCGAATTAGTTTTAAATGCCATAAAAATTTCTAAACAAAATTGTATTATCGATTTTAGTGCATAAACCTTGCAGTTTTTTTATAAAGGTTTTCTAATTAGAATGCCGATTCGAATAGTCACTAGTCGTAATTTCCCGCTAACTTTTGGCCCGTGCCGTTCTGGATAATTTCATACTATTAAAATTCTTTTCGAAATATCTTCGCAGAGTATTCATTGGTCTCAACGAAATAATCATTTCCACCGGGCTGCATAGATAGTATACTGAAAGTGATGGTCGGTGTTTTCCGTTTTGAAAAGACTAAAGCTCACTATGTAAATCACTCCTGGTCACTACCGTAACCCGATCCCTCTCTAACTCTTAGAGTCTTCGTCATCAGCCCTAAGCCCCTCACAACAATCACATCAACATCTCCACCCATTCATCATTATCGATTTTCTCTATCCCTGATATTTTGAGTCCTTCCTCTGCCATCTCAATCATTCAAGCTCTGCCAAAATATTGATCAATATTTTGCCTGAGACATTTTATTGATTTTTAATTTCCGGTCTGATCCATCTTTCTCACTGTTTTATCATTAGGCCCGATCACACATTTAATCTTGCTCTGACACTCTCTCGAAATCCCATGCTATCTCGTCCTCTGCTACCAGCTCTCTCGATTTAGCACACTCTCTCGCCTGCTCTCCTCAAGTCCCACGCTCTCTAGGTCTGATGTTGATTGTCGGTTCGCACGCTCTCTCTCGTTCTCTGACCACTCTCTCCATTTCATACACTCTCTCGTCTCTTTTCATCTCTGACACTCTCTCGATATCCCACACTCTCTCACTCATATCAGCCGCCCCCTCCAGTCCTACCTCATCTGCAGATCAACCAATGGGCAGGTGTTGTTTGGATGGGCAGAGGGAGAGGGAGAGGGAGAAGTAGAGGGAGAGGGAGAGGGAGAAAGAGGAAGAAGGAGAGTGAAGCAATCAGTGCTAGAGAGTGGAGCTTCAGAATAGAGATGACAGAACGAGGGATAAGCAAAAGATAAATGAGGAAATGGGAGATGAGAAAAAAGAGCGAGAGATAAGAGGGATCAGAGGAGACTAAGATGGGGAGATTTGAAGGAGAGAGTGATAGAGAGAGAGGAAGAGAGAGGAAAGGAGAGGAGAAACAGAGTGATAGAGGAAGATAAAGACAAAATAGAGATGGAGAATAGTGGTAGACTCCCACTCAAACTCTTCAAGTGACAACGTTCCGGAGGCCTAATTACTCACTTCCCTCCCTCTCCCTCTACCTCCCCCTTTCTCTACCTCGACCTCTACCTCTCCCTCTACCTCTCCCTCTCCCTCTACCAATATCTATATCGTTAACACTTCTCCAGCCAACTGCTAACTATTCTGATAGATCATCATTCATTTAATCCCTCCTCCTTCTTTTCACACATTTTGTTTGTCTACTTAGCTCTCACCATTGCAATAATATGTCATATCTCCAAATTATGTTGATTGATGATGTTTTTGCGTATAGCATTAAATGCATATCAGAATTTTACTCTCACTTTGGCAATACTCTCTCGTAGACAATGAAAGCGAGAGAGTGCGGCTAAAGCAGAGGGTAAAATTTGATATTATACATGTATTTGATCAAACAAGCCTGAACCGTATTATATTATACACTGTTGAATGGACCCATAGAATAAGGAAGAAGTTTGCAAATATTATGGATATATGGATGTAAAATTTGAACCATTGTAGAGGCACAACCTGAATGCCATTGCTATGTAGATAGGTCGGAGATATGAAGGATGGGTGATATTTAGGAAGAACATCCATATAGTCATAATAGTTGCGTGAAGTATCTCCACATCTCTTATCCCTAAAGTGTTCTCCCTCCTAATGTTGCTTTTCCTTCTCACAGTGGAAACTGTTTGGATTCAGACGTACAGAGAGGCGGCCGAGTGAGAGAGTCAGATAGTCAGGGAAAGACCAGAGAACAGATAAAAGTGAGAGAGCCAGAGAGCTAAGGACAAACGAGAGAGTGTGGTATATCGAGAGAGTGATTTGACTAGACAAGGCGAGATAATGTGCAGATGTGGAGAGTCAGACAGAGTAGGAAGATACGGTAGATATAGAGCGAGCTAGAGATTGTAGTGATATGAGAGAGACAGACTAGAAGAGTTGGTGAGAGATGGTGTGAAAGTGAGAGCGTCAGACAATCAGAGATAGGCGAGAGAGCAGAAAAAGTGAGAGAGTTAGACAGTAAGAGACAGACGAGAGAGCAGGTAAAAGTGAGAGGGTGTGACAGTAAGAGTCACAAAAGATACTGATAGAGCGCACGTCTAGTTAACGTTTGGATACATACGGATTTTGTATGCTAAGGAAAAGAGTGTGCCTCTACTTCGGCTAGCCTTTTTATCACCCCCGATCTCGAACTCTCCCTATATCCCCGATCTCTCCCTCTGCCTCTGAGTGGGTGAACAGAGGGAGAGGGAGAGGGAGAATTGTGAAGTGTATCATTCGAAAGTGACTCAAACGAGCACTATCCCCCGTTCACTCGATCTATATCCCGTATCTCTTTTCCGGATCCTCCCCCAACAACAAAAAGACTCTTATTGTTTTGCTGTATCAGTGCAGCTCCAAGGATTCAATGACCCCCCACTATTCACAAATCAGACATTCTTATTCGTATTTTTTACGTATGATACCGAAATCTCTGTCCGCTTTTTATACCCACATAATATTCCCTTATCTATGAGGAAATCATCACAAACCCTCGCAAATTTGAAACTGCTCTCGCAATGCTCTCTCGCATTTTCGTCTACGAGAGAGCGTCCCCAGGGGAGGAGTGCTAAAAAACCGTGGTGTATCTTTGAAGTCTCTTTATTAGGGAATTCATTATTATTCATTATTTATTAGGGAATTCGTCCCTACTCCCTTACCTATGAGGGAAGAATTCGGTCCCGTTAGAATTCGTAGTTAGGGAATTGTCTCTCTGTTTATCTCTTCGGATACCCCAACGTCGAGATCTATGTATTATTGTTATTATTGTCTTGAGGACACCGTCGGACTTAGAGTTCTCAAAACTCTAAGGCACCAGAAACCATTAAATTGTTTAAAATGCTCTTTACGAAAAATATTATTGCTCACGTTTCATTTTGTTATGCAACTTTTTCCTATCACGATTAACTCGCTTAGGTTCTGAAAATCTTGTTTTTTTTTTGGAAATCGATAGTTTTAATAATCGATAATTAACAATTACTGATTGATTGCAGACCGAGTGCTCGGCAAGAGTTGAGGTCCATCCGTTGACTTCACCCGTTCACACCCGTTCTGCGCATCAGCACGAGGAAGAGGAACGAGTGAGACAGGAGAGACAGCGACAGGTATAGAGTAGATGAGGGATATGGTGTACTGTAAAATAAAGTAGATGGATGAATACTGTTTACTGTAGAATACTGTAGATCAGTGATATTTATCCTTATATCCAGCACTAAGACGCGCATTATCTTTGCTTCTTGCAATTAGAATTCTTGCGCATTATTAATCTCTTCGCTGCCCGACATCTTTCATTTGTGATTGCTTCTTGCCCATTTATGGTCTTCGGTTGATTTCGCAACCTTTCTGCTCGGTGCTTCTCCCCATCAATCGATCCCCAGACACTTTTTGCGCCCTATCCTAATCCCGCGCAGCTTCATCTCTCTATAATCATCGTCTGTTTGAACTCTCCTGAAGTGTAACTATTCCCCCACTGTATCCAACACAGTACTCACTACTTTTTCCACCTTCCAGTCGCTCTCTCCCTCTTCTTTTCTCCCCCTCTCTCTCCCTCTCTCTCCCACCCTATATCTCCTCTCTATCGCTCTTTTCCTCATCCATCTCTATATCTGCTTATTCTTTCTATTTCTCAATCTCTCTCAGTTTTCTATATCCATCTATCTCTTTCTCGCATTCTCACACTATCCATCCACCCACACCCTCTATCTCGAGCCCTGCCTCTCTCACTCTCTATCTCCCTCCCTCCCTACCCTCCTTCTCTTCCCCACCCTCTACCTCCCTCTCTTTCTATCTCTCTCCCCTATCTCCAATCTAACTCTATCTCTGCCTCTCTCTATATCCTCGGAGTTCAGTGTACCTCCGGAGCGAACGCGTACTGATTCTGAATGATAGAATATGTCTCGCAACATCATTGCATATGCCATTCAATACTTTGTTCTATGGTTGTGAAAGTTTGAAGAAAACGCAACTCTGCACTTTACGCATATTTTTTCATTTAATATCTCTTCGATTCTTTTAATTTTTTATATTACATTTATCAAGAGTTCGCTAGCTTTAGGGGCATTGTGTGCTTACTTACTTAGTTACTTACAATTAGTAGATCTAGTGCCGCGCGGATCACATCCCTCCATTCGTTTCCATCGCGAACGCGCGTAGTCCAGTGTTCATAGGGTTCACCTTTGATGTGCGATCTCCCGGTACTATATGACAACTAGGCGTATTCCACGATGGAGTCACTCCATCCAGCTACGTTGTCCATGGTGTTCTAATTAATGCTCTTCTTTGCTCACTTTCGAACACCAAGATCAACAACTTTCCTCGTATTTCGATGTCCTCAAACCCGCGAAATTCTTGCAAAGAAGCACGTAGGCGCCTCCTGTTTCAACCTTTACTTCCGCGAAAATATTTTCGAAGTCAAAGTTCAGAAAAGCGAACGAAATCGAATTTATTATTAAAAAGGCACTATTCTTCAATCCGAATGTTGATGATGTTACAGGAAACTGTGGCAATATTAGCTTTATTGACTTATTTACTTTATTGACTTTATTATTTTATTGATTACTTTCTACATTAGTGATTGCTCTTGCGAAAGTCACCTTATGTTTCACTGAACTCTCGACTCAATCAATCGATATCCCAACCTCGTCTTCAATGATCATTTTCACCTACGTAATTGCTTTCGATACTTACCTCCCTCTCCCTCTCCCTCTACCTCTTCCTCTGCCTCTCCCTCTCCCTCTACCTCTCCCTTTGCCTCTCCCTCTCCCTCTGCCTCTCTAACTCTTTTTGCTTCAAACTTTTATCTGGCTCCTCTGCCACTTTCCGGTGTAAAGATCCTCTTCTAAAGTTGATCGTTGCCTGAGTCAATTGCTTACGCTTTTTCTCCCCGTCGTTGACTCTCTCTTTCGAGATATAAAATCGAGACTACTGTCGGCGGAATATTATTAAACAATATTAGCTTTATTTTTATTACTCGAAAAATATGACGATTTCGATACTACATTATAAATTCTTAGGAATCTGCATAAGCAATATCAATACACGTAAGCATAAAATAATTATATTCGAGAACACATGAAATTTTAGTAGTTTTATATCTGAATTATCATACCCTTCTGCATACTTTATTGATATTTTGTACTGTAAACAGGTGGAAATTAGCTTGATCTAAAAAAATCAATAAACTACTTTGCAGTTAGAGCTTGAGTACGCTCATCTTGAGCAGGAGCGTCGACGACTCGCGCAACAAGCGGAACGTGAACGTCACGAACGCATCCTTCTCGAGAGGTATACTGTAATAGGGATACTGTAATGGGCGGAGTTTGCTTGTGCTAATTTATAAATAATACCGTAGTGGGCAGGGCTTGGAAGTTCTACTTTAGAGGTATATGGCAGTAAGAAATTACGGTAATGGGCAGTGGACGATGTGTTTACGGTAGTTTACGGTAGCTAATCAATCGATATTTCAGGGAACGTGCGGAACGCGCGCTTCTCGACCGAGAGCGAGAGAACCGAGAGCGGTACGCTGGAATTTATTGTATTCGATATTCAGAGTGTACTGTAGATGATTCAAATTGGATTTTGTCCTGACTGGAATTCTACGATTACGGTAGACATTGCAGTGCTCAGCAGCAGGAGCGTATACTTCTCGAGCAACAGCGCGAGAGGGAAGCACGACTAGCGCGCGAGCGAGAGGCCGAGATCTGGCAAAGGTGATTATTGATTGATTCTGAAAATAACATTGATTGGTTTTCTGAATAATATCATAATAAATATTATAGAGAAGAACAGGCCCGCCAGCAACGAGAACGTCAACAAACTCAGGTGAATACATTATTTAATTTATATTAGTTGCTTGATCTTTGAACTTTAATCTTTGTACCCTGATCTTTGGTCTTTTATCATATAAGAGTGAATTTTCTATACATGGATGGAGGGTACTCGAAAACTGCTAGACTATTTTTTTGGCCTAAATACAACATCAATTAATTTAAAATCCTAGGAGAGAGATCTTCTCGAGCGTGCTCGTAAGGCTAGAGAACAGGAGGAACTGAGACGGCGACAGCAGCAGGTTCTAAGAGATCAAAGAGCAAAGATCAAAGATCAATTTCTTGCAGCAAGCTTCACCGTATCACCTCAAGTATCAGCCCCCACCACCTGCTCATCTACAAGAGCAACATCAACAGCCACAACAGGTATAACATAATTGAATCATAATCAATTAATGAATCTAGAGTTATGTAATAGGAGTATATAAATTTACTAAAGTACGTTAGTTAGTTAGTATAAAAAAAGACTAATTGACAAGAATTAAAGAGACACCAGGGCTATGATTACTCTCCGACCTGGTAACGCTCCCTCGTAGACAAAGAGAGAGAGAGTATGACCAGAACGGAGAGTTTAAAATTAGCACGGGTGTGCCTAAAAGAGGTAGTGGTTTCTTTGGGTGGGCAATAAAATGACAATTCGCAGGTGTACCAACACCCCGTGCAGCATCAGCCCCAACAGCAACCGCAGCAAGTTGTTGTTCAGCACCAGCAGCACCAACACTATCCCGTACAGCAAGTACAGCAGCAACACTATCAGCAACAACAACAGCCTGTCCAACCCTCGTGGAGACAGCCTACTGACGATCATCAACAGCATCTGAGACAGCAGCAGTCACAGGTTTGCGCTATTTTGAGATAAATTGGAGCCTTTTACAACTATTTTTCCGAGATTTAGACCCAATTCGTCTATCCTCTTTTATTCCACAAATTATCTGTGTCACATCATAGTTCAATAAAGCGATTTGAAGTAAATAATCTATCACTTATTTTATGAAGAAAAAAACCCATACAGCGAGTGAAAATCGGAGCTAAACATGAAATCGTGGCTGCATCTGAAAATGATATTTTGAGGTGCACCAAGTGCCGATACAACAAGTATCAGCACAACAACAGTCGCCGTTCCCACCATCGGATCGCGCTCCCCAGAACACTTTCGTGCAGCAGAACTACTATCGGGTAGGGATCAAAGGCCAAAGATCAAAGATCAAAGATTAATTCCAGCCGCCGACCCAGTCCGACTATAATATCGACACCGAAGAAGTCGGCAGACCGTACTTCTACCGTACTCAACACGAACTAGCGGACTCGTACCAACCCACCAACCCGAACTATCACGCCATGTTCCGCAACAAGCAGGTATGTTCATCTCTTACATTGATCTTTGATCTTTGGACTTCGGCCTCTGATCTTTGATCTTTGATCTTTGATCTTTGATCTTTGGTCTATGAACTTTGATCTTTGCAGCAAGCCCCCAACGCTCAGGCAGCCAAGGCCAACGGTGCAGCAGCCAATGGTCCCGCCGTAGGTTCAGGAGTAGCTAACGCGTCAGCAGCAGGTTTGAATTTTTTAAATCATGAAATTTAAATTTTCGCGCTAAATTAAAAAAAATATTTTGTGCAGGACGCAAGCCTCCCCAGTTCCTCGTGCAGCCACAATCAGTCACGGCCAAGGCTGGAGATCAAGTCATGTTCTCTGCTAAGGTAAGGCAAATATTGATTGAAATGCTTCTTTTTTAAGTTCACGATTTTGGGAAACCCGGTAAAAATTGTCAAATATGGTCTACTGGAAAAGTGATACATAAAACATAAAATGTCTTGTTTCAATCTGTATTTAACATGTAAACTTACCAAATGATCATTCTCTTCATTTATTTACAACACATTTATCAAGAGTTTTGGTTGGGTTGATTGCTCTCATGTGCCTCATATGTAGATATTATGAAGAGAGTGGGAGAACATAGTATAACTGATAAAGATTGGTCAACCTGAAGCCTGATCAGCGCAATTATGCGATCGCTAATAAATTATGTTATGTTGCCTTCAGGTATCAGGAGATCCCATCCCCCAGATCTCATTCGCTCGTGCCGACGGAAAGCCCATGCAGCAGGGTCGCGTCCGATCGGAGACATTCGCCGATGGATCGGCAAGAATGACCATTGATAAGGTATTTATTGACTTAGTCTGACTTATTGACTAAGGTCCTGAATTAATAATAAGGTCATAACTTAGCGACTAAGGTGTTAGGGCAGGACGGTTGATCGACGCTGTAATGTGTCCGTCTGTATCTCTTTTGACATGTGTTGTAGCCAAACAGAAAAACCCTAAACGACGTTTGGAAAGCATTGAGTGCAATTGCGCTGTTACAATGTTAGAAGGATGCGCTGTTCGAGAAGATCAATGCTCAATATATAATAAAATGATATTGTGTCTGGCAAACTGCCAGGAAGAGCTCGCATAACACTTCAAACAAAGGTTTCTCGAAAATTTGAAAACACTGTTAAAAAAATTAAAAACATTGTCCAAATTTGTGATAGTAAAAATTGTGTCTAGCTCAATAAGTGTAATAAGTACAGATGCAGTAACAGATAAAGTACTTGTAGTCTGTGCAGATAGTTTTTCATTGTATCGGACACAAATGAGCATGGTTTTATCATAAGCATTTATGAATTGAAAGAAAAAACCCAAAATAATATGATTCCGTCTAGGTCGAGGCAGGCGACGCAGACACGTACGTCTGTATTGCCACGAATCCCGCAGGCAGCTTCCAATCGAGATTCTCACTCAATGTCATGGGTAGGTTTACTATTAATTCTTTAAAAATACTTTTGTATTTGCAACGCATCGTCTCGAGTGCTTATTGTAAGCGTAGCACAGAAAGTATTTCAATTCCCTCTGAATTCATTGCATGCATTTACATTTATCACATGCTCACGAATGGATGATACTGTCGAAAGAAAAGCATGGAATAATAATTTTAAACAATATACTTTCAAGACAGATAAAGAAATGAGAAATAAAGAAATGGTTGGGGCAAAGGGGTTGGGATGTCTGAGGTGATACAATATTGTATTCAATCTTGGTAACTCTTCAGAGGCTCAGCAGACTCAAGCCCCCACCTTCGTGACCCGATTCCAATCCGTATCACTGTATGAGGGAGACTCGGTCAAGCTGTACGCCAAGGCCAACTCGGCCAACACCGATTTCGCCTGGTTCCGAGACGATGTCCCCATCACCAACGGACCCCACTACAGGTATGAGCGACACCCTGACGCATTACCATTTCCCGGTTCCGGAACATTAACCGTAAAACCCGGTTGTAGGATCGAGACCAAGGGAGCCGAGACCGGCCTCGCCATCGCTGATGTTACCATGGCCGAAGGAGGATGGTACAGATGCGATGCGACCAATAGCTGTGGAACCACCCAGTTGAAGGGTATCTTTAATCTTTGATCTTTGATCTTTAATCTTTATTCTTTATTTTTTGTTTCATCACAGTAAATCACCATTAATAACGTTGTTAGGTCTTGAATAGTGGTGATTTGATGAAAAATGAATGAACACATTATTACTGTATTTTATTCTGTTCATGATGAAAGCCCTCGTGAACCAAACTTTAAAGCGCCATCGATATTTTACCGTAATCTCAATATTCATTGCAGGACGCGTCGTTGTTCAGAGCAGAGCCAAACTTGGCCAGAATCAGCGAGAGCAGATCACGCTGAGAAAGGTCGACAGACGCAATGCTCGGTGATTTTTAGAACTATTTTATCTACTTACGAATCAGCTTGGAAACAAAAAATCAATAAATCAATAAATCAATGAAATCCCATTTAGATCACCCATGAAGCAGATGGACACATCCGCATCGAAGACCGCTCCATCCTTCTCTGGCTCACTTCAATCCGCTCAACTCATCGAGGGACAAAGTGCAAGACTTCAAGTCAAGTTCGCTCCCCAGGATGATCCAAACCTCAAGGTCGCCTGGCTCAAAGATGGAAAGGCACGTGGATTTATTGATTTATTGATTGGAACGAGAACGAAAAAAATCAATAATTCATAATATATTTCAGGCTATCCTGGCCAGTTCGCGTGTGGTCACATCCGCCGAATTCGGCGAGGCCATCCTCGAGATCTCACCGGTTACTGTAGCCGATCAGGGAGAGTACACGGTAGTGGCCGTTAACCCACTCGGAGAGCAGAGACAGTCTGCCGTGCTCAATGTTATAGGTACTTTTTCGAAGAGGAATACGGAACAAATCACTTTTGACGTGACTGGTATAAGTATTTGTACCAAACCAGAAACTTAACTAAAACGAATCTGTCCAAACTCTTTTGCAGACAAAGAAAGTAAAAGAGTGCCACCGTAGCGAAGAGTTACAAATTCGGATTAGATACACCTTTTATAAAGCGGACCACGTCTGGCATTTTAGATTAATCCGAAAAACGGGATAAAAATGCCGTCCGGATCAAGTGAAGAGTGTTGTCTATTAGCTTATTCTGTGCGAGGCGCGGGGGTATCCATTTCATTCCCGCTTCACTCTCACTCCTCTACCACTATCCAATCTCACTGTCCTCAATCCGTCATATCTTCTGGCACTGTTGATCCTCCCAGTTTAAACCCCTCTAGCTATCTACTTGTGTAATTCGGAAACTGTGCTCTTTTGTGCTATTGTAATTGCTTGATAATACTCTGATTGTAGTACCATTGCCTATGGCTGTTATGGCGTTATGTTTGGTAATGCACAGTATTTTTTTATTTTCATTTTTAAAGGCACAGCCGAACTAATTTGAAACTCTCTGCTTTGGCACTGCTCTCTCGTTTTGTCTACGAGCGATCGTTGTCAGATAGGAGAGTAAAATTAAGTGTTCCTTAAACATTAAAGAATAACGCCGTCTTGTTCAGGACACGCTCGCGGGCAGCCCATGGCGCAGCAGTCCCATACGATGGGATCCGTGTATGCTGCCGCCGGACCTGGTACAAATATTTTTTTTTCTTTTAATACTTTTCTAGTGTTTTGTACCATTTACAATTCAAAAATTATTTTGAAGGCAAAGCCGCCGGTGGTCAGAACATCGATATGCCCAACTTCCTCACTGAATTACGATCACAGGTTAAATTTATTTAATTTATTACACAAAATGGACTATCAGATTAACATAAAGGATGTAGACATTTCTTATCGATATTTTAGCCACTATTGGCATATTTTAAATCAATAAAATCAAATCTCAGGAGCTCTTCGAGGGCAGCAACCTCCATCTCGAAGCGAAGCTCACTCCTCTCAACGATCCCTCCCTGAAAGTCGAGTGGTTCCTGAACGGAAAACCGCTACCCGCAGGTGAGTACGGTACTCGTATCGATTGGTTTTCCGTAGTTAATAGTTTTGAATCTAGTAATATGCTAGTTACTAGAGTACGATATTGATTAGAAACTTTAAAAACCAACAATCGCTCCTAAGGTTTCTTAGAATGGCTTATACTGAGACTGTATACTTCCTTCTTCTTCTTATTTCTCTTCTCGGAATCCCCGACACCTCCACAATATCTTTATGTTTGTTGTTACAACCGTGAGATGTGATGATAGAAGAGTGTATTGAGAGATCGATCTGTTTCACGCAAAGAATCCTCAAAGTATTTTTGATTAAAAAAACATAGCATGCAATTATAGAGGAGATACTAACATTTAAGCAACAGTAGTAAAATGCAGGAATAGAGTGAAATCGGCAAAAAATATAAAAAAATTATTTCGATGAAAATATCATTATTAAAAATCATGAACTATTTTTAAAAATTATTTGACATCCAAAGAAATGACAGAGACTGAACATGTGACAGTTACGGTTTGACAATTGTCAAATGATCCTTTGCAGGTCCTCGTGTACAGCAGCAGTACATGCACGGCTTCGCCACACTCGACATTCTCGATTGCACTAAGGTATGTCATTTTTTTATTGAAATACACAATACTAAACATAAATAAATGTTCAACAAATAATGTAAACTAAAAATGGATAAAAATATACGGAATACGTTCAAAAAATGCTTCGGCGCTTCTTCTATGATTAATTAAATACGCGGTTCAAAAGTCGCCAATAGAAAATAAATAAACGCAGACATGAGATTGAGCGAATGAAACATTTGAGAAATGTAAACATACGCACAGCATATGTACATGTAATAAACAAATTAATTAATTAATTAAAAACAGGCTGATGGTGGTACAATCACTGCTCGTGCCACTAATCAAGTTGGATCCTCTGAGAACAGTGCGGACCTCATCATCCATGGTTTGTTCTCAATGTTGTTTATTTATTCATAACTTAACATACATATTTTTTTCAAACTTTATTTACTTTTAATCATTAAAAAACTTGCTAAATCATAATAGTAATTAATTGTGCAAAAACAAAACGTGAGCTATTTTATTTATTTATAATAATTGTGTTTTAGAACGTCACGCCCTCCAGAACACCGGTGGACGACCATTGGATGTGGAAGACGTACGAGAACTTCAATTCTCACATGGAAAGAACGACGAAGTATGTTGTATTTCTATGGAATGATCTAATTTTGTCTGAATAAATAACTTAATACAATGTAATTTCAGGCCCCTCGCTTCCTCTCACAACTTCAAGACTTCTTCTGCGTTTCCGAACTTGGTATGTATACCAATTTAAATAAATAAATAAATTATAAATATTTTAAAATGTAATTTCAGGTCGTTCTCACTTCGAGGCTCAAATCACGCCCGTGAATGATCCCAGTCTGAAGGTGACCTGGCTCAAGGACGGACATGCACTACCCAATGCCAACAGAATACAGGTAAAATAATAAAACGATATCTATTATAAAACAGTAATTAATTATCCACCCTTTTATTATTTAATATATATTAACAATGCATCGTTATTCTTCTCATGGGCTTTATTGGTCGTAAATTATTCAGACCTTCCACAACTTCGGTCGTGTCTCGCTCGTCTTCCATCCCACTTACCCTGAAGATCAGGGAACCTACACTTGTGTCATCCATTCGGTGCATGGCCAGGCCCAGGCACAGGTATGATTATGAACTAATGACCTTAGCTCTGACATAAGTTACCCTAACTCTGACTTAACTTACCATAATTCTGATCTAACTTACCGTAACTCATACTTATTCTAAGGCTCGTCTCACCACAACCACCACTCCCAGTCTCCAGACTGACACCAGACACGAGGGCAGTCTTCAGATCATCGGATATCTTGATGGACATCAGGTACTTAATTTACTTGAATGTTACTTAGGTGTTAAGGTTACTTAAGAAGACTTAATGTTACTTACACAAGTTAACACCAAAGTACTTATTGACTCAAGGTACTAATTCCTAATCTCAGGTCCACATCGGTCCTCAATCCGTCGAGCGTCCAGAGGAGTTCCAGAGCATGGAGGCTCCAAGGTACGGTGAACCAGACTAAACCCGTCTGGTGTCCGCCGCAGGAAATACATTACATGGCTTCAGATTCGCCCGACCACTCGCACAGAAGGTTGAAGCACGCGAGAATGAACCCGTCCATTTCGAGGCCCGTCTCCAACCAGCTAGCGATGTCAAGATGACTGTGGAATGGTACATATTACATAA
This sequence comes from Parapristionchus giblindavisi, assembly GCA_943737045.1. Taxonomy (NCBI): domain Eukaryota; kingdom Metazoa; phylum Nematoda; class Chromadorea; order Rhabditida; family Diplogasteridae; genus Parapristionchus; species Parapristionchus giblindavisi. The sequence goes on from CALSFV010000659.1 coordinate 263,555, forward strand.
GATATATACAAAACCTTTTTTTTCCTCTCAGGTTCATCTGGGTCGCCATTAGGGTACAGATGGCATATTTTTTAATACTAAAATATCATGCAGTCTATTACATCCTTTAATGGTTGTTCATTTAGCAGTTCTTCCTGCTTTAGTTTATAAACCGTTTATTTTTATTTTTAAAATATTGTGTGCAGGTTCCACAACGGAGCTCCTCTACCAGCTGCCCATCGATTCCGTCCAATGTTCGACTTTGGCTACGTCGCCCTCGATATTCTCTATGCCTATCCTGAAGATAGCGGAGTCTACGAGTTGGTTGCCAGAAATGAACTCGGAGAGGTATGTCGAACTTTTAAAATATTTAAAATATAATAATAATAATAATAATAATAATAATAATAATAATAATAATAATAATAATAATAATAATAATAATAATAATAATAATAATAATAATAATAATAATAATAATAATAATAATAATAATAATAATAATAATAATAATAATAATAATAATAATAATAATAATAATAATAATAATAATAATAATAATAATAATAATAATAATAATAATAATAATAATAATAATAATAATAATAATAATAATAATAATAGTGAAATCTCTTTGTTTGTAGCTTAGCTTTCATAGATCTAAGCGATAATCTAAGAAGCGATACTCTCTTTTAGGAGTAAAATAAATAAAAACTGCTTTTTAGTCGAGCAGCAAGCTAGAGCTCGTCGTCACAGGCGACAAGGTGCAGTACCTTGATCCTCACCATCCCGAGAGTACGTTAGAAAAATATATACATTTTTTGAAAAAAAGTTACACTAAAATATAGATTATTGTATAAATCAATGGTCAATTTCAGGTCTTTCTCGCATTCAGGAGCTCGAGCAGAACAGAATGAAGGGTATTTTTATAATCAAAATCATTATTCAAAAATCATAAGTCATAGGTCTTCCCGAGATCGAAGATCGTGGCTGTGACTCCGCCCCTCAGTTCATCGGAGACCTCAGAGATATCAATATCAATGAACACGAAGATATCCATCTTGATCTCAGGGTATGGAATTTGTGCTAGCAAGTAAATCAATGCAATGGAACGCAAATTACTTCACTTTTAAAGTGACAACCCGAGCTAATATAAACTCTCTGATTTGGTCACATCCCTCTTTTTCGTCGTATGCGAGAGAGTATTGCCAATGAGGAGAGAAAAATTAGTTTGTGGTTGTTAATTTAGTATATCTCAACACCTTACGTTTATAAAAAAATTCCGCCAAGAAATCTATGACACCAGTGAATTGGACGAAAAATCAACGATCATAGAACAGTACGAGTATCATTAATCAATAAATCTCAGGTTAACCCCACCAACGATCCCACCATGCGTGTGGAGTGGTTCGTCAATGGTGCACCTCTTCTGACCGGAAGCAGAATCAAGGCTCTTTATGAGCTCGGATTCATCGCCCTCGATGTCAAGGTACGGTAGGCACACTACAATTGTGGTGGGTTACGGTGGCTATATATGGTACTTACACCGTAATTAATATGTGATGACTATATTGTGTACAAGGAGCTATTGCAAAATTATGAAAAACTATGAATTTGTTAATTTGATATTTTAAGGGAGCGATCGCCGAGGATTCTGGAACGTATACTTGCAGAGTTACGAATGCTCTCGGAGAGGCCAACAAACAGTGCAATATCAATGTTAATCGTACGTGAACTACTATTTCATTTCATTTATTCAAAACAAATCTATCAAAGGTATGTACTTCAAATATTGAAGCATCTTTTGGATTTACTTGATGAATTGATTTAAATGAAATTATGCAGCATCGGGCACAATCCTATCGGACACCCAACACGAGGAATCACTCGGAAAGATCGAATACCTTGAGAATCTGAACAAATATGGACGAGTTGAGGTAAATCAATACATTTGTTATATGAGGAGTAACCAGAAGAGTAATTATTAGAATCATCCATAAACATAAACTCCTTTAACTATTTTCACATGGTTTATCTAATTGATTTGTGGATACATTCAAAATATACAGTTTCCCGAAGTGATATGAGGAGAACGCAACAAGACTTCATTTAGGTCGAAGATGTCGGCCCGGAAGGTCCTCCACAATTTGTTGTTCAGCTTCCTGCTGACCTTGGAGAGGTTAATCTTTGCAAATAATGCTCAAAACAAATCAAATTTTCGATTTGTTTATATACGACTGCAATTTACTCAAACAACCATCAAATAGTAAAAATCTAGGGCAGATGATAACAGTGGTTCCATTATATTCATCAAATGTTCAGATCGAGGAAGGAGAGACTGTTCATTTCGAATGCCAAGTCAAGCCATACAACGACAACTCATTGAACGTCATATGGCTCAAGGATGGTCATCCCATCCCCAGTGGTAAGAAATTTATCCAAAATACTCCTCTACAATACAGGAATTTGGTCTAAATACCGTTCCTGATAGTTGGTCACCTGGTGAACAGGACCACAGTGAATTCTTATGGATATCTCTGTACCTTTAATTATGCCAATTATTATTGCTAATTATGTAAATATTATAAAAAAGTTTAAAATATTTAAGGTCACCGTTTCCGTACCTTCTACGACTTTGGCTTCGTCTCACTCGATATTCTGGGCGCACTAGCCCAAGACTCCGGAACTTACACTTGTCAAGCTGTCAATGCTCTCGGACAGGCCCAGACCGACACCAAGTTCATCTGTCACCGTAAGTTGATCCGGGTAATGGGAAACGGTTAACCATGCTGGGTATCCCTGCACAGCAATTTACCTTCCCCAGATTTATGGATTACTTAGCGTTTGGCATTCTGTTAACCTTTTAAATGTTAAAAAATAACACTTTTGATAGTAATATGCATCGGTCCCTAAATGAATCATGACCCGCCTCTTTCAATCGGAGGTGATCTCTTCTTTCTCCTCTCTGACTATGAGCATGCACACGCGGACTATTGTCCTTTGCGCTTAGACATCGGCTTCCGCCCCGATTCCACTTCTTCTCCTTCATCCCCTTCTTCATCATTCATCAACCAACAATGTCTCGACAAGTGCCCATACGCCTAGTCGATCATTCCTATCACCGACCCGAGCCCGAACCTGACCCAGCGGAACCGCCCGGTTGGGTTTCGGCGCGTGCCCGTGAATACGAGGCCACCGGTCATTTGATACCTGTCAACGTCCTTCGTACACCGAAGAGACCCACCCAACACGCGACCATAACTGTACCGTCAAGGAACATCCCCGTGACGTACGTGGATATCATACCCAGACCACCGAGACGGTGGGACTCCGCCCAGAGATTGGCAGCACACTCTCCGGCGGAAACCACTTCGAACCAGGCTGCAGCAAGCCCGGCTCATGGCTCGGTACCAGCCCGATCGATACCCGTTACGGTTCTCGGGTCACAAGATTTCAATTCGCCTTTTGAAGACCGGCATTCATCACCGAGAGAGCTGGACTACTCTCCGGTTCCGGCTCGAGTTCCGAGACAGACCAACTACTTCCCTGGCTCCGAAGTTCCAAGAGAGACTATAGTGTTGAGGAGAACTCCGACGATCCGAACCGCGCCTAGAACAGAAACCATTCCCGAGTTCCGAAAAGACCCGCGCGTATCGGTTCCGCAGTACCGAAGAGATTCATCATCGAACATCCCGCAGTCCTCACCCCGAACTGTAGACATCGCCATAAAACTACACAACGGGGACCGACTATCCAACCCGGTTTCGCCCTCATTGGTTTCTGGCATATCTCCAGCTTCCCGCTCCCAAGGATTAACCAATAACCACACTCCCAGTACTCGCGGGGTTCCCCGTACTTCAATGGGTTTACTATCTCTGTCCTCTGCAGCCAAGGACGCCATCATCGGTACGACGCAGCATCCATCATCGTATGCGAAGATCCAGGAGCTCGAGGCGCCACGTCCTGCCGCGCCAGAGGCCGAAGAGGCCGAGAAACAGGTACTGTCCCGAATCATAAACACAACCATAATTGTTGAAAGGTTGAATGTAAAGTCAAATAATATTCAGGTTTAGACTAAAATTCAATTGTATCTTCTTTAACCGCTTTTTCCTTTTTTTTATTTTATCATTCCCCAAACAAGATTTATTTTGTTTTGATCAGTTAGTGCTTTTGAAATGGCCGGTCAGAGACAGCGGATTGGACGAGAAATGTGAGAGAGGGAGAGGGAGAAACAGAAGGAGAGAGAGGTAGAGGGAGAGGCTGTTTGGACATGGGATAATGTGCGGAGGTTTCGCGAGTGAATGAAAGAAAAACAGATGAAGAGAATGAACTAAGTGATAGAGAAGAACAATGTATACTGGAGATGGAAAGGGAGGCAAAGATAGAAAAGGAGAGGGAGAGTGAGAGTGAGCTTGGGTAAGGAAAATAGTACAAGGTTCTCAGCCGCTTACGCCTCTACTTCTCGTCTTCAAGATTAGTGATGACTACTTAGTAGTGATCAGCTTTTATTCCAACAGACCCCTACAAAATATACAGAGGCACTGATAGAATCGATGGACACGAAATTTTGATTTACCGAAAATTAAAAAAAAGAAAACTAGCAATGAAATGAAATGAAATGAGATGAACTGCAATGATTGAAAATTTAGATTTTTTTTTAATATTTTTAAATAAAAATAAAATTAGAGGGATTTATATAAATCATATAAACAATAAATTCAGGCCCCGTCATTCGTCAAGCAGCTCGGACCTCAGATGAATGTCCAAGAGGGAGACTCGGTATATCTCGAGGCCCAAGTCGTCCCTACTGATGACAATTCCGTTACGGTAAGGATTGTTGGATCAACGATTTTCCCTTAAAGCATTATTTTTCAAATTTCTCGTCTTAACGGCACACTCGAGCTTATTTGAACCTCTCCGCTCTAGCAATGTACTCTCGCTTTCGTTACATACGAGAGAGTATTGTGAGACCGGAGAGTCAAATTAGACCGGTTATGCGTTTGAATGAACTTCTGATTTACAATAAATAAACTGTAAAGCTTTATTGTCAAAACATTTCTGTTTTTCGCATTGTCAGGCAAAATAGTTTTATAAAATGGAATTTATTGATTATTCCAGTACGAATGGCTGCTCAACGGAGCTCCTCTGATGAAATCTCACAGATACGCCTACTCCCACGACTTCGGATATGTCGCACTCAACATTCTCTACTGCTTCCCCGAGGATAGGTAAGGGATAAGTTGATCTTTGATCTTTGATACATTAGGTTGCAACACATATTATTCATTGCACTCTTTCCTTCTCATTGATTTTTAAAAAATTAATCGAATTTTCTCGCTATCGATTTTTGAGATGAAATATTTTATTGAATATCGCTTCAGTGGCGAGTATACCCTGGTTGTTCGCAACGACAAGGGAGAAGCACGCAGTTCCGTCAACATCGACTGCGCCATGAAGGGATCTCTCGTTAGATTTTGCTCATGAAGTTTTTCAAAATATTTTCAGTCCCAGCTTATCTATCCAACGAATTTTGAGCTCTACTTTAGAATTTTTTTTTAAATAATATAATTTACTAAAATATAATTTAATTTCAGTTCACGGATTCCTTCCATCCCAATTCCATCCAGAAGATCACCCAACTCGAGGCTCCTATGGTCAGAGCCGAACCGGCTCCTGATGCGGAGAAGGTTGCTCCATCCATCACTAAGGTATTTATTGACTCACTACAACCAAGATAACTTTATATTATTCTGACTCCTGTTTTCTCTAAAGTAATGAATACTACGTCGATAAGTAAATTGAATAATTAATTACAATTTGTTAATATATTTATTACGGCCGCTACTGATCCGGTAACCCACCGCTTATTGCTAGTTGATCTAGACAAAGTGTTCATCCCAAGTTCATCCAAGTTCATCCCGACCTCATTTGTTACAAAACGCTATCTCGCTTTCTTTGTCTGCGAGAGAGTATTGTCAGAGTGGAGATTAAAATTATGGATATGCCTTTAAATGTAAATGTAAAAACATTGCAGCCACTACCACCCACGATGGACATTCTTCACGAGTCCCAAACTCTCCATCTCGAGGCGCAGATCTCGCCCCTTGATGACAACACCTTGATCGTCTACTGGATGAAGGATGGTGCTCCACTTCCCGCTTCTTCCAGGTTAGTGGGAAGCTCTATAGAGCTCCACTCACCTTTGCAACTCTTGCAGCTCTGCACCACTGAAAAATTAAAACTGTAATAGCGATAAATGAGCTTGGCAAAAAGATAGTCTGCGGCCGGGTTTTACCAAACAATAATCGATTGATCAATCAATAACAATCTTCAGATACCGTATCCTGAACGATTTCGGCTACGCGTCACTCGATATCGATTACATTCGCGCTGATGACGCCGGAACCTACACGCTCGTCGTCCAGAATGAGAAGGGTACGACATTTTATTGATTTTTAGTATCAATAAATCGATTTTGTATTTATACTTGGTCCAATTTCAGGTCAAGCCGAGACCTCGACCTCCTTCGAAGTCGATCGTCTCAAGAACATTCTATCCGACACTGCTCATCCCGAGTCACTCCGAAGAATTCAAGAGATCGAGGCACTCAAGCCAGCCATGCCCAGTGAGGCTGATGCCCCACCTGAGGTAATAAAAAAATCTTGTATTTTTTAGACCTATCGAATGGATTCTAAGTCCTGTACCGTCTCAACAGACAAACCTTGTAAGGTCGGAATCACGTGGATTTAAAATAAAAGCGCAAAGTCTATACCAAAAAAAAGATCGTTTCATAATCGCGTTACGAAATTGACGCTCTCTCATCGTTACCTGCAGTATTTGATGAATCGAGAAATCTATGGTCTATCTCGCTGTCGAATGAAATGTGTGGGGGCGAACACATACAAGGTTCTAAGCTGACATGGTGGCTGTTTGTGGTAGTTGTAATGCGAGCAGAGCTAGGACTCCCTTCAGATGAATCCTATCCATCCGAAGAACAAGAATCGCCTGACCTGACAATGAGACAAAGATGAGGTCAATAGCCAGAGAGGATACGGGTGGATGGACTATATGGGTGCACACAAGATAGCGATTGACAGAGATCTGAATGTGTTATGTCCATATCCTTAAAGGGAGCGTTACCTCAATCAATGGTCTCTTCATTGCGCACACTATTTTTCTGTAATCTAACAACGAGAGAGCATTGCGCGTCGAAGTGACCATTGAGTGAGGCTACGCTCCCTTTAAAGAAGACAAGCGTCCTTGCGTCTAAGAAATCGGAAACTCTATGATATCCCCTACAATTTCAAGTATACTCGTCATCTCTTTGGTCCTTTGTGCGTCTAGTAAAGCTATTCTTAAATTAGCGATCATAATGTCCGGCTCTTTTAGGCCCCCGTATTCACCCAACAACTGACCGGCCCAACCGATGTGCTGAAGGAGGGCCAGTCTGTGCACATGGACTGCGTCGTTCAACCCATCAATGATCCCGCTCTCAGAGTGAGCTACAACCTTAATATGTTATTTAAATCATGGAAAGGATACGAAATCTGACTATCCTCATGTACACAACCTCGCTTTTTTTCTTTATTTCTTTGTTTTTCGTCTTTTGAACACAGCATTAGTTAGGGGCATACTCTCTCTCACTTTCTTTTCCTACACGAGAGTGTAGCCAGAGAATAGGATTTGAAATGAGCATTGTTATTCCCAAGTATTGGACGTTAAATAATCGATAATTGCATTGTAGATCGAGTGGTTCTTCAATGGTCAGCCACTCCAGTTCGGCTCGCGCATTCGAATGATCCACGATTTCGGATACGTTGGACTCGAGGTACATTTATTTTAAATTAAAATAAATTTCCAAACGAACGGATGAAGGAAGATAATTTAGTTAATTAAATTAATTATGTTAATATAATAATTAAATTCAGTTCCTTCACGTTCATCCTGAGGACAGTGGACTGTACGAGTGCCGTGCTACCAACAATGCTGGAACTGCTTCGACTCAATTCGAATTCGAATGCAAACGTGAGATTATTTAGTGATGAAAATCTATAAGTACATTGTATTATGTAGTTAATGTCAAAGAGAGCTAATCGTGAGAGCATTCTACTTGAGAGAGTTTGGTTATTGAACCCTTATTATGGAATTCAAGGTATAGGTTGGTTGGCAGTTGGAAAAGTGCAGGTGAAGTAGTCATTGCATTTGGGGCAAATCGTTTCGTTCCTGCTAAACATGTTATTTTGTAGCCATGCGCAATCTGTACCTCGACACCCAACACGCCGAGTCTTGGGTCAAGATCCAGGAGATCGAGAACAGACAGGTAATATTGATTTAGATGCATGTCGATTTGATTAAATGTTGTATTTATCAGACGAGTTAAATTCTATACTAATTTACTGTTAAATTGAAGGTGGAACGTCCTCCCACGCCCGAGCAAATCTTCGAGCCACCCACCTTCACTCAACAACTTCAGGTACCTCATAATGACAAAGATACCGATTGTCATTCTAAATGACAATTGTCAATTCACAAGTGACAATGACAATAGCAAAGCTACATTTCCAGGGAGCCGATGATCTTCCCGAGGCATCCGCCATTCGTCTCGAATGTCGTCTCATTCCTGTTAATGATCCTACTCTCAGAGTTATGTGGACCAGAAATGGACAGCCACTGCCTCAGGTATCTTTTGAATCATTTATACAAACAAAATTGGTTTTTCAAATAAATGACTATAATTCTTTTTTTAAATACATAAAAATTAAGAAAAAATGCTTACTATTAGGCTGTCAAGAGCATAACAATGATTGGAGCTTTTTTCTGAACCATTCATTGGAAGATTTCCATCAAACAACTAAATTAATATATTTAAAATTCTGATAAATCCAGGCCTCTCGCTTCATGCCTCGTCGTGACGTCGATCTGTGCACACTCGACATCCTCGCCATCTACGGTGAAGACAACGGAGAGTATTCCTGTCATGCGAAGAGTGACTTCGGAGAAACTGTCACTACTTGCAATGTGGGTGTTGTACTGATTCTTGAATAGAACAAAATTTCCCCATCATCCAGATTTTGTTTTGCAAGAGCAGTTAGAACTTAAAATACCCCAGTGTTGTTGAGATGTATAGTTAACGTAGACATTGTTACCATTTTCACCGTTTATCGTGTTCTTTGATCCATAATCATTGATCCTTGATCTTTGATCTTTATTTTTTCTAGGTCACTTGCATTCCAACGGATTCTCTTCTGCTCGACACTCAACACGAACAGAGTTGGCAGCAGATTCAGGAGTTCGAGAACCGTCTACCACCGGAGCGTATTGAGGAGGAGGCTGAAAAGGTTGGATCTTTAATTATTTTTAAAAACATTGACAATCAAACTTTTTCACCCGGGAACCAATACATTACAATATTTACGTGGACATAAAAAAGTAACATGAACTTTAGGGATGCAGAAACTTAAAGCATGCAATGATGAATTAGATTGTGATAAATTACAGTGGAACAGCAATTCATTATATACAAATTAAATATTTAAAAAATTAAGGTCGCCCCTCAATTCGTCGTTCCTCTGCCTTCTTCATTGGGAGAACTACAGGAGGGTGTTCCCATTCATCTCGAATGCCAGGTTAATATTGAATGTCTTCATTGATGAAAAAATATAAATGCAATATAATTTAAAGCATTAAAAAGACTATGATAAATATTTGAGTGGACTCGATTATGGTATATATTTGAATTTGTATTCGACCACTTCATACTCACATACAGAATAACAACTGTTCATTTCATTTCATACGAAGATAACAGACTTCTCGATTGGTGGTTTGTGTTTTTATTAATCAATCAATAATTTCAGGTTATTCCCACGAACGACAATCAACTCAACGTCACGTGGTACCACAACGGCGCACCCATCTCTCACGGACACAGGTTATTATAATTTTTTTTAAATTTTTGATTACGAAAGATTCAGTGCATATTATATATTCAACATTAAAGATTCACTCACTCCATCTCCAGCTAGTTATGATAGTTCGATGTGATTAAATATTATTAAAATATTATTATTCACAGATTCCGTACCACCCACGACTTTGGCTACGTCGCCCTCGACATCTTGTACGCTTTTGCTCAAGATTCGGGCGAATGGTCATGCGTGGCCAGAAACGAACTCGGAGAGGCACAGACTGTCGCCTCATTCAACAGTGAGACTTTCTTTCTCTAATATACCATTTGGAATTTATTCCAATGCTCTTAAAGGGCACACCACGAGCTTGTTTTTCCCTCCGCTATGGTAGCGCTCTCTCGTAAAGAAATAAATCAATAGATCGTTGCCAGAGTGGAGAGTTTCAAATTAGCTTTTAGTCAAGAAACGAAAGTGATAACACCGCTCATAGTTTCCAATCGACAATAAAATGTCCATGAAACATATTTTTCAGTCGCTCCCCGTGGCACAATCTACACGGATTCCCAGCATCCCGCCAGTTGGCAGCGCATTCAGGAGATCGAAGCGCCCAAAGAGGCTGCACCCGAAGCCGCGCCCGCTGAGGTAAACCAATATGGGCGACGGTAAACCATTTTCAAACTTGCAGATGGTTGCCCCGAAGTTCGTCGAGCCCATGCAGCCTCTGGAGAGAATCGAGTTCCAGCAGGCCCACTTCGAGACCAGAGTCACCCCCGTAAACGATCCAAAGCTTCGCGTTCAATGGTACGGGTGTTATTGGTTCCGATTTATCCCCACGGGTTTATCCTGGTTCCCTTTTATCCCCACTGATTTATCCTGGTTCCCTTTTATCCCCACGGGTTTATCCTGGTTCCCATTTATCCCTACGGGTTTATCCTGGTTCCCTTTTATCCCCACGGGTTTATCCTGGTTCCCTTTTATCCCCACGGATTTATCCTGGTTCCCTTTTATCCCCACGGATTTATCCTGGTTCCCATTTATCCCCACGGGTTTATCCTGGTTCCCATTTATCCCCACGGGTTTCCCTGGTTCCGCTTTGTCCCCTACCAATGCTTAACCACTTTCCTCCTTTAGGTTCAAGGACGGTGCCCCTCTGCCCAACAGCAACCGCTTTAAGCTCACCAACGATTTCGGATTCGTCGCTCTCGACATCGCACACACCGTCGACCAGGACTCTGGCACATACACGGTCGTGGCGTCGAATGAGAAGGGTTCGGTATTCACACCATAAATCTAAATCGCTTTAATTTTTTAAATAATATATTTTAGGAGAGGATACGATCTCCGCCACCCTTATGGTCGTCTCCAATCCATCAATTCTGGGCAACACTCAGCATGAACAGGTATGTCCAAAGATCAAAGATCAACTTTGTGCGATTAAAGATCAAACTCGATATCAATGAAATTCAGAGCTGGGCTCGCATCCAACAATTGGAGGCCCCACGTGGACCTGGAGAGGAGGAACCCGAGATCGTTCATGAGGCACCAAAGTGAGTCGTGAACTTTGCCACTCTTTTTTCCACCTAGTAATTCCTAAGGAGATATGAGTGACCAACCATTCTCATCATAGCCTAGCCTTGATAAATGTTTAAATGAATGAAATAACTTATTGAGGTTGCTGGTTTAATGGAGAATTTGTTTATATGATTAGTTCATACCTTCCGAATGGATTTTTGAAAATTTAAATTAATTAAATAATTATTTTCCAGGTGGATTCAGAAACTGAACTCTGTCGACGACCTCATCGAGGGTCAGCCCGCCCACTTCGAGGCCCAATTCGCGCCCTTCGGAGATCCAAAGACCACCGTGCACTGGTTCCTCAATGGACGTCCACTACAAATGAGCAACAGAAGGTAAATTTATTGCCCATCTTATGTATATTCGAATTTGTTCGAACTTGAACGTGTTTTCGTTCTTGATTGATTATTTTATGGAAAAACACAATAATTTCAGAATCATGCGTAACGAGTTCGGTCTCGTCACTCTTGACCTCGCCTATTCTCTGGCTGAAGATGCTGGAGACTACATGGTACCGATTTTCATCTTTAATCTGTAAACTTTAGTTTGCCACTATAATATTTGAATCAGTTCCAAACAAATTTTTGGCTAGTGTTTTTTAAAAATTTTTACGTATGCATTTACATCAATAAAAGGACGGGAATACTATCCTCGTACCATACCCTTTCTCGCACCTTTCAACTTCCCATTCGCGACTTTTGAGCACAACACGATACTCTATAGGTTCTCGTCCGTAACGATGCTGGAGAGGACACCACCAACGGCAAGCTCTCCTGTCAGTCTCGTCCTGGCATCTTGGGAGATGTCCAGCACGAAGCCAGTTGGAAGCGCATCCAGGTAGACCACGCCTACTTTGATCTTTGATCTTTGCATACCGATACTCTCCAGGAGATCGAAGCTCCTCGTCCCGAGGCTCCGGAGGCTCCCGCCCAGACCTATCAGAAACCATCGTTCACCCAACCACTGCAGTCTGTGGATCTGCAAGAGGGTGGAACAGCACTATTGGAGGTAACAAACATTTTGGCAACTTGCCAAGAGACGTTTGGTACTTTAGTTGGTATATAACAAAAAAGTCTGACTTTGATTCCTACAAATTTCTTGTGTTTGGCATGTCAACAAAATGGTCAGTTATTTAGGATAAATTTCACGGATACCTGAAAAAGTCGTTTGAAGCCATTGCATTAGTTTATCCTCAACTTCGTTCGAATTTGTAAACAATCATAAAACATTTTAAAAAGTTGGGAAAAACTGGGATGGTTATACGATTCATTGACCGAAAACTGGTTATTTTCTTAAATATTTATTTATATTACTTACTAAATAATATTTATTTATATTTAGGCTCGTTTCATTCCCATCAACGATCCCACTCTTCGTCTACAATGGTTCTTGAACGATCAGCCACTCGCCGACTCAAATTGGTTCACCATGACCCAGGTTGGACTTTAATCTTTCAACTTTGAACTTTGAACTTTGATCTTTGATCTTTAAACTAAAATTAAAATTCAGGACTTCGGTTGTGCTGCTCTGAAGATCTCGCCTGCCTACGCCAGACACAGTGGTGTCTACTCGTGCAAGGTATTCATTTTTATATTAAAAAAATCATTTTAAAGAAAACAATATAGGCCACGAACACCGAGGGTGCCGCCATCACCAGTGCGCAAGTCAACGTGCAAGGTAAACAAATATCTTGATCTTTGATCTTTGATCTTTGATCTTTCTAGGCGAAGATGGTCTCATGCTCGACACTCAGCATCCCGCGTCGCTTCAGAAGATCACTGAGATGGAGGCGATCGATAAGGTAAATGAAACTATCATGCACAGGGAGCTCCATCGAGCCCTCCGAGCTCAAATCTCGCCCAGCTCCTGGTGCTTATGACGAGATTTAATACTTTGCCGTATGAAAATTGTAAAAACACACAATTATTGATTTTTTTCTAAATATCCATTCAATAAATCAATACAGTATGCCCGTCTCGAAGCGCCTGAGCGTGAGTTCGATAAGCCCCAATGGATTCAGCCATTCTCTGACGTCGACAATGTCGGAGAGGGACAGGTATAGCAATCAAATTACAAAGACAGTGACAGTGACAATTTGACATATTGAATGACAAGTGTCAAGTGCCGTTGTTAATTCAGATTGTGGAACTGCACGGACTGGTCGAGCCCTCTGGTGATCCATCCATGCGCATTGAGTGGCTCTTCAATGGAAAGCCAATTGTCAATGGTGAGTGACAATCTTAAATGACAAATCACAATTGACAAATGACAAATGACAAATGACAATTGCAGCGAATCGCTACCGTCAAGAGTACGAGTTCGGCAACTGCATCCTCACCATCGCCCATACACTCCCCCATGATTCCGGAGTGTACACGTGTAGAGCGTACAACGCACAGGGAGAAGCTTCGACGAGTGCTACTGTCAAGATTGATGGTGAGAATGACAGATACAATCGCAATGACAATGACAATTACTTTGACATTGAGATTAGTTTATTTTTAAATGATAATAGCGACAATGGCAGATCAATGACATACCTAATGACAATGTCAATTCAGGCTACGAGCGTCTGCTACTCGACTCGCAACATCCCGTGTCGTGGCAGAGAATCCAGGAGTTGGAGGCTCCCAAGCTCATTGAGGAGGTATGACAATGACATTTGTCGCATTAGTGACAATGACAGTGACAAATATTATAGCAGCAGAACATTCCTGTATTGACAATGACAGAAGCAGTGACAGTAATGTGATTGTTCAGATCGAAGAGGTTATCCAGAAGGAGAAGCCATACTTCCTCACCCAACTCGAGTCAGTCACTGACATTCCCGAAGGAGAACCAGTACATCTCGAGGCTACATTCATGCCCGCCAGAGATCCTGATCTCAAGGTACGCGATTTTTAAATTGCAAGGCATATCCCGAGCTAATTTTAATCAAAAAAGTTTTTTATGTTAATTAGCAACGTTATACAAAAACGAAATTTATCAGTGACCGTATGCAAGAACAACAGGAAAACCGTTTTCCGGGAAAATGTGACGTCATTAGCGTAGGTGGAGGATTTCTGGAAAACGCCTCCGCCTACGCTAATGACGTCACATTTTCCCGGGAAACAGTTCTTGCATACGGCCACAGATAAAAATAGTGTAGAAATGATTTGCAGGTTGAATGGCAGCGCAATGGCCAGCCAATCGGTGCATCTCAACTCATCAAGACCAAAAACGAACTCGGATGGGCAACCCTTGATATCCTCACAGTCAATCCAGATCATAATGGCATGTACACACTCCATATCAGCAATGAGATGGGTGAAGCTGCAAGCTCGGCTTCCGTCAAGGTAAGCCACGACTCGTTTGATCTTTGAACTCTGATCTTTGAACTCTGATCTTTGCGCTCTGATCTTTGAACTTGCGTGTCATACATATATGACGAATAGGCTGCATGTATCGATTCCCAATGAAGACAAAAATGTAATGGAATGTGTTTGTTAACGTACTTTTGTTCTATTCCCTTCAATTCTTCCACATCGCGCTTCAAATCAAACAATCTACATAGAGCAACGGCAAATATTTACACGCGACTTTATAATAATTTAATTGGTCGTAGCTGATTTTAATTTCCGAACTGAACCAGATTCGCTGCCCAGTGTATATCTCTCAACCTCTCAACTAACCAGGCGCTCATTGCCAGAAAATATTCCAAATCAGTCTTTCGACCATATCGGACCTTTTTCTCCGCTCGAGCACTAATTGGTTCGGCTAAAAAACAGCCTCGGGCCCTCGTGAATTCACTTGAATCACTTGTTCATCCTGAGATGTTGTTCCCTACACTTTCTCAATTCTATCACCCAAGTATTCCTACAAACCAAATGTATCAATGCTTATAAGCAATTGCTAATTTGTTCGCGATCGTCAAAAAAAAAACTGTCTCGGGCCCTCTTGAAATCACTTGAGGCGCTCGTTCATCTCGTGATCCCTCCGTATTGTTCTCCATCCTTGCAATTCCATCGCAAAACTATTCTTACAAAACCATATGGTGATTATAAGCAATAGCAGCTTGTTCGCAATTCGTTAAACATGTTATGGCCTTGTTGAATCCTAGAATCCCCGTGTTGTTCCCTCTATCGTCTCAATTCTATCACAACCATTCATTCGCTATGTCAACACTCACCTTTCCCTGTCTTTTTGTCTCGTCCTGATGTTGAGTTGAGCACCCTCTCGGGAGATAGTGAGTGCGAGATAGAGAGATATACAGACAGATAGGGTTAGAGAACATGGGGATAGTCAGTTAAGAAGAGAAAAGCTACGAGAAGCTACACATGCGCATCGAGATGGGACAAGAGAGGAAGAGCAGAGGTAGGGAGAGAGAGATAGAGACAGGGGGATAGAGATACAGATAGATGTACATTGGAAGAGTGAGAGAGCGATAGTGATAGTGAGATAGAGGCAGAAACATACATGCAGAGTACGGAAATGCAGAGATTACGCGAGAATCAGAAAAAATCAGATCAGACAAGAATACAGAAAGAGAAACACAGAGAGATTGAGAGAGATACAGGTAGATTCGGAGAGAAAGATGAGATAGCACGAAAGATCAAGAGATGGCTAGACAACGAGAGCGCATTATCACCACCCAGCTTCTAAATGTTCTCATTTCCCAATCAAAGCAGCTAATAATCCCCCACCCCCACACGGCTCTCCCTCATGTCACACTTTCTCAAAGTATTCTGTGCACGACAGAAGAGAGACTATGAACAAGCGACCACATGGGTATGTGCAGCCATAAGCCTTCCCTAATTACGCAAATTCCCGTTCCTCCTTTCAAATTTCATTTATTTTCTCTTTAATGCATGGCATAAGGAAAGATAAATCAATAACTTTTGATCAATTTGTGAGCCAATAGTAGTTTATCACAATTTTGTATTCACATTTAGGATTTCAACATGTAATTTAAAAGATTGCGAAATTTTATCAAGCATCGCTTTCAGGTCGCCGGTACGGATGCCATCCTTCGCGATACTCGTCACGAAGAGAGTTGGAGACGTATCCAGATTCTTGAAGCACCCAAGGAGGTACACTTTTTATCGGTATTATAAATATGAAGCCCAACTTAATACTGATTCATCCTTTTACTAAGAAACAAAGAGCGGTTCGCAACTCATGAATCTCATTGAAATTGTTTAAATAATTTAATACCTAAACATTTGTTCAGCCATCTCCCGAAGCCCCCGCTCCAGTCTACGACCATCCCGCTATCACTAGCCAGATTGGTGATATCGAATGTAATGAGGGTATGTTATTATCATTCACTAAACTCATAAATCATCTCTGGCCTAGCATTGATCACCCGCAAGGCTACATGTGGCTTGAACAACGAGATGTATCTTTACCGTCTTATCTTTGCCTCCTGAGATGAATACCTCGTGTTAATGTGCCAAAAAACTGTCCATTCTTTCATACATATATCATTTGTCACAATAGATGTGATTTTATCCGTTATGGGCTGTTCAAAAGCAACGAAAAGAAAAAGGGACGAGAGGGTGTATAAAACGAGTAGAGTTTTGTACTTGTTTCTTTTCATGTCGTTGCTTTTGAACAGATCATAGGTAATATCCTCTGATAATTCTTATATTTCAGGAGAGCCCGCCCACTTCGAGGCTACTATCGTACCCGTCAACGATCCTGGACTACAGGTAAGCTTTTTTAAAACACAAAAATAATCCTTTAGATCGGATCGAAAGAAGAACTTTGACTGACAATGAAAGTATACATTTTTGGATGTGAATAAGTTTCAAAATGCCTACATATTTCCTTCTCTCTTGGTTCCAATGCTGTTACAAAGTTGTGGAAATTCAATCACACTATTTTAAATTTTATGGGCTCCTAGTCGACGATTTCTTCAAATCAAGCACAATTTTCTTATACCATAACAGCCTCAGTTATGGTATACTGTCATTTTATCGTCACAATAAAAATCGATAATCTAGGTCCAATGGCTGCGCAATGGTCAGCCTCTAGCGCACGGCAGTAAGTACGCCATCTCGCACGATTTCGGCATTTGCATGCTCGATATCGGATATGCCTATCCCGAAGATCAGGTACCACTAACAACATACTAGATTTTCCTATTAGATTTACCTAACGATTCGAAGCATCTCAGTCCAGTAGAGGTGGAAAATAGTTCTCTGTCAATTCATGATCTTTTATGATCATGGTCTCATGGTCTTTGATCTTTGAACTCTGTAGGGTATCTATCAACTTCGCATCTGGAACGACGCTGGAGAGGCGGTGTCATCTGCCACCCTCAAATGCCACGACAAAGACGCCCTCCTGCTCGATACCCAACACCAAGAGAGCTGGAAGCGCATCCAGGTAGACCACGCCCACTTTCATCTTTGATCTTTGATCTCTGGACATTTCCAGGAGATCGAAGCTCCAAGACCTCAGCTCGAGGAGCTCGAGCCAGCTCCCAAGGCGGCTCCCAAGTTCCTGTCGCCTCTTACTGCTCCATCGGAGCTCCACGAAGGACAACCGGCCCACTTCGAGACTACTGTTGAACCTATTGATGATCCCAACATGCAGATCATCTGGTATGTTTTTCCATAATTGCTTTGCTGTAAAATTGAGAATGAAACATAACTGTGTGAACCGTGGTTGTGCTTTGGTTGTCTAAGTTTCTGAAATCATATTTGAATGAGCGAACAAAGACGAATTCTGAAGCCCATTATCAATGTCCCTTAAATTTCATTCGTCCTACTCGTTCCTTACTTGAACGGTCGCTTTCCTCCTAGGAGGATATGACAGAGTAAATATTTAATATTTTTTTACAATTTAATAATTTACTTAATTAAGGTTCCTCAATGGCCAGCCCATCTCTGCCTCGTCAAGGGCAAAGATGATCAACGATTTCGGTAAGTACTCTTGTCAAAGCGACACCCCGAGGTAATTTGAAACTGTCTCAAGCAATACTCACTCGTAAACAAAGAAAGTGAGAGAACATTGCAAGAGCGGAGAGTTTAGCTATGGGTATCATTTTAACTTATGACATTGGATACTACTGAGCACTGGCTTCTTGATTTACGGTCAAACCTACTAAAACCCTAATTATTACTTCTTCCGTATACCCTTAGTAACTAACTAAATAACTTATTACTTAAGGTTGGGTGATCATGGATATTGGATCTGTCGACGGCCGTGATGCCGGAGAGTGGTCATGTGTGGCCAGAAACGCTGCTGGAGAGGCACAAGGTTTTTCTTTTGATTTTTTAAATTATCGATTTCTTAAATTTAATTGATTATCGTTAATTGTCATTGTTTAAAATTTTTGATTAGAATTAGTTAAACAAAGGTATTCAACAATGAAGTGAATCGTACATCAACCTGCTTGCAAAATATGTTTAATCTTACTAGGAGATGATATTGTTAGACAATAAATATTGTGATATTATTTTTTTTAAACGAGACACATAAACATGATAAATGTTCAGTCTCTGCCAACCTGAACATCATCACTCGTGACGGTATCGCCTACGACTCGCTCCAGCCACAGTCTCTCCAGAGAATCCAAGAGATCGAGGCACCCAAACCACTGCCCGAGGAGGTACTGTATCTCTGACATTTGATCTTTGATCTTTATGAAAAAAATACACTTTCTTCCCTAAGTCACCAATTTTCCCGTTTTTTTTTGGACGGATTAGAAATTTGAAGTGGCCTATTAATGCTTATAATCTCTTGGTAATCTATTATCTGTAAAATATTTTAGGCCCCAGCCCCTGTTGCCGAGGCGCCCGCAATCACCGCCCAATTGGTCATCTCTGGTGGAACTGAGGAAGGAAGCTCCGCTCACTTGGAGGCACAGTACACCCCCATCAATGACCCCAACATCAAGGTATTTAGTGTAACGTTTAGCAATTGATTGGTCCAAGTCTCAAGCCTTTCGTGCATATGAAGTACCAAAGTCATGTACGAACATTTTTTTTAATTAGAAAAATATTTTAAAAATTATCAAAATCAGGTGGAATGGTTCCGCAACGGACAGCCTCTTCATCACTCCAACCGGTACAAGATGGTCCACGACTTCGGCTTCGCCATCCTCGAGATCCTCTCCGTTCTGTCACACGATGCTGGTGAGTGTTGACAATATTGTGTCTATTGAAGATGGTCGCGATACCAGGAAACGTGTTGTGGTGTCTAGACTTAGCTGCCGAAACACCAAAACGCATTATTTTTTATAACAATAATAACATTAACAATTGTCACTTACAGGAGAGTACACTCTTCGCGTCAGCAATGAAGCCGGTGAGGCCTCGACGTCTTCCTCGATCGATATTGAGACCAAGAGTGGCCTGCTTCTGCAGCCCATGGTGAGCTTTTGACAGTTGTCAATGACCGTTGTCATTTGGTCAGTGACATAAGCATCTGACAATTGGCTTTACAGAGCGAACAGAAGGCACGTGCCGTGGAACAACTCGAGGACTACCTCCATAGAAAACCCGAGGAGGTCCAGGAAGAGGTATGTCATTCATTTCAATGCATCCATGCAATGAAAACAGCAAAGGAAATTATTTCTTTGTGTTAAAAAATTTCTCTGTCACATGTTGTTTTTGAGATTGTTCACTACACCTACAATTTTCACAAAATTCTAATTCCAGCTCAAAGAGGTCGTGCCCGTTTTCGTCGAGCCACTCTCCGCTCCTGTCATCTGCGACGAGGGAGACCGTGCGCATTTCACCGCTCGCTACGAACCCGTCAACGACAACCAGCTCCAGGTAATCCGAGAACCGGAACCAGGACATGATCAGAAAACCGGAACGGGGATATTCCGGCGTCGACTTAGCCTGGCTTGATCCAAGATCTATGATTTCAGGTCCAATGGTTCCTGAATGGCAAGCCTCTCAAGACCGGATCAAGAGTCAAGCCCATCTCCGACTTCGGTTTCTGCGTCCTCCAAATCTCACCCGTCTACCCTGAAGATAGTGGAGAATACTCGTGCAGAGCTGTCAACAGAGTAAGTATTATCTTAAGTCAGCTAAGTATCGATAAGTTTCCTTAAGTCTCGATAAGTCTGCTTAACTCTTAAGTATGTTGATATAAAAATTAAGGTCGGCGAGGCCGTCACCTCGACGAAGCTCGAGTGCAAACCCAAGGAGGTCATCATCAGCAAGTCTCAGCTGCCTGATAGAATGAGCGGAGCTGCTAAGAGGTTCGCTCTGTTCAAACAATTCGTAAAGTAAAGGAAGACGGATAAAACTCTCATCGTATTGCACACTCTCTCGCCTCTGTCTTTTAATCATTGCTTTTGAACAGTTCAATCTCATAGGTCTCTTCATTTTGCACACTATTTCCCCGTTTTAGCACTGCGAAGAGACAATTTCGTTGGAGAAACTGTGTTTTATTGGTTCAGATTACCTAATGCATGAACTAATCCGTCAATTCTTCTTCAGAATCGCTGAGATCGAGGCACCACGACCCGCGCGTCCCGACGCTCCCGAAGTCGAACATGGACCACCCAAGTTCCTCACTCAGATCCAGGTTAGTGCTTGACAAGGGCGGAGAATAATTTTGAAGATTTTTTATAGGGAAATCATAATTTCACATTGTCAATTTCAGAGTCCACCTGAGCTTCTCGAAGGCGAGATCGCTCACTTGGAGGCTCAGATCGAACCCGTCGCCGATCCTCGTCTCAAGGTCGAATGGTTCAAGGACGGAGCTCCCATGAGAAATTCTGCTCGTATGAAGGTACAGAACTTTAAAAGCATTGTGTGCTTTTCTGGGTATCTTTTAAAGGCACACACGAGCTTATTTTAAACTCTCCGCTTTGCCTCTTGTAAAAAAGAAAAGAAAACGGGAACATTGCCAGAGTGTTCGTTATGTACCTTTAATGGAACTTTAATCTTAATCGTGTTTGAGTTCTGCATTATGGGATATACTATCAGTAAAACTTATTCAATACTGGACAATACAAATGTAAATACAATTGTATTTCTCATTCCATTACCAATCTTATTCTTTTTTTCTAATGAAACTACTAGATAAATAAATATTTTTAGATGACTACCGACTTCGGATTCGTCGTTCTCGACCTCTGCCCCGCCGAGCCTCAGGACACCGGAAAGTGGACTTGCAAGATCTCCAACAAGAACGGAGAGGCCTCGAGCGAATGCGAGATCAAGGTACCTTGGCTGATAGCCTACCACAGTGGGCAAGCTGGTTTACCAAATGGGAAATATTTGGTTAATTCCAGGTTGTCGGCCAATCCGGAGTCTCCTACGAATGGATGTCGCCTCAACAGCGCAAGGAGCGCATCACAGAGTTGGAGGATTGGATCAACCGGTAATGTTCATTCCATGAAAAACTAGACATAAAGCAGTGAAAACTTTGGTTGCTTCACTTTCGTTCTCGACTCTTCTTCTTTTCTTTTCGTTAGTTCTCAACCATATTATTCTCTAAATAATGTCAATATATCGCATTTTCAGTCCCAAGGACGATCTCACCCTTCCCGCTCAAGAGTTCGACGCGCCCAAGTTCACTCAGGATCTGGCTGATCTCGGACAGGCTCGTGATTTACTACTACGGGATGGTCCAGACGGGTTTGGTCATAGAGAAAACATGGGTCTTTTCAGTTGAACGAGGCTGACGCTACCGCATTCGTGTGTGTATTGGAGCCCATTGGAGATCCCACCATGAGAATCGAGTGGCAACACAATGGCCATGCTATCCCGTAAGGGGTTTTATTCCTTTATGTTATCCTGGACTAACGACAAATAAATTAAACGGCTTGTTTCCACTCACACTATTTCAGTATTTATGACTTAACAATATAAATTACAGATACTCCAACCGTATCTCTCAAACCAACGAGTTCGGTGTGGCTACTCTTCTCATCAAGCACCTCATTGCTGCAGACTCTGGAGAGTACAAGTAAGTACCTTTGACGACCTTATCAATCCTTAGAGATTAAGTAAACACCTTAACATGCTCTAAGATAACCTAAGTACTTAACGTCGTTCGTTAAGGTGCATCGCGAGTAACTCGAAGGGTCGTGCGGAGACCGTGGGACAGGTTGTGGTTGAGTCCATCACTCAACAAGACGCACCCGCCATCGTTCAACCACTCGTCGATTCTGTTGAAGGAATCGCTGTGAGTCTTTGATCATTGATCTTATGATCTTTGGAGTTTGATCTTTGATCTCTTGCAGGAAGGTGAATCCATCCATCTCGAGGCACGCGTCACGCCCATCCACGATCCTCAGCTTAAGGTAATACAGTACAGCCAGATCTCCTTTTGTACACGAGTAACACTGCGGCGCGCAGAGGCGCTCATTTGCGCTCATCATTTATTTCTGCGGGTACTGAATACTTTTCGATTCTCAAAGTCTTAATCATGAGTTTCCGATATGAAAAGTTGTTTTAATGACGAAAAAAACAGACACAAAATTTCTATTAATGAGAAAAAACAATTAAAAGGCAAATCACACTAGTCCGAAAATGATGGGTACTGTAAATTTCGAAAAATGTCTTACGGCGATCGTGCGATCGATTCGTGATATTACAGTATACCTTGACAGTAAATAATTACCCATCGTTTTCGGACCAGTGTGATTTGTCTTTTAATTGCTTTTTCTCATTATTACAAATTTTGTCTCTGTTTTTTTAATCATTAAAACAACTTTTCATAACGGAAACTCATGATTAAGACTTTGAGAATCGAAAAGTATTCAGTACCCGCAGAAATAAATGATGAGCGCAAATGAGCACCTCTGCGCGCCGCAGTCTTACTCGTGTACAAAAGGAGATCGGGATGTACTGTATTTTTCTTTTAAATAAAGCAAAATTCAACTTTGCATATAAAAAGTCGACTCATTGTCCATGAGAGCTTGATGGAATGATGTTTATCTTGAACTACTTTTTAAAACGATTTTTAAAATAAAAATAAAAACATTGTAGGTTCGTTGGTACAAGAACGGTGCTCCTCTACCCGAGGCGTCCCGATTCCGTCCATCGTTCGAATTCGGTTTCGTCTCACTCGATATCCTCTACGCGTATCCCGAAGACAACGGCGACTACGAACTAGTCGCCGAGAATGGAAAGGGCGAGGTGCTGTCACTTTTTGTTTTGAAATTAGCATTGCTCGCCCAAGAAAATATTGCGATTTTGCAAGATAAAAATGAACTTTAAATCAACACCTTATTTTTAATGCTCGGAACCCAGAATCCATAGTCGTGGAGAGATTCAAATAAGTGGTTTCAGGCCCGTACCAAGACCCGCCTCACGGTTCTGCCCGGCAAGAGACTCGAGTTCGGAGCGCAAGCCCACGGTACCGTCCAAGATAATCTGGAGAGTCACTTCAGACAACATACCGCTGCTCCATTGGCTCTCAACTCTGATGTAAGTTCTTGGTAGAAACAATATGCATGTAATAAGTTTGCAAGAGTGTTACATAACAACTTTAAGGACACATCACGAACAAATTTTACTCTCCGCTCTGGCAAAGCTCTTTCGTAGATAAAGAAAGCGAGAGTGTTTCACCAGAGCGAAGAGTTTCGATTTACATTTTATTTTATTTTTTATTTATTTTTTGTTAGCTCGTTATGTGTCTCTAGGTAACTATTGCACTGATATTGCGAAAATGATGACTAATCTGATTTATTAATTTAAAAAATAATCATCTACTGAACGATATAAGTTTTTAAACAAAAAAGTGCATGATGTCGCAAATTCTAGTTTCTTCACTTCAAACTACTGCAGTATCTAACTTGTAGAGCTTTGAATATCTAACACCTTATATTCAATTGCAGCAGCTTAGCTTAGCTGTGTGCCTTGAAAAAACGAGATAACCGTTACCTTTTATCTACCTTTATGTACATGCATGCTAACAACCCTTCAGGATTGCCCTAACAAAGGAGGCTACGGTGATGCATGCTGTATATCCCCCGTTGGATACTATTATGATGTATGAACTACGATAATTGTACTAATCGATAATAAGGTTTTTATTGAATGATCGAGTGTTCGCATGCTGAATCGAATGTCTACTCTAGTTTTGATCTGTCTCAAGAATTTGCATGATAACCATAGCAACTAATGCTACAGTAACCTCGAATAAGTTTACTGTACTCGTAATCAATCGATAATTCCTTTCAGGACATCTATGACGAGTCCAACCAGCGTCCACCCACTTTCCTCACTCCTCTTGTCAACATGGGAGTGGAAGAGGGCGACTTCTGTCGCTTCGAGACTCAGGTATGTCATTTTTTTCTTGAAAAACCAATCAATAAAATGTCTCGTACCGTAGGTCGCTCCGGTCAACGATCCTTACATGAAGCTCGAGTGGTACAAGGACAAGAAGCCAGTACTGATCGGTAAGAGAAGCGTAGTGACGATGAAAAAGTGGGCGAAGCGAGAGAAGTAGACAATGAGATTAACTTTTTGGCACATATCCATATGGGTAACTAACGGGAAACTAATGACCGAAAGCGGGTAACGGTTAATTGTTATGCTAAGTGTGTATCGGTTATCCATTTTGGAAAGTGGGAAGCGGTTAACAATTCCTGTATGTGGGTACAGGTTACATATTCGGAGAAGCGGATAACGGTTAACCATTATGGAAAGTTTTCAACGATTAACCATTCGGAGAAGTGGGTAACGGTTAACCATTGTAGGTCACCGTTTCCGATCCACGCTCGACTTCGGCTTTGCCTGTCTCGATCTGCTCTACGCCCTCCCTGATGATACTGGTCTGTCAAAAAATTTCAAATTGTTATTTAAATCATTGTCTAACGGTCGTCCATTGAAAAGCGTTCAATTATTGGCTATTATGGCAAGCTTGAAACATATCGGCATTCGCGCATTGCGTCAAATTCTCTCTTGCGTTTCTACTCTCGAGAATCCATTTTAATCCATTCAAAACCTTTGCCACTGTTTAAAATATATCTACATATTTTATTTTATCACATATTTATGACAGGTAAAAAAGTTTGAAATTAAAGATGATATATTTGCGAATAGGCCAGTGTGCCTCAAGGGGGTGCCTCAAGGATGGAAAAGCATGAATATTTTAAATATTTCCTTATTTGTAGGTGAATACACATGCGTAGCCACGAACAGATACGGTCAGACGATGGTATCGGCCAAGCTCGCCTGCTCCACTGGCAAGCATATCATCACCGATCGACAGCTCCCACAAGGATTGAGGGTACGGTAGTGGGTTGGGTTACGGTAGATTTGGGATACTTTCTGTGGTTTACTGTAGGATACGGTAGAGCAATGCTTACGGTATCAATTTGCAGGTATCTGGAGTCAAGAAGGATCAGGGCAAGCTGCATTGGTCCGAACAGCAACAAGAGGGCCAGCAGAAGCAGAAGTGCGCGCCCGAGTTCACGATCAAGCCCCGCCCACTGCAGGGTATGCTCCGCCCCTTTTTAAACCATTTAAAGTCATAACACAAGATAATCGCTCCATTCTCTGCATTACTTTATCGACCGAAGATATCGAAAATAGAGCAGACAGTTTCAAATAATGTTAACGTCTACGATTCCGGATTCCGCCTCTGTTTTTCTTCATAATATTCATTGTATAATTCACAGTATTCTGGTCCAAGCCATTTTTCTTCCAAAGCAAGACAAAGGAGAGACCATTGTATTCGAGAGAGTTTGTATGTTGAGCGGTCGTTCTTGCTTTGAAAGTCATGAGAACGCTGTGCATTGCAGTCACCGAGAACGAGGTAGCCCGATTCGAGTGCGCATTGCTCGGAGTGCCCAAGCCAAAGGTTATTCTTATTCGTTTTACAAAATTTATTTTTCAAAAATCAATAAATCGACGATTACTCAGGATCATTATCGATTTTTTGTAGGTTACATGGTACATCAACGGCAACCAGGCCCTTCATGGTCATCGTCACAAGCTCCATTACGATGGTATCCACTATCTCACCATCCAGAACTGCCGCATCTCTGATGCTGGAGAGGTCCGTTCATCTTTGATCTTTGGTTTTTGATCCTTGAACTTTGTTGATAATTGGTCTTTACAGATCCTCGTTGTCGCTCGCAATTCGGAAGGAGAGGTGCAAGCCACTGCTTCTCTCGATGTCTTCCAGGTATGATCTTTGATCTTTTGAACATCTGATCTTTGATCTTTGACCTTTGGACTTATTATGTTTAGATGTTTGACCTTTTATCTTTCCAGAACGACGATTTCCGTCAACACAAGCTCAAGCCAACGACATTCGTCACTGCTGATGAGATGGAACAGAGACAATTGAACTGGAAGAAGGTTCGAATTTTTCTCCAAGTTCATTTTGTGAACCAAATTCAATATTCTGAAGAAACTCACATGCTTAAACAAGTAAAAAAGTGTAGTTCTTAATATTATATGAAATAAATCATAGGAAACTATGGGCAAACTCGGCGAAGCCTTCGAGACCGCTCCCAAGGCCGATTCCCAGAAGCTCATGCAAGTCGAAAGGTGCGAATTTCTATGCCAAATTAATTCCCTAATATTATTTCAATGAAAATCTATAGCTATTGCAATGAAAACCTCTTTCCGTTTGAAACGTTTACATTTCCCTCTCTGATATTGAATAATTCCAGATCTCGCACGCCCCTCGAGCCTATGGAGAGCGAGGAGCTCATCCAGAAGTTCATGCGATCCAAGGTAATTATTTTTCATTTATTTTATCGATTTATTAAATTTGAAAAAAAATCACTTTCAGGACGAACTCTACGACCATCTCGCCATGGTTGAGCAGGAGAAGAAGGCCTTCAAGGGACTCGAGCTGGAGCCTGTGTCTCTCAAGGCTGGAAAGGTAACGAATTACGATCAAATGAACTCATAAACAGACACACTAACAGACATGCAGAAAAGGAGAACGACAGACTTACTGACAAATAAAGAGATGCACCGGCAAACAAATTCACAAACAAACAAATATCATAGATAGACACACATCTTGTCATTTGATGAACATAAATAAACAAATAAATAAATAGATAAATCAATAATCATAGGTCTCTCGCTACACTCCCGAGAAGGAGGAGATGGAGAAGGTGAACCTCCGCTCTCGTCCCACTGACAAGACAGAGAAGCAACCGAGAGACGAGACTCCCGACTGGGCACAGAGTGGACAGCAGAAGCTCGGCAATGTCGAGGGACGGTAAGTAGAGACATAGAGACGCTTCTCGTTTACAGAGCTAACTTTACTCTCCTTTCTGGCAACGCTCTCTCAAATACAAATAAAACGAGAGAGCATTACCAGAGCGGAATGTCTCAAATTGGCAAGGGATTTGCGTTTAAACAATACCGTGATTCTCACTTATGCACATATTCTTGACGTTAATAATCAAGTTTAGTGTTGTCTAGATTCTTTCAAATAAATAAATAAATCTTCAGTTTCGCTCGTCTCGCTACTCCTCCTCGCGAGGTCAACGTGCCTGCTCGTGATCAAGTCGCGCTCAAGGGAGCCAAGCCTACCAGGGCTAGTGAGGTACGGCGATATTCCATTTTGTGTTGGCATTCGAACATAATTGTTAGGGACTGTAAGCCATATCAATATGTTTAGTAATACAGATATATTTGCAGCTTCACGAAGGAGAGCGTGTCCGAATCGAAGAAGAGCGTGCTCGTCTCCGTGGACCTCAGCAAGGACCCCAGATCCCTAAGGTAAGTACCCTATCGATACTTATGGTCTAAGGTCATAAGATCTGCTAAGATCTTGGCAGAAGGTCATGACTTAGCGACAGTTATCCTGCTAGGGTCATAAGTACTATTTAAGGAGGAAGCCATCATTCACAAGGATCAAGTCGCACTCAAGCAGAAGTTCGCACCCAAGGTGAGACTTAGCGTTTAGTTAGACTTAACGAAGTACTGTCTTGAACTAATGTCTTACCTGAATCATTCGCATTAAGGTCGTCACCCCCGGTGAGAGCGTCAAGATCGAGGAAACTTCCCTCAAGGAGGCCAATGTCAACGTCAAGCCGTAAGTCTTTATCGATTTTCAACTACCCTAACATACAATATTCCATGCAGAGTCATCCCCGATGCGACCATCTCGAATAAGGTATCGATTTTTACTAACATCGATAATCACATGTTTGTGCCACCAAGTCACCTTGCATCCATTGTGAATTTGTTTTCTCGTTCACGAAATATCTTGTCATGATCCATGTTAACCACTCAATGTACCCAAATTATTGGGAACCCAGATAACCGAACCCGCACAGTTACTGTACCAAACGTACCGGGAACGAACCGAGTCAACGGGCGGCGGGTCAGTGTCGGACTTTGATGGATCGCCGGTCGACGTGGATAGTGGCGTCGTGCGCACGCAGTACCAATTCTCTCCTCGAAAAAGAGAAAGGACTGTCGGATTTCATATGATTCGTGTTTGTATTAATATATTTAACTATAATTATAATATCTATATAATTATTAAATCTTGATCCCTCCTTTCACATCGTGAATGATCCCGAATGTTTCCTTAAAATTCCCTCAAAAATTTAATGTTATTAGTAATGTATAATAGTATTTACCTTTCAATGTATATTTACACGTTTAAACGTACTATCATCGATGGTCCTTGTAGTCCTTAGTCACGTGTTGGTGAAAAATCCCTTGTCCAAGCATGTTTGTTATGGTAGCACTAGGTAGTCTGGGCATGTGTCAAACCTATCGAATGTTGAATGTCACAATGTCAAGCATGCAATCCATCGTTGAGCGTTGTTGCATATCGACTACAGTAACCCATTCATAATCAATCGATAGCTGACTTTGTTTTGATCAATCGATCAATCGATAATTTAGCCTACTCCGACGAAGATGGGTCAATCGCACAAGGCGCCCGTGAGCATCTCACAACAGTTGAAGCCTGTTCAGGCAGAAATTGGAAAGGTTAGCTGATCTACCAACTATAATAAAATTCAAGGATATAAGGAGAATCTTTAATCCATTTTTTTCCATTCATATATTTTCATTGAAAAGTTCGAGATGATTGAGAAATTATTTCTTTGAAAAAACATGCGATTAAAATGAGGAGTTGAAAATAAATTCGCTATCTTTTCAGCCAGCTCGTTTCTTCATCGCTTTCGATGGTGCTCTGCCCATCAAGGTCACCTGGTTCCGTGATGGCAAGGAAATCAGGCCTACCTTCGATAACCAGGTCTGTGCTTTCTCGGTTTCAAACCGATGTCAAGTCCGGATTCAAACCCGGTTCTGACACGATTACGAGCGCTCTTCTTCAGATCAAGACCACGAATACTGGATCCACACTGGATATTGGTCGACTGAAGCAGACACACGCCGGAGAGTACATGGTCCGATTGGAGAATGTCGCTGGTCAGTCACTTTACAAATTTCAAAATTTGAAAATTCAGACCTGTTTTTTTTTTAAATTTCAATCTTAATACAACAAAATATTCAGGCCAAGTCGAGTCATCCGCCTCACTATCCGTGACGCAACCAGTCGACAAGGGAAAGGTACGGTGTTTTCTTTGCAACCAATCGATCATTGATTCCCGCCATTATTCAAAAAATTTTGTTCCCTTGCAGGCTCCCGACTTCTCAGCCCGTATGAACGATTTGAGGATACAACAGGGCGCTCCCGCTACCTTCACATGTACCGTGACCGGCGAACCCGTGCCCACCGTCAATTGGTTCAAGGTCCATTATCGATTTTCTACTTTTTTCTTTTATTTGTATTGATTTTTCACAACATTTTCACTGAAAAGTATTATTTTAAAATGAATATTATTAATCCAGGATGGCCAACCCCTGCCCAACGACGGTCGTTACGCCGCTTCATCATCCAACGGACAGTACTCGTTGGCCCTTCAACAAACCCTTCCCCAGGACGCTGGTATCTACGAATGCGTGGCCAAGAACGCTGCCGGAGAGGCCAGGTATGTACCCGAACCCATTTTGATCTTAACCGGACACCGGATTCGGGTTACCCAATGTGGTTAACCAAACCGATTCCAGATGCAAGGCTCGCCTCAATGTCAACCTCGTCAAGACTGGCAAGGGAGCGGAGGAGGGACCACGATTGGAAGCTCCACGATTCACCGCCCAGATTCAGCCCGTCATCGCGAATGAGGGCGGAGCTGCCGTGTTCACTGCCAAGTTCAGCGGATCCCCAGGTATTTATATTTAAACTTCGACTTATTAAAAAAACTGTTCATTTTGGTGATAATTGAACAGATAGGAAAAATCGATTAAAGATGGTATACTGTGTTATCTTCATGTTTTGGATAGTATGTTAGTGTTGTTTCTTGGTTATGCCGTAGTCTATGAAGAGTTGGGTCATATAGCTTTATCGGTCAGACGCGTTTCGGGTGTTTTAACCCATCATCAGTGACATTACCTACAAATAACAGACATTGGGAATAGACAAGAGTGAAAACACGAGAATCAGAATACACTCGGAAAGTGACAAACGGCGGCAAATAATGACAATGGAGTGAAAAGATGAGAGAGAGAGTGGGTGTTATGTTAGAGACAGAGAGAGAAGAGATAATGGGGTGAGGTCATCAGTGAGTTCATAGCGGGCATTGATAGGTGGTTTAGTGGTCTCAATGTGAAGGGCCTCGGCTACTTTCCGTCTGACTACATTGGGTTCGATGCAGATGACGGTACCAGACAAACGAATGGGTTGAGCATTGTGACAATCAATGGAATGGCGAGCAAATGGCTTGGTTGAATTAGAGGCAGTGAGGGGATATCTACCACTACGGTAATGTTCTACTGCACGTGCATGGAGGGGTCGGCCTGAATGGCCAATGTAGAAATCGGGGCACAATGAACATTCTAAGCGATAAACAACTCCTATAGACTGACAGATTCCTACTCGATTGAATGGACAGAAACAACATCGATCACCGAGGACACAAAACGAGTCAAGATACCGGTTGCGAGAAAGGAGGGAAAGAAGGGAGGGACCAATAGACTCAATAACAGTAACATCAAGATCAGCTTTTGACAAAGCTTCCTTGATGTCCTTAGTGAATGCATCGGAAATATAAGGAATAGAAAATATGGGACGGATAGGAAGAGGAAGACGAGATCGAGAATGTGAAACACCGAGTTTTTTAGAAGTGACACTAGAGTCGTAACCGTTTGAATGGCAGACATTGAGAGCAAACTCTCTCGACTCTTTCTGATACTCACACGATGACAATTGAATAGAAGTACGAATGGTGTTACGAACAATATTGCGCTTCAAATGGGAGGGATGATGAGAGGTACTGTGGATCAGTATGTTTTGATTGGCGGGCTTACGGTACCATTTGGAATGGAATCTGCCCGTAACCTTGTCCAGTCGAAGCTGGAAATTTAGGAACGGGAGCCAATCACCTGTGGGTTTCTCTCGAGTCAATTTGACAAGAGGAGCACCCGCGGTGTTCAAAAGAGAAAAATATTGATCCATAGAACCTTGAGATGAGGCAACAACAAGATAGGAAAAAGTAAATGAATAATGAAAAATGTGGCTTATCGATTTTTTTCCAGAACCAACCATTCGGTGGTACCGCAACAACGAACCAATCAAGAAGTCGTCCGCCTACGTCGTGTCCCAGTCCAACGGCGAAGCCACACTTAAGATCTCCGCCGCACGACAGGTAGGCATACCAGCAGCATACCAGTAGCATGCTAATAACAATATTCTCAGGAGGATGTTGCCGAGTACAAGGTCGAGGCCTCCAATCCCGCTGGAAAGGCTTCATCAGTTGCTAATCTGGTTATGACTCGTAAGTTTTATCTGGAATATATTTTCTCGCTTCAAAACTTTTTTACGCTGCAAACGTACTCAAAACTTGCTGCTAGCTAGAATCTCTCAAGTAAACGCTTATCATTATTATTTGCTAAATACCTAATGTCTCTTAATATGACACTAGCAAGCGCGCGCTAGTCAAGAAAGCTTGTGCTAGCCAGCCATCCATGCTAACTTACAGCCAAGAGTGGCCGCATCGTCGGCACAACCATCACCAGAGGAGGCACAACGTCAACGGCCAGTGGCGCGCCACAATTCGTCACCAAGCCATCCGACGTATCCGCCCGACAGGTACACCATCTCCACGACGATGTTTCCCAATCCCACTGAAACTAGTCATTGTTGCACTAAACAGTAGCAGGCGACGTTTACTAATACACCATCCAGGGTCATACGGTCAAGTTCACGGCTGAGATCGCCGGCAACCCGCTGCCCACCGTTGCCTGGACTCACAATGGTCGCCCATTGACAGCCAGTCCGACGTGCAAGGTACCGTAACCTTAACCCTAACTCGCTGACTTAACCTACCTTAAAGCTGACTTATGTGTTAAGTCCTAAGTTAACGCTAAGTCCATTTAGATCAGTCTCGAAGGCAACAAGTCCGTGGTGGAGCTAGCGAGAGTCGGTCCTCCACAGGCGGGCGATTACGTCTGCACCATCAAGAATAATGGTGGCACCGTCTCGTGTCAGGCCAAGCTAACACTCGGTAAGTTTTGTGACCTTATGACTTACCGACCGTTAGGTGATAAGTCATATTTAGTCACGACTGGTGAGTTTATCTGAAAATCTCGCTGAAAAATCGATTAGACACTGAACACTGAAAGAAATTGTAAAACTGGGAGCATGCTGCATGATGGCACTATTCCCGTGATATTTTTTCGTCCTCACTCTATCTCCCCGCATCTGTTCTCTATGCTCATTCCTATCCGCTTTACCCCACATCTTTCAACTGTTCTATCTCTATCGTGTAACATCTTTTCGGGATACTGTAAGTGAAATACAAATCAATCGATACATCCGACTAATCGCTTAACCCTTACCGTAACCGATTATTGATTGATTCCAGCCGCCCGATAGATGCTCCGTGCACCGACAACAACTACTACACACAACTACCGGTCTCACCAACGCTATTGTACACCTAGCCACGCCCCCTTATAGCCCCGCCCCCAACTCGATATTCCTATGACGAATTGCTGCTTCGTCTCAAGGATTCGAGACACTTTGTTCATCTAAGCCCCGCCCCCTTCTCGTCATTACTTATAAACGTCGTTAAAACTTGAGAGAATTTGTTATTATTTGCTTTGGTCGATTTGCTGCATCGTCCTCACATTTTGACAAATTTCTCCATTTTTCTTGTATTATTATTGTTGTAATTTTGCTCAATTAACTCACTTGTGCCTTATCTCCCACCTATGTCTAGTCACCGGTTCTCGGTTCCATATCAGGATTGCTGCCCCTGGTTCGGTTCTGGGTCCTGGACCACTCTCCCTTCGCTCAATTCTAGTCAATATCACTGTCATCTAGTCCTTCCTACACTTTTCTAGTCTATTTTATATGCTCTTTCATCGTATGCCCCGCCCACTTTTAAATAAAAAACCCTGATTGAATCATGTAATTTTCAAAATGTGAAATGCTGCGTCACTTTTGAGATTATTGATTGGTTACGGTCCTTATTAGTTTACGATCGATACTCGCTTACGCCTATTACACTATTATCTATTTCGAGAATATCCGGTAACTACGGTAGATCTGAGCTAGCCATACAATTCACAGCTTTTATTGATTGATTATTTGCTCATCTTTTAATTGTTGTAGATCAACCCATGAGATTTGGGGCAAATATGCGTATATATTGATTAGTGCCTTTATCTATTACCGCTGACGATTCTTTCTCTCTCTTGTCTCAACACACACATCTACTGCTCATATTTTTTTTTGAAATTTTTATTTTTTGAAAGGTTATCCTACGCAGAATGATACCGTATACCCAAACACCGCCCCCAAAATCTGCCCTGCCACGTACCGTGTAGTATTCTCGTTGCATGTTGCATGAATGAGGAGATGATAAAGAAACGCTTTTATTGATTGGTCTATTGCATCTGGAACATAACAGAACAAGGTACAAGTGTAAGGTACATATTGTATCATTTAAATACATAAATCAAGCGAGTTTAGTTTAGCAAGCGTACTCTCTGTTGTGCAATACACTCACGGCAAATTCTCTAAGATATAGGTTGTCTAACTGTTCAGCTATAGAGAAAGGTTAGCTTATTCCAAACTCTCTCAAAATGACACGTTGGATAATACTCAGTCGCTCGAGATAGTAACGGGGAACGGAGTAAGCTAACTAAGTTATCTCACATTTGAGACAACGTTTCTCTAATTGTCGGATCTTAGATAACCTATAACACAAATATGAGACAATTTGCCGTCAGTGTACGAAAAAACTTCTTTCGCTCTACAGTCCCAGAGCATGGACGTTGATCTTAATAAGAGCGTCTTCCAATTACACAATTATGGAGTCCGAGGAAATAAACAGGCAGTTTAGAGTTGCCACAAGAAGTTGACATGACATGAATTATATTTATAACAGCTAAATCTGTCGACATTTTCACAGTCGGGATATAATGGCTGAGAACTTCAACGTTTTTATATGTTTTTAATATTCTATTCGCTCCAACAGCAACATCGAAAAAGAAGAAAAGTTCATGAATATTACGTGACGGTGAAACGTATCTGAAACATACTAGTTGAAATATTGTAGATAGTACAGTTTAATGTGTTATATCACGCGTGTCGCGTAAGAATCGAATAAACGGTGGCACATTGGAAAATTCGAAAATGAGCAGAGGTATTTTTTGGTAGTCCATAGGGTCCCTCACAACAAGGCTCAAGCTTTTTTTTCATATCTTCATTTTCAACGTCGAGAGACGACGTCAAAGTTTTTGGAGGCCAAAATCGGCCGACTTTGGAGCTCTGTAGCTCTTCGGGGTGTGGTTTTGGTATCGAGTCGTCAGCAGAAGAATTTCCTGGAATGTCAAGGAGAATGCACCTGCATCATTGGCTGATCGATATTTTAATTAGTATTTTTGCAAATCGATTTTGTTGTATAGTTTTCGTAAAAATATATGGGCCGAAAGTTTTCAATAGCTCATTCGACAGAGCTCGATGAGAGGATTTCAATGGTATGCTGAACGTATACTTTATCTATATGCGCTCGAAAGTTATGAGCATTTCAAGGTTTTAATTGCGTGCGATCGCACGAGAGGAGAGTGACGCAGCCAGTGATCTACCCACTCATGTGCCTCCTGTGAACAATTCGCTCAATTTAATTAGGTTTACTCCATACTCTCTAGTAAATCTCCATTTTATTATTGATAATTTTCAAATATTCATTTCTATAATTTAATTCTTAATTCATAACCAATCGATGAATATTGCTCACCTTGAATGCAAATTACAACAAGACAACAAAGAGGAGTAAAATTCACACGAATATTTCATAACACTCTTCCTCGACTACCATCCTAATGAAGTCATCTTCGGGTTTTCCTAGAATCGCCTCATCCTCGTCCTCTTTCTCCTCGAAGACGTCGATCTCCGAGTCCTTTGACTCCTCCACAGCTCTTCTTTTCCTGGTCGATCCACTGGTCGATCGAACACTCGACTTCGTCCCAGTGCTCTTCGGATACAATTGGAACCATGTTGACCTCTGACAGAGCTTTATCGAAAACATTTAGACATTAAAAAATCAGCAAAAGAAAGCTGCGGCAAGGGGGATCGAACCCCTGACAGTCAAAAGCTAATGCCGACACCTTATCCACTACACCACACACAGTTGGTTAGACGGTTGATAGATGAGTTCACCAACCAATCCGGATGTATTGTGTAGAAATCCACACGAATTTCTCGATCAAAAAATATTGAAACGCTCATAACTTTCGAGCGCATATAGATAAAGAATACGTTCAGCATACCATTGAAATCCTCTCATCGATCTCTGTCGAATGAGCTATTGAAAACTTTCGGCCCATATATTTTTACGATAACTATACAACAAAGTCGATTTGCACAAATACTAATAAAAATATCGATCGGGTACATTCTCCTTGACATTCCAGGAAATTCTTCTGCTGACGACTCGATACCAAAACCACACCCCGAAGAGCTACAGAGCGCCAAAGTCGGCCGATTTTGGCCTCCATAAAGTTTGACGTCGTCTCTCGACGTTGAAAATGAAGATATGAAAAAAAGATCGAGCCATGTTGTTAGGGACCCTATGGACTACCAAAAATGCATTAATATGTGGGGGTCAAAAAATGTGCCAAACACCCACGGATTTTACTCGATTCTTCAGCGACACGCGTGATATATGATAGTGAGTCTACCAATACTTTGTTATGTCATATTGTTGATTCAACTATCAGAGTAGATCAATAGATCCTGCTTTAACAGGGTTCTTTGAGAAATAATAGCGAAACAGATATCCGACTGAAACAGCACCGACTGACAAGGAAAGCACCAGTTTCGACGGAAACGATTCTGAAAGCGATTCATATGAGGTGCTTCCCTTGTGAGTTCCCTCTTGAACCAAACCCGTCCGGACTTCACCGCACAGCATATTGTCTAGTTTGTTGTTGAACAAGTCCAATGTTTACGCTCACCATCAAAGGTCGGCCGTCGTGATGGAAAGGAGTTCAAGTGGGGGACAGGGGCAGATGTATTGGAGTGAGAATGGAGTGAGAGAGAGAGAGAGAGAGAGAGAGAAAGATAGAGAGAGAGAGAGAGAGAGAGAGAGAGAGAGAGAAAGATAGATAGAGAGAGAGAGAAAGATAGAGATAGAGAGAGAGAGAGAGAGAGAGAGAGAGAGTGGGGGCGAGGAATAGAGAGAGAGAGGGAGAGAGGGAGAGAGAGAGAAAGAGTGAGAGAGAGAGATATGGAGAGAAGGAAACGAAAAGGGAGAGGAAGAGATAGGCCGACAGAAACAGCTTTCATCTCCTCTTCGTCTCCCCTATACCATCTGCCACTGGTCTAAGTTACCAATCGCTACACATTACCGACAAAATCGGATTCGTTATTCATTTTCTTGTCTTTGCCTCTACCTGTTACATCTATCACTTACGTTCCAATCCTTCCCTCTTCTCAAATCTCATTTTTTCCGTTTCATTTATTGTTCATTAGTGAATTTTCAAAGCATCATATAAAGTGAAGAAAAGATACTTTAATAAGCATAAATACAGCTATTGCAAAAATGGCTCACTTTATTCTAGACTAAAAAGCACCTGTAACAAATTCTTTATCTCTTCACGGTTGGCTACGCTTCCAGCGAAGGGCCGTTTTGCGCGTTCCATTCAATCTGCTTTGTCTGGCTTATACTTTATCTCTCCTTTTCCTTCTTACTCCCCCTCTCTCTCTCTCTCTCTCTCTCTCTCTCTCTCTCTCTCTCTCTGCCTCTCTCTGCCTCTCCCTCTCCCTCTCTATCCATCTCTCTCTTTCAGATAGCCCTTCTTTATCCATCACTGGGCACGAACAAAACATATACTCTTGTGGGCACTTTCAATTATTCACAAGTCCTCTTTAGGTTAGGTAATACTTCTGTTGAGTGAGCAAAGCGATATATACAATACAATGCTAGGGAACTTAGAAGTACAGATTCAGTTTTTCTAATACAACACAATACGACCTAACACCTTTATCAAGCACAGAACCATATGGGAGTGAATGGTTTCCACTAAATGACTGATTTTGTTCGAATAAATCACCATTACCACATGTTTCATTGCGCCTCGGGCGTAGATAAATTAAATATATCACGAGAACTATCCACTTCGAGTCCAATACAGTGGCCAATGAATGATTCTCAGTGACAAACTCGTCCTTGTTCTGTCTGTTCACAAACTGTGGTAATTATTGCAGAAACATCATCCTTAATAACCTTCCATTTGAATGTCTTCTCTCTATCTCGCTCCCTCTCTCATTTCTCTTTCTCTAACTGTTACTGTCCCTTCTCCTTTATCTTTCTTCTTTATGCAGACTGACAGAATTATTCGAGGACGTGATAATTGTCGATGGTCAAAAGTTGTGTTTACAATTTTCGAAAGTAAGGAACAGAGAAAAAAATACTTGTTTTAAATACTCTGTCACCCCGTTATCTGCTATTTCCGTGTCTTCTGAACTTACACGAATAATCAAAAGACCTTTGAAACACTCCGATCTGCGCTATTCTAAACGAACCACGGGAAACTCTTCGCTCTGGGAATGATATCTGGCTTTATTTGTCTACTACAGATCAGTGTCAGAGCGGAGATCAAAATTAGCTCGGGTGTTTCTTTAACTCACTTTCTATGCCTTTTTGATACAGAACATGACCTAGCACGAAACAGTGAATCTCTACTATTAATAAATACTTTTGATTTACAAATAACTAATTATACCTTTGCATGTTCGTTAATATCCAGTTCTATTTTAATTATGAATTTCTAGAGTCTGGGTTTTCTTTCAAGATGATTCATTAGAAATTTGGTCCATGGACTCCATGAGGCTTGTCACAACATCTCTTCATAGTCTTTCATTCAATTTCAGAGAGCCTCATGGCTCCAGAAACGGGCACACTCGTATCTTGCTTATTGAATCCATATCCATTATATTTTATGAGTCCACAATGCACTCTATTCCTGCTTCGTCCCATCCCATAATCTCGTTGGTTCCAATGAGGACAGCTGTCGTAGATCATTGAATATCTCTTTATGGTTCCCATCACTCCGAGAGAAACATTTTCAATCCTCTTTCATAGTTACTGATGTACCGTGGCCTAGATGTTCTCTGGCCATGCTAGACGCACACTCGCCCATCTCTCCTCCCTCCCTATCATCTCCCTCTCTCATTATCTCCATCTCCATTCACCTTTCATCTCCCTTCACCTCCCCCTATGCTCGTCCCTCTTCCTCTATCTACCATTTATAAATATTATTCTATCCTCAATTAGTTAAATTAATAATCAGTTAAATTTGTGAGCGATAATAAGTTCTCGTACCTCTTCCTTATCGAGAGAAGAATGCTTTTGTTCAACCTATTTTTCTCTTTTTCCTCTCATCTCTCTCACTCCCCTTCCCTATGTCCATATTGCCCTAACACTCATCATCACTAAACCCCTTCTCAAACCGCTCCCTTCTTCTCCTCTCCTCTAATATTCTTTAGTTCGAACATTGCTCGCTATTCGAGTGTTCGCATACACTCTTTCCTCCCTCTTCAATTCTCTCATATTCCCACGTTTTTGTCACCTATTCTATCTTCTAGAACATATAGGGTCACTCTCTCTGTCTCGATGATTGATATTTGATTCCTTAGAATGAAGATAATTTATCAACATTTTTACAGTTTAAACACATTTTTCAAGAGAAGGCTCTGATGTGCTTGTTGCGCTACACCTGGCTTTCTCGCTTGTCTGAGAAAAGTTTGGGGGAAGTAGTAGGCTGCATGGGTGTCTAATCACTATCAACGAAATAGAAGAAAAGTTCATGAATATTACATGAAGGTGAAACCTATCTGAAACGAATTCAGAGATGGACCTTCTGAAAGACTCATTGTCAGTGGTTCTGATCGACCGTTGCCAGAGCGCAGAGTCAAATTACCTTGGGGGAATTGTGCTTTGACATATGAGTTTGTCAAAGATTGAATCGTTTAGGGCATGTTGAATAGTTGTTCATGTATGAGCTTCGACAGATGTATATCAAGTCCGATCTTTGCCGACCTTTCCCACTTTCTTGAGGATCTTGTTATACTTGTGATCCTCGAATGTTTCATTGTCTGTCTTAGTGAATTCATTGCCTTTGTGATAATTAGGAGTGAATAATGAATTGCAGATGTAGTGGAATGGATGAGGGAGAGAAGAGAAGCAGGAGAGAAACAAAGGGTGATGGGTGAGAGGGGAGAGGAGGAGAGAGATACAGGGGGTAGTGCGAGAGAGGGGAGGGAGAAAGGGAGGGGAGAGGGAAGAGAGAGAGGAGAGAGGAGAAGGTGAGAGAGAGGGGAGAGAGGAGAGAGAGAGGGAGAGATGGAAAGAGAGTGAGAGAGAGGAGAGAGAGAGATAGAGAGAGAAGAGAGATGGAGAGAGAGTGAGAGAG
This sequence comes from Parapristionchus giblindavisi, assembly GCA_943737045.1. Classification (NCBI taxonomy): domain Eukaryota; kingdom Metazoa; phylum Nematoda; class Chromadorea; order Rhabditida; family Diplogasteridae; genus Parapristionchus; species Parapristionchus giblindavisi. The sequence continues at coordinate 303,894 of CALSFV010000659.1, forward strand.
AGAGGAGAGAGAGGGGGGGGGTTAGAGAGAGAGAGAGAGGAGAGATGGAGAGGTAGAGATTCCCCCAGAGTCTTCATCCATCCTCTTCATTCTTCTTTTCGACCTCCAACCCCTATTGTTGCCTTTATGACGGGCTTAGTGATCCTTCCTGGTCGCTTCATCTATTATTACTCTTTTGAGACAGCCTATTCATCTCTTCGTAAGCTAACAGCGAGAGTGCAGAAAAATGTTCATTTTTCATTTTTTTTTCTTAAAATCACACCCAAGTTCATTTTACTCACCTCATTGACAATGCTCTTTCGCAGACGAAGAAAGCGAGATAGTGTGATCAACACGGTGAATTTCAAATTAGTTTAGGGTGTCGCTTTAACAATATTCATTTCATTCATTTCAACTACTTTATCATCCAAATATTACGGTGTTATCTCTGGGGGTCGCCATAATAGTGTCCTATAGTAATTAATAATTTCATTCCACTCATATTGGAAGAATCTCGAGTCGGCTAGGTAGTGAGGAAAAGTAGTTTGGTTTACTCTCTGTTTACTGCTTTTGTCTAGTCTCGTTTGTCAACGTTATAGTATGCTTAAGTTGAGATTCACACCCTCGCGAGTAGCTATCCCTAAAGCGGCAGTTTGCTCCGTGTGAAAGAGGATGAGGATGTCTCCACATCTCTTCATATTTCACAGTTTCAAAGCCTCAGACATGAGATCAAAGGCCGATTCACCGCAAGCCGGCTGGCTGCTCTAACCCCTTCACATTTTGGTCTCTCCCTCTCCTTCTCTCCGTCTCCCTCTCCTTCTCTCTCTCCCTCTCCCTCTCTCCCCCTCTCTCTCCCTCTCTCCCTATCTCCCGATCTCCCCCCCCCTCCGCATCTCCCCATAGATAGATATATCGTGCATATATTCTGAATGTGAGATGCGAGGTCAGGATGGGTACCATTTACTCTCGCTTACATTATCTCCTTCTCCCTCTCCCTCTCTCCTCCCTCTCTCCTCCCTCTCCCTCTCCCTCTCTCCTTCCTCTCCCTCTCTCCTCCCTCTTTCCTCTCTCCTCCCTCCTCCCTCTCCCTCTCCCTCTCCTCCCTCTCTCTCATCCCATTCAACCTACATACCCTCAGCACATCTCCTCTTTCCCAACATACATACGAGATGAAGCATTTCGCTGGATGCGTAATGATGGCACCCATTCGCTTTATGAAAAATTGTCCCGAAGTGGGTGAGGAAGGAGAGGCAGAGGGAGAGAGAGAGAGAAGGAGAGGGAGGGAGGGAGAGAGAGAGGGAGAAAGAAGGAGAGGGAGGGAGGGAGAGGGAGAGGGAGAGATATAGCTTGAATGAAAGCTTTTGTCTCTCGATAGGGAAGAGGTACGAGAACTCCTTATCTCACTCTAAGAATTGGGGATAGAAGAATAGAGATAGAGGGTAGAATTGGGAAGTGGTGGAGAGGAAGAGAGGGAGGAGGAGAGGAGGAGAAAAAGGTGAAGGGAGAGAGGGAGGAGAGCGAAAGTGAATGGAAATGGAAAATATCAGAGAGCGCGTACATAAAGTAAATCACTGAAATCCCTCGCATCCTTCATTCTTTATTCCTTCCTTCGACGTTTTTTCTTCGATTTCGTTTTTATTCTTCTTTTTTTTCTTACTTTTTACTTCGTAATTATAAGCAACAGAATATTTTCCACTTTTTAGAAATTAACATTGCTACCTCGTATTGTTTTGTATGTGTCCCTTATGTATCCATTTTCTATTTCTTTTCATTCATTTCTTTGCTGAAACCCACATAAGACATTATTATAATAATTAAAGTCTCTCTCTCTTTGTTTTCATTTTCTCTTCTCGATTTTTATAACCATCTTATTAAAAATATTTACCTCATTGCCGGCATCTTCCTTTCCCTTACACAATATCTATTATTTTCATTCAATTTTCTATTTTTCTATTTTCCAGATGCAACTACTCATTCTTGCCATTATTGGTTTCGCCGCATTTCAAGTATGACAAATATTTTTTTAAATTTAGAAATATTGATTTTATCGATTTTTTCCCGTTGTCTAGCACTAGGTCATTCACTTCAAAACAATAAAAATGAATAATTGAAAAATGTTCCAGACGACATCCGGAGACGCCCTCTGTGATCAGTATCTGAAATGTCTCGAAGCGGTAAAGGAGAAGGTTGGTCTTTGATCTTTTGGACTTTGATTCTTGATCTTTGATCTTAACAGCTATATCACTCTCAGAGAGATAGAGACGTAAATCAAGATAGAGTGATATCGTGAGTAAGATAGAGAAATAGATAGAGAGAGAGAGGAAGAGAGATAGAGATAGAGAAAGAGGGGGGAGAGATATGGGTCGCGAAAGAGAGGTAAGATATCTCGCTGTGCATCCTTGAGTACTAGAAGCTCATTTGCATGAATGAGATTCAGCTGTCAGTGGAGACATCAAATGAGGATGAATTGTCATTGAGAGAGAAGATTTGTGAGAGACACCATACGAGGTGTATGAAGGGATGGGATGAAGGCTAACACGCAGCCAGAAGGTGCAGAGGACACAGACAAGTCATGATAATAGAGACAAGGCTGTCCTGTGGTGATATTGATCATGACTCGCGGGACAGTAAATTTAAAATGTGATCGGTAGCAATGTGTATGGTTCATGCATCTTAGTAAAGCCATTCATTCATTGTATTCGCTTTATTTGTTTTATTCTTTATATTTCTGTGCGTGAAGGTTTAAATTGCTCGATACTTCCTCTCAAGTAGCGAATAACAATAAAATAGAATCGAAGAATGTGAGAGAAAAAACAAAGAATTCCCTCATCTTTCCTTCCATTTCATCTTAATAATCTTTCGAACGCATCATTACCGTAGTCAGTGCCGTTGAGTAGCTCCAGTGACATAATTCAATAGCAACCTGTTATTTTAGGTTTATGAAAAAGCCAAAAATTGCGGGTGTATTCTGTGAAAAGACGTGTAATCGAAGATTGTCTGTGTTGAATAAGTATAAATTAGCTATGAATGTACGTAATTGGTATGAGTTTGAAGAACGTAGTTAATTTAGTGACAGAATGAGGAAGATGAATGGTAATTGTCAAGGGATAGAGTGGATGAAACTGTATGTCTGCTGTATTCGACATTAATTTTGAGTGACATAGTTGGATGCAAGATTGATGTAAAATGATTGACACAAGGAGTGTAATCAGTCGTAGCATTCGAACGGCGCCGTTATCCTTACGGGAGAGTTTTTATGGCATACTATCTATCTATCTATATATATATATATATATATATATATATATATATATATATATATATATATATATATATATATATATATATATATATATATATATATATATATTTAAATCTGAATTTGAAAACAATACAAACTTTTCCCGGATCGATTCAAGATATTCACAGAATAACAGATCCTTTGTGCCGCCCATTAAAAAAAAACTATCCCGAGTCAACCAATAATTGATTTTGATTGTTTAAAAATTAATATAATTGAAGGCAGCCGAGTGTCCTCATGGTCAAGGAAAGAGATCAAAGGATGCCGTCGCTTCCAATATCACGGAGTGTGTGGATGCGATGACTAAGCAGGGAGAGTTGAAAGAATTGATTGAGAAGGTACTGAATCTATGTATATAATTCTAGTAATCTGCCCCTTCTTCTTATACTTCATATACATATAATAATAAGTTTAAATACTCCAAATTAAGTCTCCACATTAATCATTAAGTTTGACATTAAGTCGTTAAGTCATTAAGTCATTTCCGCATTAAGTTTGACTCCACATTAAATCCCCTAACAATGTCGCAAAGATATTCTACTTTCAAGTTCATCATTCTAGAAGCAAGAAGAGCAACTGAAGTGTGTGGCTGATCACTCGAAAGCAACGGCCGCGGATGAAGGAAAGGATAAGAAGAAGGGAAAGGTGAGCGAGTTTACAACAATTATTTTTAACCATGAACTTCCATTCTCAACCACTGACGGAAAATCGTGAATATTATTAATATTATGTATATTATTTTAATAATAATTAAATAATTGTTAGTGTTGTCAGTGTGCGAAGCTGTCGTCTCGTCTGGCCACTGGAGAAGCTCTATTCGGAGTGAAGAAGGGAGGCAAGAAGGAGAAGAAGGGCAAGGAGAACAATGAGAAGGTTTGATCTTTGATCTTTGATTTCTGGTCTTTAACCTAGGTTTGGATTTATGAAAATTCTTTCTGCCGCCGTACCAAATAGGTCGACCCCTTTTTCTAGTCTGCCTTTTTTTGTGTCAATCGATATCTGAGATGGGAAGACGTTTATCGCAGTAGATCAAAGGGGTGAATGGAGGCTGTGGGGGGAAATTAGATGCAGAGAAAAAAGGGGAGAGAGAGAGACAGAAGAAGTAGAGTTTTGCACGGTCGATCGTCGTAGAATATATTATAACAAAACGGTATAGTTGATGATGATCATCTAAGATAACTATTTGATAAGAAAATAATGAAAATAAACGAAAGTAACGAAATATGTGGAAAGCACAATAAAGTATGGATGTGAAAGTAAACCACAATAACATCAATATAAAATACAATAAAAAATCAAGAAATGGACACTCTTAGATAATGGGATTGCTTATTAAGATAAGGGGCATATTCATTCGTCGATTACTCGGGGATAACGAGTAGATCTCCATTTCATTCCATCCGATTGAATCCTTGATTCATCTATTGGCAAGAGTAGATGGTGCATCCGTCTCAGATACGATATATCTGGAAATGGAGATGATTATAAAAACGAATCGTGACGTATTCATATCAAAACACATCAATAAGATATGAATAGATAATCTTACCATTAACTACTTCCATGTTCCATGAGAGTAGATGATCATTTATTTACATCCCATCCAAGGAACCATGCGAGGTAAACAATGAAAAGGACTGTTGATAAAATATTGCTTAACTATAAATTATGACGATCTTATACATATTATTTATTTAATTGAGTCGAGCTACCATGGGAAATTTTCCCGGTGGATGCCTTATCAATTTAAGTAGTACATATATATTTTATTAAAGTCCTTAGGTTTATTACTTTTTGGAAAACATATGTTCCTATATTCATTCCATTGCGTCAAGCTACCGTGGGATATTATCCCGTTGGATGCCTTAGCAAGGTAATCAATCCTAATATCAGGCAAAAATAAACTCTTCTATCAAATGAGAGTTACTTATAAAACTCCATATCGCATTAAACAAATAGCGGAAAATGCTTAACGTTATGATTTAATTTTTAAAATAAATATATTCAACAAGGAAAGGTGGTAACAAACCTCATTCTCTGCAACTTCACTTAAGTATGTACAATAATCTAATCAATGATGAAGAATAGACATGAGGCTGATGAAGACATACTTCTCTCAACAACACGTACTATCTGCAATTGGGCAACATGTTTAAGGTGAATAGGAATGAAAGAAAATAATATAACGAATAGACTAGAATAACATAAATAAAGAAAAGAAAACAAAAGAAATGCTTACCAATGAAATCTTATCATTAATATTATTCCGATCTTCATTCCATGTTCTCAATATCTTCACAATCCAATAATAAGTGTGAAGATATTGAGGGCTCCGGCTCAACTTATACCTGCACCTGGGGTTAGTGGAGGGACACACAAGGACAATGGAGACGGGGAGAGAGATAGACAGCAAATGAGTTGTTTTTAAGAAAAGTTATGCTCGGAAGATCATCGAAGAGATTTGATTTATAATGAAGAGATTTAAATGAAGAAGATCAACGAAGGTAACGATGTGACGTGATGTAGTTTGAAGTGCTAGACAAATTAAAACACAAATAATAATTTTAAGTGAAGTTCATCTGCGATGACGGTTTTGTTAGTATTACATTAAATATATATCATACATTAAATTTATTATATTGTTGATTAAATTCCTACTTGAATTAAACATTGAGGTGTTTCAGTCAACATTGTTATCTAATGATCAAACTCTCCATTTTCTCAATGAAAATCTATTGGAATCAAGTTCGATACCAGTCATAATCTAAACCTTTTAAGACATGATAACACGAACCTTTGTGTGTTGCACAATCTCCTGTATAAATATATATATATATATATAAACAAACTATCCAACATTCGATCACTGAGCCATCATAGCAGTATGACTGCAAAGAAAACAAAATCAATTAAAATAGCTTCAAGCCTACAAATGGTCAACGCATGTTATGGCGTAGACTAATTATTCAAATGCAATCACGCATTAACATTTATACAACTACTACTCTACACGAAGGATCAAACTGCGACAATGGAAAATAATAAACGAACCATTTCTCCACTACAACTGATCCTTATCAATATTACAACATACTCCATATTAAATATATGAAGATTCCATCTTTCTCAACTCATATTCTCTGAAATACAAGTGATTTAACACGACATATTACAAGATACTATGAAATCGCTTGGTAATCAAAAATGATGACAAATCAGTTTCTTGTTCAATATTGACACAATAATTATAGAACTGTGTTGTTTGTTTGAATGAATAAGACCATCTTGTTTGAAATACCTTGTAGAAACAATCTATACAAAAATTATGGAATAAACTAACCTTTGCTTATTTGGACACTCTCCAATTACATTAAAATACACAACTTCTTGCATAGTGATAATCAACTGAAATATATGAACATTAACGCGAAATACAATGGAAAATAACGAATATCGCTAGATAAAAATATATGATGACATTTAATATTTCATGGTAAATATCGACGAAATCAATAATTAATGGTCATCAAATAGTTAGTCATTGAAAGAATAGGTTGTGAGTTAATTACCAACACTAAAATGTAATGAACAACACGTGAATAACAAAACAAAATACAAAATTATGTAAAATAATGAAAGGTGAGATAGAGTAAGAAGGGAAGAGACCCTCTCCACTCGCTCTCCCGCGCGATCCCAAATTACGGTAGGAACGGCGTGTCACAACAATGATTTGACAAAGTTCAACGGACTTTTTTCTCTTTGCGGTGTTCTTCGAAAAAGGAAGGTTAGAGAGAAGAAAGATCATGTGATTGGAGAGAGCGCAGAGAAAGGAAAAAAGGAAGCGGTCATGGACCGCTTCCTTTTTCAGAGTGATCACTCTCGTGTCTGCTCTCTTCCTATCCTTCCCTCTCTAACCTCGACTCCATTTTTCACTCCGTTCTATAGGAAATGGAGGGGAGATCACCCCCCATTCTTGGGCCGATTCCTAAGAGAAAATGGGGTCCACCTCTCTATCTCGACCGCTTTTTTCGAGGGAATTGGTACGGCGGCTGAATACTATTCATCTGCCCAAATAAAATATGGCATGGCATATGGCATAGTGTGAAATCTGTTATAATAGAAAATTGACATGAATTGGATTAAAACAAATAAATCATAGTATTAATATTATGCAGGCCGCCAAGCAAGAGTGCTTTCGGTCCCTGCACAGTCTTCGTCAGGAGTGCCGCATTCTGCAGAAGTGCTGTTCGGCTGCCAATGAGTACTGTTTTCAGTTTATCAGTCGTTTTATCAGTATAAAGGTTTCAAAATCCCGGCCTAATTTTACTCAGCACTCTGGCTCTCACGTAAACAAAGGAAGCGAGATTGTGGTCAGAGCGGAGAGTTTCGAATTAGCTCGGGCATGCCTTTCATTTTCATCAAACTCATAAAAATGTTACGAGCGCAAGACGATATCAAGAGTGGTTCCTCGAGCTTCTCGTACGAAATCGCATTTCACTAATCCTTGATCACATTGTTTCTTTGTGTTTGATCTTTGATCTTTAATATGCATTATTTCCAGTTGCACTCCTCGTCGCAATCACGCCGAGAACGACCAATTGAAAGCTAAGAAGAAGGTTAGTTGAGATATCTTTAACAAAAATTAAGTTAATATTATTAAAACATAAAAATCTAATTATTTTCAGGAGGTGAAAGATGCCCTGAAACAATGCAAGTCCGGTGAAAAGGCGGAGAAAAAGGCTGCCAAGAAGGCGAAGAAGAACAAGAAACAAGATGCGCCACAGCAATAAATGGTTCGACACATCAAAATAACATTATGATTGATATTTTTTTAAATTACTGAATAGTCTTTTCAATGCCATTTCGAATCGAATCTTAGCATCAACCAATATCGATTGGGGATCAAAGATTAGATAATTTCGTTTTGATTTTCAGCAAGCTAGCTATTCACTATTGAAGTCTTACCGTGAACTACATTCTTCCCACAAATTCCGATTCTTTAAAAAATCCATTGACTGCACTCATTCCAGTAGCTAGCTCATGCTCACCAATTCATGCATATTAACATTATTATTCATAATTTCTGAAATATTTATACAACTCTTAAAGCCAAATCTTACTTTCCAATAGCTTTATGCGTTTCATAAATCGTGTGCTGATATTTCCCGTTCATAAAATCTCTAATTTTCATGTAAAATAATATGTAATTGATATTTACGTGAACCATAAATCTCTAATTTCTTTGCATTCTAATAAATTAATTGTTTATAATGTACACATATATATTTGTATACACATAAAAGTAACAAATAGAAGATGCAAACTTATTTGAATATTTGTATAATTATAATAATAAATAATAATAATAATAATAATAATATATAATTAAATAATTGTGAAATGTATCAATTCGATTGACATTTATCACGTACACATTGATCGTGATAAATACAAAGTTCAATGACGTTTTGAACCATTGAAATATCGGAAAAATGTAAGCTTCGATTTTTACGACTTTTGAGTAGCAGCTACAAGACACGGAATGTCTGTAAAAGACGACAATTCATTTGACATTCTTACAGCGACTCGGAGGACACTTTTCGAACTTTGCACTTTTATGTCCAAAAGTGCATGACACCTTTACATTATGTGTCGAAATCGATAAAGCTCATAGTAAGCATTTATTGCTTAAAGATGGAGGCCCTCGAATGTCTATGCAAATATATAACATATCAGCTATTCAAGGGCTAAATGATATGCAAGAAATTAGAACTTCCATTCGTACATCCCTTGGTGCAGTGGTAAAGGCGCTTTCTAGTAAGCGCAACGTCGCGGGTTCGAAACCTATTGCCGAACTTTCTTGTTTTCAAAATTTCGCGCCTTTGCCTGTACATCAAGCATGATTCATTCACGATTCTTGCGATCAATAAGCTAAATTAGCATAAACTAATCTATGTAAGGTATGCAGAATAACTTTTGCTATCTTTCTGTCTTCACAGTTTGTTCACGAAAATATTGCCCGGACACCACCTTTAAAGGCACACCCTGAGCTAATTTGAAACTCTCCGCTCTCGACACTCTCTCGATTTTTTTGTCTACGAGAGAGCGTTGCCAGAGCGGAGAGTTTCAAAATAGCTTAGGGTGTGCTTTTAACTGCTGTGTCTAGACAAATACAGACAGTCGCGAACAGTTTATTCTGTATGATCAATTAGGGCGGAGTCTCGAGGGGTCGTTCCCATGTTTTCTGTAATCACATTCATGTGAAAATATTCGCGGCATAGTACATGGTTCGGACGTAGTGTTCTACACTCTCTAGTATGAATTTATAGACACAGACCGTGCTAATCTGAAACTCTCCGTTCTTCCAATGCTCCCTCGCTTTCCTTGTTTACGAGAGCGTGTACGACTACTAATAATAACATTTTAAGACCTCAGAGATCATAATTGTACAGTTTTTACACACCTTCGTTTGGTCACAGTTTTGATGACCTACACTTGAGAGACGTGCCGACAAACGAATTTACAAGCCGGAAACGTCGCCCTGAAATGTTTTGGCAGAACACGATTCGGCCCTAATCTGGTGCAAATTTCATGAAGGGGAGAAAACATGCGCTAATAGTGGAACTATGATTGATCGTGCAGTTTGAAAACAAACTAATTCATATCATATCATATCAGGCAGTAATGCCAGAACTTGCATTGACCTGTATATTTCATTGCATCTCCTCAAACGCGGGTCAACCCTTCGTATGAAGTTTCTGCAGGCTACATAACGCTATAATGATACATAACACTTGCAGGTTGCCATATTTAGCATGACTCTGTATGTTACGATGAATTCTTTGAAAATGTTCTGCTCTTTGCCGATTCTTCCAGTAACACTCGAAAAGTTGCAGTCAGACTTACCGATCTTGTTGCTAAACAGCGCTTATCAGTTGGCCCTCTAGAATTCATGAGTGGACATGTCACCATTGGAAGGGTATATATAGAAGGCTTTTAATGACTCAACCCCTCTTTATTCCCTCTTTGACTCGTTCTTCCTTTTCAAGATCAGGATCAATGGTGATATCACAATCCAAATTGCACAATTTTCGCAGAACTTTATTTTGACTGATTTCGTTATTATATTAGTATAATGTGGACAAAATCGAATAAGAATTTCCAACTTGAAGTAGATTGTTATGCTACAAAATTTCTTGGTTATGCACAGTTCAGATTATGCACACCGCACTGAATTAACCTTGAACTGGTCTAGTAGTGATCTAATGCATGTCTAGGTATAACCATGAATAACGGGAGAACCTTTACCTTTTCCTTTTGCTAGGAGCACTAATAAATGTTGAAATCATTGAGACTTTGGTTCGGAAATATTATCGTTAGTAATTACGATGATAAAAACAATAATATCATTCAATGTGTCCTTTTGATCACGAGTCTGAGAGTTTACGATCTGTCATATCGAATGAATCACCAAGCGCTCTTCCAATCTCATATCTTCTGATCTCTTCTATCAGATAATTATCAGTCATGAAAACACCCTTCATTGTTTCAATTTTGCACGGTCTAATGAAACGTTACAAGAGAGTATACTGTAACTCACAAGCTGTAGTATCCAATGTACTATCCCTTATTGCAACCCCGACTATTATTCTACTTTTTTTAAATGACACTGCAAGCTAATTCGAATCTCGCCGTTCTGGCAATACCCTCTCGCTTTCTTTGTCTGCAAGTGAGAGCGACCAGAGCGGAGAGTCAATTAGTTCGGTGTGTGCCTTTAAAGTATTGAAAGTCTTCTGATTAACAAATCCTCTGCGACATATTTCGTACTATGTCTATTTATCGCCTAGCCTAATCTCTCATCTCCTTTGAGATTTCGCACGCATATCACCGTTCAATGTAGGTGTGAACTTTACTATGGTAGCTTAAGCGGATTTTACGCATAGTGTAATACGATATATGATATTTGACAATAGAAACATTTAAATTCATTGCCATTTGCGTGATTTTTGACCTGAAAAGTTTCCATATATGGCACGTATTTTCTAATTACATTGCTCATCAGAATTGAATTTGGTCAATTAATTAAGTTTGTCAGTTGGCATTTTCATACTTTTGACAATAGCCATTTAAATTCATTGCCATTTGCGTGATTTTTGACCTGAAAAGTTTCCATATATGGCTCGTATTTTCTAATTACATTGCTCATCAGAATTGAATTTGGTCAATTAATTAAGTTTGCCAGTTGGCATTTTCATACTTTTGACAATAGCCATTTAAATTCATTGCCATTTGCGTGATTTTTGACCTGAAAAGTTTCCATATATGGCTCGTATTTTCTAATTACATTGCTCATCAGAATTGAATTTGGTCAATTAATTAAGTTTGCCAGTTGGCATTTTCATACTTTTATCTTGATCGATTGTCTCGTCGCTTAAAAAACCAATGGTGTTTTTTCAATTCGTCTACTGTCCGTCATTATTTATGCATTTGTAATGCGTGACTCAAAACAAGAAATGAAATGACACAAAAAACGAGATGAACACATTCAGTACATGATAGCATAATCCATGATGATACTCTCCTCACTTCACACACTATTTCGTTGCACTCTGACGCTCTCGGTCTCTCCAGCTCTCTGCACTCTCTCGCTGCCAGAGATCGAAGAAATAGAGTAAATACATAAATGATTTATGTAATTATTAAAACAAGATAATGTTAGAGTATTTTAAATTAGTATTTGTGCTCTATTGTGTGAATCGCTCCCATAATGGTCACTTTCGTTCATTTGTTATCATCTGTCATTCTATTTTTGTGTCCGTTCCTGTCCCTCCGTTTATTTGCTCACAGATTGTAAGAACACTCACCATATCCACGATCAATGACAGTCTGGGACGATTCCGGTTTCGTCGTTTCAAATAGCCCTAGGCATGAACCGTCACCATTTGAAATTTATTGAGCCCTTTAAGCGGATTTAGGCTGGTGTTGACAAATAAAATAAGAGAGTGAGGCGAGAGTGGAACGCAACAATAGCTAACATCTTCTTCACGAAGCATCGAACTCTCGTCAATTGTAAACAGAAATATTTCCATTTAGCGATGATCGCTTGATGTGAAAAAATTCTTGTTACTATTATGATATTATCATAACTATTACTATTATTATTATTTGTATGCAAGATGACGGGGAAGCTTGGAAATGTTCCTCTATAGCGTTTATGTGTACATCTGTTCGTAAGCATGGCGTCAGGTCCTCATCATTTATGATATCTCTTCGATGGACCACTAATGACCTCACTCTCAAGATGACATCATCGAAAGCGTTCAAGTACTATGACGAACAAAGCCAAACATTGGATCCGTTCTTAAAGGACCACAACTAGACTCCGCCCATTTTGTCTCTCAACCTTGACCATTTGGATATGCCTGAGAAGTATAACATAAATCGTATTGGTCATGTTTATGAAAATGAACGCTTACTTTACACCATTTATTGTCAATTTATCAATCATTTAATCATATCAAGCACTAGATTCTTATTGTGCGTAGAGCAGTATTCTCGCCGCTACTAATAGCTGCTTTTGATTTAATAATAGCTGATTCTGATTCTATAAATAATTATGGTATATTTCTATTTTAATGTGTAATGTTTCTTAATTCCCTAGCAGAGATTAAGAACTAGGGCGCCGTGAAAAGACGGTCCCTTTAAGATATGTACGCTTTTTATCTATACTCTTTATTACGGGAGAGAGTGAGGAGTGGTTGTGAGTGTGCTATATTTAGGATTGTCATGATAAGACATGGAAAGGGATTGAAAGAGAGATGGAGAGGGAGAGAGAACGAGAGAGAGGGAGAGTAGCCCTTCATTGTCTTTTGATATGCATGTTGTTAACGATTTTTGTGATCGCTCTTTTCCTGTATCTGGTCTGTTCAATCTTTTGCAGTTGCTCTTGCTGATTAATAAAACCCTACTTTAATAGTATGTTTCTGCAACCTAACCTTCGTCTTGTATTCGAAGAGTTTCGAAATTATTTATTTTATTATATGTTCACTATGATGTTTCACTATGTTTAACATATTTCGAAATGGTAGTCACATTACGTTGTATTACTATCAAGCGGGCGAGAGAACATTGAGCTGCGCACAGCTTTTTTTTGTTGCGAAACACTGACTATAAGTTAATTTTAGCAACCTGTTATAATTTAAACACCCGAGCTATTTTTACTCTCATTGTCAACACTGACTCGTAGGCAAAGAAAGCAAGACAGCATAGGGGCAGTTCAATTTTAGTGTCCTTAAAGTGTGTCAAAGTTTATCCGTTTGATTTAAAAAAATACTCATAGTTCTCATAATTCATTTAGTTTCATAACAAGGTAAAAAGGTAAAGGTAGTTCACGTTATTCAAAGCTCAGGAAGTCCTTCGTTAGATCACTGATAGTGCACTGGCTGTTCAGCTCCATATCAGATCCATTCTATGTTTGTTTGACAAGACTCATCGTGACTTTGCACAGGCCGTTCAATAGCTCTTTGTTAGTCCAGACAACCACTCCCATTGAATCGAATTGATAAAGTTTGACTTTATTTGAATTGATGCTATTGACGTGTGGATAAGCAAACTGTAGACGAATATAAGTATACTACCAAGCGTTACTTATCTCACTTTAATTCCTTTTCTTTATATCTCTCATTCCTGTCTCTCAGATTTGCAATTTTGTATAGTAGATTTGTAATATCATTACGACAAGTGATAAATAATAATAAATGTATCTTTCTACGGTAAAAGAAGAAAAAAAGTATTGTTTTGATACAAAAGTGTCCGATTACTCGAAATATCATTTTCTCTTGATATATTTTGAGTCTGGGAAAGCAGTTCAATTCCCTCAAGTAACTAGTTAAATCCCTTGTCTAGATAATCCATCACCTTCATTATTATTATTATCATCATTTTCAATATCATTTTATATATTATTGTAAATGAAAAAAATCGCATTGTCTGATATAAGTGTCGCTATGTAGCTTGTCTAATCTTTTCTATCTTATGATTTTCCTAAGCTTATCCTAATCCGAACATATCCGTTTCACAATTTATAATTAATGTATCGAAATATTATATAAATAAAACTAGTTTACATTATCGTTAAACACTACATTTCGTTTGGGTCTCAACTGAAAAACCCTGATTACCATAAGGGTCAAGTGTAACGATCGATGAAGAATGGTTGAAACAGTAACCTAAAACAAACAGTAGAAAAAACTATAAAATTACTGAAACAGTAGTTTTACAGTAATTTTATAGACCCTCAGGGTTTTCCACTTGGGACGCAAGCACTCCAAAATTTACATGGACGTGTACGGTAAGTAACATTAGTCGAAGTTACGGATTAGGCAAGACGCAAAAACCTTCAAGCGCGCTGTTTTTACTTCGTGCAAATTATTGTAGTAAAATGAATAGATCAATAATAATAACTCATGGCATTAATAAAGTTATTTATCGAATCTTATAGAAAAGGGCATAAACAGCAACATACGCAATCTTTGCTCTTTAGAAATGAAATTTGACATAAAATCCCGCCTTTCATGTCGTATCCATTTCTTTTCTCGTCTACAATGAAAAGATTCACATTTCACTTTTCGCACGCATACCACCCACTCTTTTCAGTCAGCCACTTTACATATATAGTTACTATACTACACAGTTCCCCCCATATTCCCTACATCCGTTATCGAAAACGTTTCCAACTAATCATACTTTTCTCATTTTTAAAATGTCTGTTGATTTGAGTAGATCTATTTCATCATTCATGTTTTGATCAAGTTTCATACCTCATCACTGTTGCTGTATCTCTACTTCTCTACCTTTCCCTCTCCTTCTCCCTCTGCTTCGTCCTTTTACTCTCATCGCCCCCGTTCATAGTCATAGTATTAATTCATTTCTTCATGACTCATAATCTGTCCGTATATATAAAATCAACTGCAATCTATTGAATTCATTTCCATTCTGCTTCCTCGTTGCTATGATTCATGGCTCCAGAAAACATCTCGTTCTCGTCCATTCACGTTTTGCGCACTCTCTCAATGCTCTTCCTGCTCAAGCTATTTGTAATTAGATCTAATTTCCTATTGTCTTCTTTGTTATCGTATATTACTGATTCATATTTGCGACGGACAATCTTCCAAAAGACCTCTCGAACAAATATATCTCATTCCGCTATGCTTGAGGGAATAAATTATTAATATGATTAACTATGGGCTTAGTGGATGTTTGTTTCTGAAAGATGTTCGGAAAAAGAGTGCGCTTGTGATATCGAAAACAAAATAATTACTCGATCCTCCTCCTCAATCTTTGTTCTCAATCTGTTTCTCTTCATCTACTGTCTTCACGACCACTTTTTGTCTCCGCAATTTCGCCAATTTCGCCTCGAGTCACCACATGTTTCTGTTAGTTTATGCACCTTGCGATTCCATTTCGTTTCGGCCTCTGCTGTTTAGTCGTTCAGCTTTTGCGGCCAAATCATTTCTTTGCGTGTTCCCGGTTTTATATTCTCCCTAACACCGTATTTGGCCGAAAAATCAAGGACGACAAATCTTTTGTGTGTTAGGTAGTACTTTGTCGAAAATTTCGATCCTGCGCTTGTGTCAGTCGCTATTATATTATTAATACGGTCACTTCCTAGATTACTACTTTTCAGGGTGGGATTTTTTGTTTGGTGAGAAAAATTTTTTGGACGAAATAATTTTTTGTCCCAGCACTGCTACTTTTGAGTGATTCAAAATGGAGCCTTTCAGATTCCCTCTCATCTGCATGCATGCCCCGATCTGAGACTCGCGCCTCGGCGGAATTGATCGCTAAACTCGCGCCATCCTTCTTATTCGGCGCCACGCCGCAATTGTTCATCCTTTTCGTTGTTCTGATGTGGACCGAAAGCACATCGGCGGGCCCTCTTATGATGAACCAGCCCGATGAGCAGTGCTTCAGAGTTCGTGAGTTTTATTTTTAAACCTTCATTTTTATCTTCTTTTGTTTTCACCTTCTAATCCTTTCCTATGTTTTCTTTTTTTACATCTATTTGGCAAAAAAACGATCAGAGTTTTTGAGTTTTGCTCAGATTTTCAAATTTTGAAAATTTTACTTAAGCTTTTCCATTCATCCGTAGACGATATACTTCATCAAAGAAATACGACACCGTGCATGATTAAACTTCTTTATTAAAGTCCTACAAATCGCCAAACGTTCAAGGGGGCAATTATGAAAGGCTTGCTGAAGTATTGAATCACTTTATGACACATTTTACGGGCGGATTAAGTAAACCAGGCTTATTCATACTCTGCAATTTGAACAACATCAACACCAAATGCAAAATTACGAACTCTATTCGTAATTTCTATTACGTCAATTTTAAGTTGTTTGTTGCGCTAAATCCATAAACTTTCTCACAGAAAAAAGTGAGAGGAGACTTTCAAATTAGCGTAGGCAGTCTGGAAAGCTGTACTAGGCTCATGGTTTCTCTTCCTCGTCTATCTATAGTTTCTATGCAGTCATCGCCACTCATATTTCCAACGTCTTTGAGATTAAAATTAGCTCGGGGTGTGCCTTTAAACTGCAATTGACTAGCTATAGCGACTGAAAGCAAACAAATTGAGGCCTATGTTGCAAGTCTGTCGTCTATTGCAAGATCAAAGATCAAGTGGCACTCATCTCAAGATCCAGTGGAAACTAACAAAAGAGCCAGTACAAAATTTGATAAAAAAGAAATTTATACATTATTATGTAACAAAAAAAATTATTTTTGCAGGACGAGAATTCATTTTCGACAAACCAAATTGTGAACTGCAAATGGTTCGAATAAATGCGTGTGCAGGATACTGCAGATCGGCCTCTTTTTATGATATTATCGACAAAAGGTAATGTTTTTGTTTTAC
Source organism: Parapristionchus giblindavisi (assembly GCA_943737045.1). Taxonomy (NCBI): domain Eukaryota; kingdom Metazoa; phylum Nematoda; class Chromadorea; order Rhabditida; family Diplogasteridae; genus Parapristionchus; species Parapristionchus giblindavisi. The sequence continues at coordinate 321,090 of CALSFV010000659.1, forward strand.
TTTTTTTCTCGAAAAATCTCATAGTCACATAATTAATTTACTTTACTGAAAAAATACGTTAAATTTGAACTTAATATAATAAATTATATTTCAGGTACAAAATCCATCAAACCAAGTGCTGTAGGATGACAGACTTCGATGTTGTGAGTCTTTCATGATTTACTTAATTTTAATTAAATAAAAAAAATATCATGTATCAAAATATGAGGTAGCATTTGAAACATAAAGTAATCATCATTATTTAATTGTTTGCTCGTTAGTTGCGCTTGAGCGATTTCGTTTGGGAGTGGCATTTTGTAAGATTCTTGGCCTGCTAACATTTCAATTCATGAGTAATTAGCATTCTTCTCATTTTCTAAATGACACTGATTATTATTAGGGGGGGGGGGGGTCTCATACTTGTGGTCTGTGTGCCTTTTATCTAGGGTGTGGCCGTGATATCATAATTGTGAAGAGTATTAGGTTGATGATCCATAAAGGCCGAAAGACCATGCGACACCATAATCTCCATATTAACCATAAGCTCTTACTTTGCACATCATCCACAAAAACTGTTTACTTTCCAGCGCTATCCAATGGAATTATCACAGTTTCTATGCCTCTTCACCCATAAATAATAAGCATAGGATTCAGTTATGATTTGAAAACACGTTCAAGTGTAGTGTAACGTATAGTGAGAGAAGGGCTCTTGGTGACAGCATGGCGCCTAGCCCAAATCGAGTGACAAAAGAGCAACGGTCGAGACCATTTATAGCCAAAGCTTAATATCATCATTCCTGATAACAAAATATATTGCATAATATTATCTATATTTGTAACAAAAACAGTTTAATTTATAATACGCATGAAATATTCTCAATTTGAACTCTTTCACACATTTTCACGAAAAATAATGCGATTCTCAGTTAAAGGTCATTGCTAAAGCGGAGCACAATAAAATATTTTTCAAATGTGAAATGTCACTCATTTTGTTGACTCCAGTCTAAACGGGCACAACACCTGAGGGCATAAAATCTGAAAGGCCTAGTCATTATAATTGACGCCTTCTATTTTGGGACTAGCGGCGCCTTGAATGGGCAGTGTTATAAATAGATTTTTGCGTGACAGGAATAGATGATAGGCGCCGATGAAATTGTGACAATGCTAAAAATAATTTCAATTACACTATTGATTTTTTTTAAATTTATTTGTGTATTAGACAAAATATTAGAAATGACTAAATTAAGTAATAAGTAAAAATTTTAAAAAAAAACATTTTTTTAATTCAAGTTATTTGTTCAGATCAAAACCGAGCTGACATGTATGGAGGATGGTTTGTCGGTGAAGAAAAACGTCTCGATACCAACGGCAACCAATTGCGCTTGCAGCGATTGCGGCAATCATTTGAGTGAAAAGGCTCATGCCTTTCTATTCTGATCTTATCCCAGACTAATCGATATTCCACTTTGACCAATCAAATCATCAATACAAAATTCCCTGTTAATAATCTTTTCTGTTTCGACAGAACCTGAGTCTGTAGCTTGATGGATCCCAACTTCATATGCCCGAATCTCTTTGCCTCATTTGATCTGTACCAAAGAATCATAATAAATCCCGTGTATTCGCCCCGTCCACTAATAATTCGATACCGTACTCTAGTCCCCATACCGTACCCTCTTATAAAATCCGATACAGTTCCATCGCTTCAACAGTATCCTACCGCAGTGCACATTCCCGATGTTAGTGTATATCCTAGGCGGTGTTAACTACGATAGTAGACATTTACTTGTTAGTCCTGTACATAACCTGTTTATTGATTAAACTGATGATGACTATTTTAAGCATAATCCAATCGATCTCTGTGTATAGGTTGTGCAATGTTCTCACGATTTTTGCTTATGTTGATGATAAATTTTTCCAATGGTAATCTCATCAACTTTCATATTTTATCGACACGCTGAAAATCCACTAACCGATCTTGATAAATCTCTGACATCTCAATAAATTTTCTTTAGATTGCAGTGTTTGTTCGGTATTGGAAACAGATATTTTAAATATTACATATATTTATGATAATGTAAAAATATTATTGACCGGAGAAAGACAAAGAGAACATTGTGAAATGAGAGATGCCGAAAGATTCAGACAGAGATCCCCTTCTAAAAGCGACTATTCCAATAATGGCGGGCAGGATCGTGTAACAAGTGGCTACTTCAACGGGAGAGGCAAACAGACTGCGGGGCTTATTACGGCATCTCATAGGAAATGCGGAAAGATGATATGGGAAGGATATAATTACTATAATTTGTGACGACTCTGGAAAAGGAAAAAGGTGAAAAATGACGAAAATGAAAATGGAATATGAAATATGTTTATCTCTATCACAACAAATTTGACAAATAGAATGGATATCATTCCCCACCTTCACCTTTACAAATAAACTAAACTAAGCCGAGGTTTTTTGGGAGCGTAATGTGTCTTTGATCTCTGATACGATGGAAACGTTTATCATCAGTAACAAGTATCTTGTACGCACATCTGCTTTATTGTTAGCAATTTATCAAAAATCAGTCTTTAAAAAGATGATCACAAGGCAGAAACAAAATGAGAAGTATTTACTGAAAGTTTTACATAACAACAACAAAATATTACTGATGGATATGATTACATATTATCAAGATGGAACAGAATATAAACAGTAGCTGACGAACAATTAAATTTAACAAAAAAATATAACAAAATCTTACAAAAGTAGTGGTTGGGAAATACTGTAAAGCCAGTTTATGATTGAATATATTGAAAATACAATATGGATAACAATGAGTGGTAGATCAAATCAATCAATAATGATGTTGATCAACCAATAAGATATTGATCATTGAACAACAATTTATATAAATCAATAATGATTCGGGCCCGTTACGGATCGATGATTGGGTCCTCTCCAATCCATAGGTTGACTGAATCTCTCATCCCTCAACAGATAGATACGTGCGGTGGCCGTGCGAGTAGCGTGTAAGACATAGTCGATCGGCATACCCTTGATCTCAGCGATACGGTAAGCGGATACGATAGCTGAATTGGTGCAGATTAATCGATACGGACGAGATTACGGTATCGCACAATCGATAACATTGTTCATAAGTGAACAATAGTGACTCGAGCATGGGTGGCGGTAGAAGCAAAAACCAGCGATTTTTTGATAAATTAAACGCAGTGTTGCTCATGCAAATAGCTGACACAGTGGTGCAACGCATGATATAGATTACGGTATCCTAAAATGAATAGTAAAGAAGAATGAACTAACCAGCTCCCGGATGACTGCTGTTGTGCGAGTAGAGCTCGTCGAACTACAAAAATGTTCCAGTTTAGCCAAAAGCAGAAGCACAATATTTTAATAGTTGAACCTAGTAATTGTTTCACAGTAATTGTTTCAATGCGTTTTGTCATTCAAATACCATTTCAGAAAGGGGTCGCCATAATACCAAAATGTATCCAGTATATTATGGATGATCTCTCTCATTTTAGCACAACGTATAATGCATGTGAAGGTTCTTCTTGTATATGATCCGAATGGTTAAACAAAGGATAATACAATATAAATAAAATAAAGTGTCGCAAGTCGAAAATGTCGTACCGCGACCGGCTTAAAGAACGGTGCATCGGTCTCGAGAAGAATACGATCCAATGGAATGATACGAATGGCCTCTTCCAGATGACGATTCGGTTTGGTGCACGCCGGAGTGAAACATAAACATAGTAGGGATGAAACAGTGGTGCGGACTCGAACCCATTAGGCACGGACAATGAGTCTAACATGCTACCAATACACTAACAATATTGTCCAAATTTTTCAGCGGACAATTAGGTTGTGAATTCCATTATCTACTACTAAACAAATACTAATTACTAAAAATACTACTGCTAGATGAAATCGCACATACCATAGCCTGAATACGATATATAAAGCATAAAATATCAATCAATAATTCGGCTCACCAAAGCTACAATTCTTGAGCGCATCCATCCACTTTCGCACTACTCCTGCATCTCTCGTGAAACAGTGACGATGAATAGGATGATAGGGATACTGCAATGGATCAAAAATAAAAAAAAATCAATCCAGTTCTGTCATGGGTCCAAGATCAAAGATCAAGTCAGTGCTATCATGGATTAAAGATCAAAGATCAAGTCAGTGCTATCATGGATTAAAGATCAAAGATCAAGGCAGTTCTATAATGGAACAAAGATCAAGCCAGTACAGTAATAGATCAAAGATCAATCATAATACAATACACACAGTATACCTTGGATAGCACGCGCAGTACTGCCTCGTCAATATCTTTATCTTGTCTTGTTCCATTTCTACAATGAACGATGAGGGGCAGATTGAATTCCACAGCCAAAGCCAAATGACGCGCCATACTCTCCAATTGATCGTCCAATGAGCAATTGTTCCTGAAACACAAAAATAGGGGTCGAATCGGTACGCTACAGATTTTTTTAAAATTGTTGAGGGATGAGAGATTCCGTCAACCTATGGATCGGAGAGGACCAAATCATCGATCTGTAACGGGCCCGAATCATTATTGATTTTATAGTCAAGTTTTCAACAAAGGAAAAGACACAAAATTCGGCCAGACTTGTTTGTAACGTAATTTTCGTCCATGAACACCAACAACCATTATGCACCCTAATCGGTTATATATACCGTATCCAATAACGTACGCAGCATTAACCTTGCTCAATACTACCATATCCAGCTCGGTGTCGAAAACCGTATCTCATTTCTACCGTACTATTCAGTATACGCAGTACTACGGTATCCCATAGAATGGACACAACTACCGTAACCCTCCCATGCCGAACTTACTTGTCGGTCATATCAACTCCGCATTCGCCAATGGCCACAATCTTCAGCGCTCTCTTCTCTTGCTCCAATAACTGTCGCATTCGGGCAAAGAATGCCTCAGTGGCCAGATGAGTGGAGTGAGGATGACATCCAAACGATGTTCCCAAAATCGATTTGTGCTGCAGCAATGGAAAAATAGTTAATCAATAATATTGCTCTTGTGATACAAATATACGGTTTTCATTTCGACAACAAAGCCCGGACAGAGAATTTCAACAATTTACATTATGCATATCATCGTCATACATATCATTTGATATCTGATCGTAATCATCAGGCCCATAATCTAGCATATCTAACTTCTATCTAAAAACAATGATTGATATAGATTTTTCTCCAAATTTGATTCAATGTCTTTGTCAAATCCCCACACGTTTTTGATAAATATAATCTAACCTATTCTAATCAAAACGATATACCGTAATCTAGATATTGGCGGATTGATTGATCTACCGTACCCGCGCTGTTTGCTCAATCCATCTCATGGTCTGACTGTCTGGATGCATGAACATCTCAGGATTGACGAAATTGGCGATGCATCCGAGGAACGATTTGGGTGAAGACGAAGCGAATCTACACCATAGAACGTCCATATTGTCATACTGGAAGAACTGAAATATAATAACATTAAAAGAGATCAAAGATCAAGAAAATAATAATGTTATTTATTCTGTCAGCATATCATAGGGGACAAAACAGGTGGAATCTTCTTATACAAAAGATCTATAACAACATTATTATGTTAGTTACGTAATACTCGAAAAAAAGCAAATGTTATTTCTTTCAGTGGTAATGTTTCATTTGATTGATAAAAATAATTATTTAAAAGAAGAAAATTTGAAGCTACAGTACCCTTAATCCTACTCTGAATTCCCATGTAAACGGTTCATCGTTATTAATATCGCGTTAAAGTTTTAAATTATTATATGATCACACGATGTTTTAAAAGGGGTACTCTGCCTTGACATGATCCCTCTATTTTATATCTTTAACGGCGGTCTTCCACCCCACATGCCATTCCATTTCGTATAATATGGTGGAGTAAACAATAAAAACTTACTCGATCGCAGATAAGGTCGATATGGCAGTGGGAATCGATAAAGCATTCCGAGTGATCGGCGAAGATCTGAAGATCTAATAGTATAGTATTAATATCAATACATCATCAATAGAGGCATCAAACTAGATTTATGGATGATATTTACAGTTTAGTAATGTAAGTTTTTTGCTGTTTCGTTCATACTTCGCTATATATCTTCAGAGAGAATAAATGAAATTTCAAGTATTATATTTTATTATATTTCATACGAAAAGTCACGCACACGAGTCGTATTGTAGATCAACCTTGTATCGATTTCTCCTATCTCCACTGCATCAGTGCAACAATTCTGAGCTACCGTATCCTCTCTTCTTCGTACTACAGTATCCCAACTTCTTGTTGCTACCGTATCCTCTACCGTATTCATCATCTTCAAATCATTCCTTCGAGAGCAACGACTTGCTTCTCTCTGATGATCATCGTCAGTACAAAATTGATTCTGAAACAGAGATCAACGATCAAAGTTTATTCAAACACAATCCCGCCACAATCTTTTCATGAGTCAGCAATGAAAACAATACTTAATAATTGAAAGAGCAAACACTGGTCGGAATTGTATCAAAGAAAAGTATCTATTATTCGTTAAAACAGTCCAAGTAGACTTGCACGACATCAGAAACGTGAAATCACCTACTGCCTATAGATATAAAGGCGGGACGAATCAATCAATAATCGATCGATAGATCAAGACTACAGTACCATTCGAGGGCGAGATGAGTGCCGAGAGCGAAGATCCAGATCGGATTTCTGTTGATCGTGTGGCCACTCTCTAGTGAGCTCTGGATTTGAATACCAATATCAATCAATAAATGAGTAATTCAATCGATATCAATAATTACCGTACCCTGTATGGAGTCGTGGCGAGAGCGATGGCCACGCTTGGACCTCTCCTGATCATAAGCTATCGGTCGTTCTCCATGAGTCGATACACCTGAATATTAATGAATACAAATATCGATCATTAAATATGTGACTTCATCGATATCAATGCGTTGGCAGGTCTGTGCAGAAAAACAAGATATACTGTAATAAGAAAAGCAATTAACGCACCGCGGTTGTGAACTTTAGGCCGCTTAGGAGACATCGGGCCTGTTTGTACGCCTGTATATAATAAAGATCAAATACTTTTGAGGAATACAATTGAAATGGAGTAAAACGATTGATAAAAACGAATACGCACGTGGTTTAGGAATCTTATTGTTAGGAATCACGCGTTTCAGCTAAATATAGTAAATTATAGAGATAAATGGAGATTTGCACACAAAAAGATGAGCAAAAAGGTATGAAAGCTCTCTCATGATCGTATTGATTGATCGCTATAAAGAGCGGCATTACTCCATTATCGGAACGCTATAATACGGTATTGATTGAATTTGATCATGAACTGACTTTTCAATTTTATTGTTTGCGTTGTATTCGCTAACTAAACAACACTAAGATGCTAATAACGCACACATTTATTAAAGTTTCGCAATATTTGACCATGGAATTATGACAAAAAATGTGTTTTTTTACAATTTTCTTCGTTAAGAATTACGCTTGTTTTGTTTTGTTTCTGAGAAAATATAAACTGGTAATATCGTAGAATATTTCTAGCAAAACCGTATTTTTGAAATCTATCTTGCTGGTTTTAGAAACCATAGTTCCATTTTCACCCAAATGTGTCAAACGTATTCAAATTATGCCAAATATCGCCCACATAAACTCTCGATAGACACTGTAGCCAAATATCATGCCTTTGAACGTTATATATTTGAAACAAGAAATAAGCATGATTTATTATGGAGTAGTATGGAGTATAGGAGTATACATAGTAGGTATTTATGGGTATTCAACATCTTAATTACATTCTTTCAATCTGAACAAGACATGAAGTTTCTTCTCCGAATAATGACGATTTTTCCTGAATTAATAAATGCAATATTTATATTAATAATAGATATTTCTACGAATATTTATTAATTGTAGTATACTCTGAAGAAGTAGAAGACTCTTAAAGGTACGCCACGAGCAAATTTGAAACTATGCGCTCTGGCAATGCTCTCTTACTTTCTTTGCCTACGAGAGAGCATTCTAAGAGCGGAGAGTAAAGTTAGCTCGGGTGTGCCTTTAGAAATTCTTAAGTTTCGCAAGATTTGATGAAAAACAGGTGTATGATATTTTGTACCATCAATTAAAATCAGCGAAGTGACAACATTTCTTTGTTTCCTACCTGTCTTTGATCTTTGCCAGTTTCAATCGTTTTGACTGTCAATCCTTCATTTTCATTCCGATTTGAAGTGCCGCTTCCATTGATCAGAAATTTGTCTATATACTTACTATTAATGGATTCGAACCTACAAAATACATTATTTCTCATAATATGAATATTGAAAAGAATGGAATGTTTACCATGTAATTAGTCTTCCTGTGTTAACCTTTTTCTCGGAAGATTTAACCTTGAAAAAATAATTATCAATCACTTTTTTTAATGTTTAAGACAACCCTACTTGATCCGGAGTTTCATCTGTATCGACTTTTCGATCGATATTGAGGTGTTTAACCAATGGACGAATGGTTATTCCCTGAACAAATAAACTATCTGTAAAATTATTTTATGACATTTGATTTCAAGATTACGTTTTTTTTCACAAAGATGCAATAAATTAAGAACTTCACCGCAAATATTTTCATATATGACAATTACTATAGGAAAAATACATATGTAAATGTATGAGAAACCTGGAAGAAAAGGTTGATATAGACAATGACTAGAGTAGCAGTGACGAATAGTGGTTTCTCATCCATATTGTATGGTAGTGAAGCAACCAGAAAGAAGGCAGTTGGTCCACGAAGAGCCGAATATGACATAATCAATTGCTCTTTCTGAAATATTTCTGGGAATGACAAACTGCGTTATAATTCCCGTCAAATAGAGAGAAACGCCAAACAGTTATTAGAATTTGAATAGTAATAATACGTATTTGATGCAGTTGCCAAAAATACTTGAAGGCACATCTCAAGATTATTTTAAATTCTCCACTCTGGTAACACTCTCTCGCTTCCTTTGTCTGCGAGAGTGGAGAGTAAAATTCGCTGAGCGTTTAAAATCTCACCATCTTCATCGTCTTTTCGCTGGCCTTACACAAATTGCATAGATAGCACAGAGGAAAGCTGATTAATGATCGGCAGAGGTAAGTTAAAAGAATTGTGAAGAGTATGAAAACTGAAGATTTCGATAAATTGAAGACAAGACTCCTGAAATTGCATGGATATATTGTGACGTTGAAGCTGACTAATTGACTGGTTAATGGATATCGCACTACTTATATTTGAAAATTTTCAAAATTTCATTCATGACTTGACGCACTAATCGGATGTGGTTATATTTTCTGAGAAAAAAATTGCTGTACAATATCACAAAATGTACGAAAAAATGTCGGTAGAAAAATCGGGGGGCGATCGATTCGGCAACGATCGTTTCGGCAACGGATCATAAATCGGTTGGGAGATGGCCAATGGGAACAAAAGTTGTACCATTGTTATCAGTAGGGGTGTACGGTATTGTGCTACCGTAACCGTCGGGAATTGTGAACTGATTTTTTTCAGTTGACCCATGACCCGGGGTTCATGGTTGAAAATTACCGAAGTCGAAAAATTCATGATGGTTCGAGACCAAATACTGTATGCCTGTATATCAACAGTCAGCTAACTTTTATCTTTCTGGATACCGTAACCCAAATTACCGTAATCTAGCTACCGTACTCTTCAGTATTATAGCGAAATTCAAGGCAAATCCCGGTTTGATTACGGTAGTTAGGGTTACGGTATCCATAAAAATAAAAGTTAGCTGACTGTTGATATACAGGCATATAGTATTTGGTCTCGGACCATCATGAATTTTTCTACTTCGGTAATTTTCAACCATGAACCCCGGGTCATGGGTCGACTGAAAAAAATCAGTTCACTATTCCCGACGGTTACGGTAGCACATTACCGTACAGCCCTACTGATAACAATGGTACAACTTTTGTTCCCATAGGCCATCTCCCAATCGATTTATGATCCGTTGCCGAAACGATCGTTGCCGAATCGATCGCCCCCCGAAAAATCGGTCGATAGATGAGAGCGTATGCAAAATATCTCTCTTACCATTTGGCTGCCTTGGAAAATGCAGAGAGACCGAGGAATAGGAAGACCACAGCTTCGCATGTGTCTGACAGTATCTGCAGAAATTGAATAATGAAAATGAACATTTTCTCATTTCCGAAAAAGCCGAGAAAACTTATTTCGCACACTCTCTCCCTTTTTTCCGTCACTTTTCAATATCATTTGTACGATCGCAATTCACATAGCCAAGGCAGTAATGATGATCAAGAGGGTTACCTTAGTAAAATCGCTAATTGTTTGAGATGTAGTTCTTGAAACATTTCCTTCCACATATCTTCTCATTACTATTCCACAGACTGCGATCCTACAAAATTTTTGAAAAATCATTCGATATATTGAGCGAAATTTCAAAAATATTTAATGTGCCTTTCAAAAGTCGCGAAAGAATAAAATGCGACAGACAGTGTAAGACTTGGAAAGTTTAATCTTCTTTTCTTTTCTTCTAGCTACTCTACTTTTCGCAGAACATAATACGGTTGCGTATTAACGTACAAAGCATTCGAAACTAAAAATCAATAATAACATATACATACGTTATTATGGGCGATAGTGATAGCGTATGGGCAACAATGAACGATAGGTACGGTAGGACATATATGAAGACAGGAGATACGGTAAGTTCGTTGGCAGAAAAACGAGTGAGCAGTGAAGAAAGAATTGCTGAAAAATTACTGTATAATTTCGCAATAGAAACTGGTTAAAATTCCGAATAGGTTTTTCTTATTCCGAACATAGCGTGCTGGAAAAAATTGTATTACTCTGAAAAGGTGTTGGTTGTATTTTGCATCTTTCAGCACTATCTTAATATTTGTACGAGACAGTTTCCAGAGCATGATAATATTTAGATTCAAATTAAAATTCAGCGATCAACAGTTTGATGCTATCTCTGTACACCTGTAACTGATCTACTTATCACGCGTGTCACTGAAGAATCGAGTAAAATCTGGGGGTGGTTGGCACATTTTTTGGCCCCCTCATATTATTGCATTTTTCGGTAGCTCATATGGTGCCTAACAAGGTACCGTCGAACTTTTTTTCATATCTTCATTTTCAACGTCGACAGACGTCGTCAAACTTTTTGGACGCCAAAAATTGCCGACTTTGGAGCTCTGTAGCTCTTCAGGATTTAGTTTTGGTATCGAGTCGTCAACAGAAGAATTCCTCGGAAAGTTTTCTTAAAAATATAGAAGCCGAAATTTTACAATAGCTTATTCGATAAATCTCGACCAGAGCTTTTCAATGGTATGCTGAACCTATACTTTTTTTAAGTGCGCTCGAAAGATATGATCATTTCAAGTTTTTTTTGATTGGGAAATTCGTGTAGTTTCATACACAAACCATTGGTTGGTGAGCTGACCTATCCGCCTTCACAACAAGTGACTGGGTAGTGTAGTGGATAAGGTGTCTGCATTTACTTTTGACTGTCAGGGGTTCGATCCTCATTGCAGCAGATTTCTTTTGCTGATTTTATTTTTGTCGAAATATCTTGCTGTGATTATGAAAATCAGAAAAGAGAACACCCTTGAACTTATCACTAAGTGTAAACTATAACACGATGAGGAATAGATGAATTGTGTATGAATCGGAGATTAGACGATGACGTCATCAAGGAAGAGGGAAAGAATGAGGAGGATAAGGACATGGAGATTCTAGGACAATAGGAAGATAACTTCTTTAGGATGGTCGAGGAAGAATGTAATGAAATATTCCTGTGAATTTGAAGTCTCGTTGTTGTCATATTGTAATTTGTCTTAATGGCGATTAATATTCATCGATTGCTTATGATTCGTGATTTGAATTATAGAAATTAATATTCCAAAGTTATCAAAATAACTGAAATATGTACTAGAACAACAGTGAAACTAATTCAAAAGGGCGAATTGATCTCACGAGGTATAAGAGTGGGTGGATCACTGGCTGCGCCGCTCTCCTCTCGTGCGATCGCACTCAATTAAAACCTTGAAATGGTCATAACTTTCGAGCGCACTTAAATAAAGTATAAGTTCAGCATACCATTGAAAAGCTCTGGTCGAGATCTATCGATTAAGCTATTGCAAAATTTCGGCTTCTATATTTTTAAGAAAACTAATCAATAAAAACGATTTACAAAAATACTAATTAAAATATCGACCTGGCAATGATGCAGGCGTATTCTCCTTGACATTGCGGGAAATTCTTCTGTTGACGACTCGATACCAAAACCAGACCCCGAAGAGCTATAGAGCTCCAAAGTCGGCCGATTTCGACGTCCAAAAATTTTGACGACGTCTCTCGACGTTGAAAATGAAGATATGCAAAAAAGCTCGACGGTACCTTGTTAGGGACCATATGGACTACCAAAAAATCAGTTCTGCTCATTTTCGATTTTTTCAATGTGCCACCGTTTATTCGAACCTTACGCGACACGCGTGTTATTCTTTTGCACAAATGATGATAGGATAAATGGTATAATACGTTCCTTTCATTGGTGCATTGTTTAAGAATACATACCAAAACCTATTCCGAGAATTACGGATGCAATCGTCTTGTAGACGAGAGCAGCTGTCAATGATCCGATGAGATATGCAGAGATGGTTAGTTGGACCTTGTTCGTGTAAAGATCGAAAACAAGATTGAAGATCGCCTTAAATTTGGAGAGTTTCAGTCTAACTCGTTATGCATCATTGCATTTGTCTGACGTGTCTACGCCGTATCCTTCGCCATAAGGATATCCGGGTATCTGCAAAATCGCACTTTCCAAGTAAGAATACACGATAAATTGTCAAAGTCACTGCCCGTTACTAGTGGTGTACCCCAAGGTTCAGTATTAGGCCCTTTACTTTTCCTGATCTATACCTCAGAAATTCCATCCCTTGTCCAAAATAATGGTGTCATTGCAAGGATGTACGCGGATGATATCAAAATTTTCAAAGCTATTAAGGATGAAAATTCATCCGCTCCCCTACAGTCTGCTATAGATGCCATCACTAAATGGGCGGATGATTGGCAACTCCCACTAGCCGCCCATAAATGCAATTCACTACATCTTGGTAGAGCTAATACCAAGAAGACATACTCAATCGGGTCACAAAACTTGACTCAAAAGGATCTAGTCAGAGACCTGGGTTTCATTATTCAGAAATCTTTAACCTTCACAGATCACTGTAAAAATATTGCTATAAAAGGTAAAACAGCATGGGATATTATCCTACGAGCACTGAGGACCAAAAATGTGGATGTCCTCCTTAGTGCATATACGATATATATAAGACCAATCCTTGAAAGCGCATCAGCAGTTTTTAATCCGTTCAAAAAGCACGACAAAATAGTCATCGAAAGAGTACAGAATTATTTCACAAGAAGGCTATTTATGCGCTGTTACAGCCATACCTGGGATACTGTGCCCTGTAGCGCACTGAGAAACACCCAGTTGGGCATAGAGTCCTTAGAGAAGCGCAGAGAGCACGTAGATTTGAGGACAGCCATGAACCTACTTAGAGGAAAATATAAAATATCCAATAAAAAATCCCACTATTTTCGCCCTTATACCACACGAAACAGACTCAACTTTAACAACCCCGGATCTAGATTTAATTATAGACATTACAGCTTCTTTCCTAGAGCGGCAAGACTTTTGGTACAACCTGGCAATCAAATAGAGTTTCCCTAACCAATTATGTTTAGTCCCTATTGTTCCAAAGATTCGTCCATTATTCTACTCTTTAACCCGTGAGAATTTCATTGTCATTAGCTTTATCATCATTTTCTTGTCTCGATTCATTTCGTTTCTTTTACTTCTATCACACGTTTCACTGTTTACTCATGAATACGTATAAATATTATTATTATTATAATTACGGAGACGCAGCGGAGGAGGTTACGGCGCAGGCACGAAAGGCACATGTAACGATGCATCAGAAACCATTGATGAACGATTTTCTCTGAGGATCAAAACGTCTCACCACGGAGATTGCATTGCTGAATATCGCTTCTCCAAGCACATGAACGAACAAGAAATCGTTAACCTGCAAACTTTATTATATAATTAGTGAACAATTTTTTCTAGTGATCTCTAGCGAGGGAAAGCATCACTTATGAAATTGTGTGAGATTGTCACTCTCTAGTTAGTTTCCCAAACAATAAACACTCCGGTGAAATTCTTAGAGAAAATTTCCTGATAAGGCTTACATGAATATCTCTAAGCGCAGACATAACAGTCACGGGATCGGAAGCGGATAGAAGTGAAGAGAATAGAAAGATAGGAACGAGAGATATTGATGGGATCCAATTAATGTGTGAGAGCAAATGAAGTGAAAGGCCTGAAGATAAATTTTCATCGGATATTTAGATTAGTTGTTTTACATCTTCCTCTCTCACTCATTTAATTCGTTTTTACCGTGCTTTCTCGAAAATTCATAAATATTATTATGATGACTGACCGATAGCTACCGTATTCCAAATTGTGAGAACCATCACGAAGACTACAACAGTAAGTATTGAAGAGAAGAATGCTCTAGAAGGCATAAAGTATCCTGGAAAAAATGGAAATAAATACATTAAAATTTACCTTAAAAATGAAATATGATATATATTTATCGACTGCAGGATCTTTTGGTGACTTTTGAATATGAGATTACCGGCATCAAAGATGATAGGCGCTAAAAGGAAAACGAAGAACGTATCCGGTTCTATAGCAAATTCTCGATAAGGCCGATTCAGCACCTGAAAAATATCATTTTCACTGGTGTAACAAAAAATGTTGGGCATAATTTTTTTGGATCATTATATAATGTTGAAATCATAACAAGACCAATATACACTAATTACGATCCCTGGACATGTTGAATTGATACTGGGTCATATCTAGACCAGCTCCGTGAAACATCGTTGATACAGGTTGGCAAAAGATGATTGACACAAGGACGGAATCGAACCCACAACCTCTACACATACCCATAGTGTCGCCCCAATCATCATTCCGAACAGTACCAGTGCAGTCGAAGAAGGTATCACACTGTTCAAGACCGCAAACTTTCCAAATGCTTAAATTGTATATTGGGTTAAAGTCATGCCTAAAGCGTCTGCGAGAGAGTATCACAAATGTGGAGAGTAAAATTAGCTCGGGGTGAGCCTTTTTAATTTTGCAAGGAACATTACTCGCTGTTTTGAATAGATCTGTAACTATCTATAAACTACTTCGGAAACTTCTATGCATACGACATACATATTACTTTATTTATTTCTTTACTTTCTTTGAGTAGTTCTTGAAAAAAAAATCACATTATTGATAATAATGAAAGTGATACCGGTCTTGAAGACTAAGGCGAGCAGTAACCATCCGATAGCGTAGAGCATATCGAAGACCTTATAAAAGCTTACGTTTATTTATTCGAATATCGGTAAATTAAATGAAACGAGAAAAAAAAGGATAGAGCATGCAAAATGAAATCTTTTATCTTTTCTTATCAATTAGTAACTTTTTGACACAACACAATCATGCATTTTATTAACCACCATTCGATGTTTTGTTGTGTTTTGTTAAAAAAGAAATCGTCAGAGATTGCATCTTGAATAGGGAAAGATCTTTTGGACAGATAAGAGCATAAGACATAATGATACATTATATACCGAAAGATCAAAGAACTACTATATTTTCGAGAGACATGTTGTGATTGATAAAAGGGAGATATGGAAAAAGAACAGTGAATTTATATTTATACTATACATATTTCTATCACAATCTAAATCATGTGTACTATATACATGGACTAAGCCTGGCTAGACATTCTCTGACTATGGCAGGGCTGAGCATTTTTCGTTTTTGTTTTTTTTTCGGTTTTTTCTGATTTTTCGGATTTTACGAACTGGAGGAACTGGAGTGCTGCTAACTATAACTAAATATATAATTATCGCATCTTTCAATTTAATGACAGAGTTAAAAGAAAACCAATTTATAGTACTAATGATAAAATAAGAAGAAGCGAAAAAAACACACTATGTATGTGCAACCACTACTTTGTATTTTGCAATACATAAAAAAAGAAATAATATAAGATTAACACTGGTTGATGGAGAATAACCGCGTTATCTGCGACTCAGTGATCATTGTAAAGGTATTGACAGAGAGAGGGGTATGGTGAAGGCTCACAGCGAGACTTTGTATCGCACTCGGAAAACATGTTCTAACACGTCTCACGTTTAGTTCACTGACTATGCAAGACAGCTTCGTTGAGACAGCGAAAGAGCGTTATAAAAGTTAGAGAGTGCAAAGAAATCAGAGAAATTACACCACTTCTTCTGATAACTGTGAGCAAAGTAGATAGTGCGATAAATAGATCATTTAAAGGTTGAAATCATAGTTTGTATGGACGTTAAAGTTAACACTAGATAATGTGTTAATGTATGTTCAATGAAACTGTTAACATATGTTAATATTCAAATGTTGCCATCTTTTTGATGTATGATAAATTAAGTTAAATTAATAATTGCGCCGCATCGTGTTTCGGGCTCTTCACTATTTTCTGGAGATTTGCAGAGATAACAATGTTTTTACACACAGAGAAATAAGGATTAATTCGTCGGCTGTCACAGTTGTACTACACGGTTCAAAAGAACTGGAGTGCGTATAATTTAACACAAAGTGTTATATTTAGAACTGTTAAGCTGTTTTATAAACTTTTTTTCTATTTTTTGTCGTTTGGTGAATCCCGTTAACTTATGCAGTGTTCAGAACTTGGAAAATGGACGAAAATGCGGAAAATGCTGTTCAGAAGTTCAGCTGGAAAATGCTCTGAAAATGCTCATTTTCGAGGATTTTAAACAAATTTTAATGTGATTTTTGTTTAATATCAACGTTTATGGGTCGCAAACAGTGTTGTGGACGCATTTTATTGATGATAAGTGATAATTTAAAATATGGACTCGTTAGGTTGATTTTTTTCCAGCATTTTCGTTGATTTTCGGCTTAAAGTGCTCAAAAAAGGATCATACGATATTTAATTCAGTAGCATACTTTATAAATGACCTAATTTAGTTGTTTTCCATGATACAACGAGTTTCAACGCTTTTAAAGTGTATAAAACCATTTTTTTTTCGATCCAAAATCGAGCATTTTCGGGCATTTTCCACCTGAACTTGTGAACAGCATTTTCCGCATTTTCTTGCATTTTCCAAGTTCCGAACACCGCATTATAAAGGAACACACCGAGCTAATCATACTCTTCGCTCTGGCAATGCTCTCTCGTAGACACAAAACGCGAGAGAGCATCGCCAGAGTGGTGAAATTCAAAATAGCTCAGGGTGTGTTTTTAGCCCATTTATATCTCACACAACGATCAAACAATCACGATAACACATCACCACGAGTGAATCGTGATTGATTTTGGAAAGTCAAACTAACGAAAACGGAGAGAAAAACTCACAGTGATGCACGCTTCTGCATAAAACTGGCGCAATTTTGAACCACTCTTCACTTGTTTAAGAGTCCGGATCTGTAAGACTCGACCATTTCGGCCAGATTTCGGACATTGCGCCAAGAATTTTGATTCAGGCCAGTCCACTTTATGGGTGTAGGGTACCTTGGGCCCTGATTACAAAATGGTATTCAAAGTGGACCCAGCAGTGGAAAGCGGAACGCCAGGTGGGCGCCAAGTTTGAAAACTCGATTTTCATATTTTTTCAACCGAACAAGCTAGAGACAAAATTTCTTCGGCATTGTGTTAGGCATGCCGAATGTGCACAGAAACACTATTGAGATTAATTTTAAGCAATTCCTAGACTAATTTTTTGACTCGATTTTTAGGTTTTTTTCGATTTCTCGGCATCTCAATGTCAATTCCGCATAAGTTCTCTAATATATTCATGGAGCCCAACTACTATTGCATGTAACCCTGCTAAGCGGAAATCGATCTTGGTTTGCGCGTGTCGGAAAAAATCGGTCTGAGTGTTTCCAACTTGACTCAGAATCGTTATTTCATGATTTTTGCTGTATTTTCCAAACGTGTAGTGCGGAATTGCAGTCTACTCAAAGTTTAGAAGTGAGTCGAGTAAAATGACACAAGAAGCCCATCTCTTGGATCAATTTGAAAATTTCGATTTTCATGACCCGGGGGTCATGGTCGAAAATTTCAAAATTTCTCAAGTCTGAAATGTTTTCATTTATGAATCTTATTGTGAAGTACTAATGATGTGAATAATATTCAGCCAATGCTCAATGGCCGATCTCTCCTTTCAACCATTTTTCGAAAAGATTCATGTTGAATGTGTGCGAAAAAGTCAGAATTGTGCTTGAATCAGTTTCTAACTTACTTTCTGTAACATTCTATCTTAGTACTTTGCAATGTACATAATCAATATGAAAATCGTTTATTTTCGAAAATTCAAAAAATCAATTTGAGTACCTACTTTCACGGAAAATTTCTGAAATATTGCAGTTTGTCGACTTGAATGCTGCGACAATGAGCAAATGACAATGACAATGTGAAGTTTCATGATGAGTAAACATAGTAGAACTGAAATCCCGGCATTCGGCTCACTTTTGAAAAAATCGATTTCCATGACCCCATGGTAAAAAAAATGGTAAAAAAATATTAATTTTCCAAAATTAACGATTCTCATATTGATTATGTACATTGCAAAGTGCTTAGATAGAATATTACAGAAAGTAAGTTGGAAAGTGATTCAAGCACAATTCTGACTTTTTCGCACGCATTCAACATGAAACTTTTCGAAAAATGGTTGAAATGAGAGATCAGCCATTGATCATTGGCTGAATATTTTTCTCATCATTAGTACTTCACAATAAGCCACATAAATGAAAACATTTCAAACTTGAGAAATTTTGAAATTTTCGACCATGACCCCGGGGTCATGAAAATCGAAATTTTCAAATTGATCCAAGTGATGGGCTTCTTGTGTCATTTTACTCGTCTCACCTCGAAACTTTGAGTAGACAACAATTCCGCACTAATAGTTTGGAAAATACAGCAAAAAATCATGAAATAACGATTCTGAGTCAAGTTGGAAACACTCAGACCGATTTTTTCCGACACGCGCAATCCAAGATCGATTTCAGCCTGGTAGGGTTACATGCAATAGTAGTTGGGCTCCATGCATATACTAGAGAACTTATGCGGAATTGATATTGAGATGCCGAGAAATCGAAAAAAACCTAAAAATCGAGTAAAAAAATTAGTCTAGGAATTGCTTAAAATTAATCTCAATAGTGTTTCTGTGCACATTCGGCATGCCTAACACAATGCCGAAGAAATTTGGTCTCTAGCTTGTTCGGTTGAAAAAATATGAAAATCGAGTTTTCAAACTTGGCGCCCACCTGGCGCGCCGCTTTCCACTGGTAGGGCTACTTTGGGTACCATTTTGTAATCGTAATCAGGGCCCAAGGTACCCTACACCCATAAAGTGGACTGGCCTGAATCAAAATTCTTGGCGCGATGTCCGGAATATGGTCGAGTCTTACAGATCCGGACTCTTAAGAGACCGGCTCGGTAAGACTCGAGCATTATGACCCCCTGCCGGACATTCGCCAAGACTTTCGATCTGGGCCTCAATACTTTCATCATAGACACATACCGGGGGGAGACCGATGAAAGTTATAGTGAAAATGCCCTTGGGTTCAAACCCGGCTCACATATGTTTCATAAAATAAAAATTTGAAAAATTCGTAACTTTTCAATCGTGATAGCTAGGACTTTTATTTCTTTTTATTGGTGAATAACATGGCATGCACTCTTATAAACACTCCTGAACAATAACAACATATCGGTCTGAATATGTTTTTTGAGCCTGATTTTCAGATTTTTCTTCTTCTATCCTCGTTGAAGAGATACTGCAAGAAATGCCATAGTGTATATTGTAGCCCTGACGATTATGCACATGGTGGTCACATTCCCTTGGCCAGCCAGTTTGTCTTAAGCCTCGAGAATTGCAACTGAATGTGAGATATGTGTAAATTACAAAAATCGAAATTAAATTTCTTGAATTTAAGAGTGAGAGGTAGCTGTGTTATGTCATTTTACTCGTAGTGATGCGCGTACATAGGAATAATATACGAATAGACTCGGACTACATTTTTTTTAAATTTAGAAAAATAATTATTTTATTTTTATTTTTTCAACTCCCACATTCAGTCGACCGTCAAGGCAAGTTGATTCATAGGGCAGATGGTGGCTGATGCATGTGTGTTAGCAGAAACGACTGCAACGTGAAGAATCGTCGTTTCGCAGATCTCGAATTTATTTTTTTAATTATCAAACTTGAATATTTATATGTTTCTTCCATATAAATCGGTTGGAAGGTGGCGTACTGCAGCCAAACCTGTACCATTGTTATCAGTAGGAGTGTACTGTACTGCACTACCGAACCGTCAGGAATCACGAACAATTTTTTTTTCAGTCGACCCATAATTCTCAACCATTGCCCGGGGTTCATGATTGAGAATGGCTGAGGTCGAAATATTCATGATGATCCCAGACCAAATACTATTTGCTATTCTATCAACAGTGAGCCAACTTTTATTTTTTATGGATACCATAACTCGAATTACCGTAATAGTAATGCACGCACCTGAATTTTCCGAGAATCTCACCACATTATTATAGGATACGGTAGCTAGATTACGGTAATTCGAGCTATGGCATCCATAAAAATAAACGTTGGCCCACTGTTGATATAATGCCAGATAGTATTTGGTCTGGGATCATCATGCATTTTTCGACCTCAACCATACTCAACCATGAACCCCGGGTAATGGTTGATAATAAAAATCACCAATAAAAAGAAATAAAAGTCCTAGCTATCACGATTGAAAAGTTACGAATTATTCAAATTTTTATTTTATGAAACATATGTGAGCCGGGTTTGAACCTAAGGGCATTTTCACTATAACTTTCATCGGTCTCCCCCCGGTATGTGTCTATCATGAAAGTATTAAGGCCCAGATCGAAAGTCTTGGCGAATGTCCGGCAGGGGGTCATAATGCTCGAGTCTTACCGAGCCGGTCTCTTAAACTTGTTAGGCGTCATGCGAAGTGGGAGGTGAAAGTTATCTTTGGTAATCACCGCTTAATTAAGGTGGATTATTATAATAAAAAATAATTTAAAAAAACATTCGTACGGCTTTAAAATTATTGGTTTATCCGCATGTGTGTCGAGAGTGAGAAATTTTTCAAATATAAATTTTTAAAACTTTTTTAAAAATGTAATGGTTCTAAAATGGATTTTGATTTTGGAAAAATTCATATTATGATTCTCTCTCAAATTATGACCTTGTAAGGGTGGGGACCGATATGTAATTTCAATTTCGGATCTCGTTTTTTCGTTAATTATATCTTGAAACTCCGGTTTAGAAAAAGTAAAGATAACAAGATTCCCGGAACTGCTTGGAATGAACCCCTGAGCACATAACAGCTCACAGATAACAATGCAAATTGAATTGATGGAGTGGGAACAAAATATGCAAAATCGACGAGAGGGAACGACTGTCTGAGCTGCAATTAGCATAGAACAGTTTGAGTATAAACCACGTTTCGGAACCGTGTGGTCGGCGTCTGCGAAAACATGCTGAAAGAAGAGACATGGTTCTGGTTAATCCAAACGGGCTAGTTGGTTTAGCTTTTCGCCTCTCATCTACATGATTATCCCGTCGATGTAATACGGAGTATAATGTTTAAATAATGTGGTTCTCGGCGATCTGATTGAG
This sequence comes from Parapristionchus giblindavisi, assembly GCA_943737045.1. Taxonomy (NCBI): domain Eukaryota; kingdom Metazoa; phylum Nematoda; class Chromadorea; order Rhabditida; family Diplogasteridae; genus Parapristionchus; species Parapristionchus giblindavisi. Next base: position 342,923 of record CALSFV010000659.1, read on the forward strand.
CAATTAGCAAACGTCGCACATCTTGTAACTCATGAACGACAACTTTTCTGAAGATGATGCTTTGACCATAGCTAGATATTCAATAGATCTAGGGAATTGTAGCACCAATTTTTGAAATTTAGCAGATTTCCCGAGATATGCTAAAAGGAAATTTTGCTAATAAGCCGATCAGATCGCTGTGCGGTAATTGGCGTGAAGGATAATTGGAAAGAGGGAGAGTCGAGTATGCAAATCGAACATTCACTGCCCCTAAAGTTGTACTTTCAATAGGCATAACTACCTTCAAACATATCATGAATCAATATCAAATATGTGTTTCGATTCGTGTGATGAATCTCTTTCATTCTATCCGAGCAGTCTTATTACGAACAAAAACTCGAGGGTCTCCATATTTAAGATTTACTTGTTCTCATGTTGGTTCAGTCATCTCTGTGCAAAGAGAGAAAGTGCGCGTAAAGGAAAGAAGATTAAGATCTACTTGTTATCTTGTTGGTTCAACGATCTATGTCCAAAATGTGTCCAAAAGTATACTAAAAAGTGTATTTTTAAGGGTAACTTTGCTAGTGCGAAACCAATCAGCGTAATTGTTTTATATGTTGTGGACACACAGGTCTTATCATCGTACCGTATGAAATCAATATACTCTCAAAAACAATAGAGAAAGATAAAGATGATGGATAGGGAAATTGGTGGTGACGTCTCATGTGAGCCTTTAAAAATCGATAATGAATCTTTTTTTAGCTTTTGGAATCTCAGTCGACAAGTCATTGCTAGATGCAATGAGGATGAAGTTGGCCGACCTGGCTGAGCAGTAAAAGAAGGACATTGAGACCATTTCATGCTCTGCGAATCATCGAATTCGGACCAAAAACTCGCTCAGGCCTCCCTGACGACGTCGAAGATCGACACAGACATAACAAGAATCAGCAAGGCCAACTCCCATATCACAGTGCTAACCGTTCGGACTCGTTACCGCCAGTTCGAAATCTGTATTGCTGAAATTCTTCAATTTTCAAAAAAATGCGCATTTCCTTGCGCTGAACCGATGGTTCATTGATGTTTCTATCGATCAATAAGCTGAATCAACATAAAATAAATATTGTACAAGAACAGAATTACTTACATGGGGTAGAATAACATTTGCTACCTTTCTATCTTCACAGTTTCTTATTCCACCTCACTTAAAAGTGCACTTCCACTCAACATTCTCATTCAAAAAAAATAAGCTACTAGGATGGTTGCGAATATATAGAAGTGGTGATTTTGAATTACCACCGTTTGAGTCTTTCTCACACGGCCAGTTCCGGGAGACGACGTGAGATTCGACAAATATTGTCCAGTGAAGATCACAATCTGTAGATCTTAATCTTCGTTCGATTTTGCTCACTTTCTCTCAATCTCAGGATTCCTTAAACTAAATGAGGTAAAATCCCTTACATCCCTTTATTCAAGGCACACTCTGGCTAGGTGAGATCACTACTAGGCCAGTGATTATTGAAGGCCGATTCAGTCCAGGAGGGTACATCTTCTTCGGATCTACTAAACGAGGAGTGAGTATTTCTTTTTTAGTGTTTAGCTGTGGAAGTCGCTAGTTGATAAAGAGTTTAGGTTGTTGAAAAGTCTCTTTTTACGTGAGTTTCGAACTCCGAAGAAAAAAAATCCCATTTTCCAAAGGAAAGAAAGTTGATAATTTGTCCAATCTGACCCATCGAACTTGATCTGACCCACCGAACCGGGTTACGGTAGATTACGGTAGTTTACAATAACTCATAATCATACCGCGCACATAGTGACCATTTGGACAATTTATACTGAAATCTGACCCATCGAACTTGATCTGACCCACCGAACCGGGTTACGGTAGATTACGGTAGTTTACAATAACTCATAATCATACGCGCACATAGTGACCATTTGGACAATTTATACTGAAATCTGACACACCGCACTTAATCTGACCCACCGAACCGGGTTACGGTAAATTAAAGTAGTCTACAATAAGTTATAATCATATCACTCACGTATTAATTATTCCTGCATTGTAAACTGAAATCTGACCCACCGCACTTAATCTGACCCGCCGGACTGGGTTACGGTAGATTACGGTAGTCTACAATAAGTTATAATCATGTCACTCACGTATTAATTATTCTTGCATTGTAAACTGAAATCTGACCCACCGCACCTAATGTGACCCGCCGGACTGGGTTACGGTAGATTACGGTAGTCTACAATAAGTTATAATCATATCACTCACGTATTAATTATTCTTGCATTGTAAACTCAAATCTGACCCTTCGCACTTGATCTGACCCACCGAACCGGGTTACGGTAGATTACGGTAGCTCACAATCGCGTGGACGCGTGTGCGCGTGTCGTGAAAGTCTTGGCAGCAAGTTGAGTCTCTGGGGTCTCTGGGGGCGCGTTTGGCGGTAGGCAAACGGCATTGACGGACGCGATGCAAGGCTCCACCCTGCATTAACATTCGAGCGTTGTATCCATTTTAGGACCTCGCTTTCACCTGGTTCCGGATATGGTACCGACTTCGGACCGATGGAGCTCGTTGCCGATATGTGGCCGAGTAGGAAAAGATCAAAGGTCAATTATTGGTTGGATATATACAGGTGATGAGAAGTCGAACGATACCATTTCCGCTCGTCTTGGATGTTTTTGAGCGAAATCACGACTCATTGCAAAATGTAGCGGAGTTAGCAAAGATCAAAGGTCAATATGTGACATGATAGTGTTACCGATGCTGATCACAATGATACCCATCCCATGGTTCTAGGACCCCGACGAGCCGAGTTATTCCCCGTTGCGGAAATGTCGGTTGCGAAAATGCCGTTGCGGAAATGTCGGTTGCGGAAATGTCGGTTGCGGAAATGTCGGGGGGCGATCATTTCGCCAACGATCATTTCGCCAACGGATCATAAATCTTTTAGGAGATGGCCTATGGAAACAAAAGTTGTACCATTGTTATCAGTAGGGGTGTACGGTATTGTGCTACCGTAACCGTCGGGAATCGCGAACTGATTTTTTTATTCAACCCATGACCCGGGGTTCATGGTTGAAAATGGCCGAAGTCGAAAAATTCATGACGGCCGAGTTCAAATACTAGTTGTCATTATATCAACAGTGTGCCAAGTTTTATCTTTCTGGAGACCGTAACCCGAACTACCGTAATCTAGCAACCGTACCCTACACTATTGTAGCGAAATTCACTGCAAACCCTGGTGCGATTACGGTAGTTTGGCTTACGGTATCCAGAAAGATAAAAGTTGACTCACTATTGATATAATGACAACTACCATTTGAATTCGGGCCGTCATGAATTTTTCGACTTCGGCCATTTTCAACCATGAACCCCGGGTCATGGGTCGACTGAAAAAAATCAGTTCGCGATTCCCGACGGTTACGGTAGCACAATACCGTACACCCCTACTGATAGCAATGGTACAACTTTTGTTTCCATAGGCCATCTCCTAAAAGATTTATGATCCGTTGGCGAAATGATCGTTGGCGAAATGATCGCCCCCCGAAATGTCACCCCCCAATCCCAGTATCTTCAGAAAGACCCTTGAATTTTTTCGTGAATAAACTGGCCTAACTGTATCCAAAATATTTTTCTCTAAAATTATAGGTGGCGTGGAATATCGTAATTCGAGCTCAAAGTCCGTTGTTGGCCCAAGGAATCCTCACAAGGACTTTACTTATCTTTCCTCGATAGGTATTGGTAGAGTTTTGATAGTGTACTGTAATTCGGAGGCTGTAGTGTGGATCAGGCTACAGTAATCCAAGTTCTTATCAGTGCGTTGTTTCAATCTGTCAAATTCATGTTCTAATCAGTTTTTCGAGCTCAACGTGAGATCAACTATTTTAACTATTTCGAATCCTGGTGAACACCAATAGTGCGCATGTTTGGTTTAGGCTGATTCCAGATAGAGATTACAGAAGAAATGTGAGACAAAGTAATGATATTCGAATTGTTTGAGAGTGTTCCTATTCCGATTCGAAGAATACCACTCTAGTATTTCCAAACTAGTAGTTTACTTACGTGACGTCACAGACGAGTAGTTTACTGCTAGTCATTTGACGAAATGCAATATCGTATTATACACCACTTCTAGTAAACTTACGTAGTTTACTTATATTTCCCACCAGCCGTAGACTTGCAAGTCTACGGCTAGTGGGAAATATAAGAAAAGTACTAGTTTGAAAATACCAGACCATGGCTATTCTTGATCCCCGCAACAATTCGAGCATCAGCACGCTTGGAGAATTCAAAGATTGAATGCTGTTCAATGGTAAATTGTTAACCATGTTTTTCAAAGAGCTTCACTTTTACTCCCTCCTTCACTTCCCTTTTAGACTTATAGTTAGCGGCCGAAATACCATGAAGCACTTTATTAATTTAATTATTTTTTTCTGTAAGAAAATTCTTGTGAACAATATGAAATATTATGTTATATTTATATTTATTGTCATCATTATCATCATTATTTATTCTACATTTATATCTATATATTTATTTATATTCGTTCATATGCTCTTTGGTTGTTAATATTTTGTTCATATGCATTTTGGTCCACTTAAGAATAGAACCACTTATATCCTTAACAGTCATCCCTTATCTAACATTTCAATTGTTAAGGACGTAGGTGTTTTCATGACACCTAATCTTTCCGTTAACCATCACATTTCTATTATCTCTAAGAAGGCCCGTACCATGATGAATATGATGTTCAAATCCATTTATTTCCATCCACCTTATTTGTTCGTCAAAGCATATTGTATTTACATCCGTCCCCTCCTTGAGACGTCGCCTATCATTTTTAATCCAACCACCAAATTGTTGACCAACTCTTGAAGATGTCCAGAGAAATTTTTCTCGTGCGCTTTTTTTCCTTTGCAAATTACCCCTATAGAAATTCTTACTTGAATCTGCCGACCCTTGAATATGGACTATGTATTAGAGATTTGCAATTTATTCATAGTACCATTCATGGCCATTACGAGTGTGATTTTTCAAATTTTTTTGTTGTATTGGAAACAATCTTTATTGATTTTCGTTTATCAACAATTTCGACAAACGGGACACTTTTCTTTAGTCGACGGATACTCAAGATCCATTCTTCTACTGAACATATCAAGAGCTTCGATGAACCTGTATATGAACAGAACGTACATTTTTTATGCAGAACATATACACAATAAAACGCCTTTACTTGGGTTTGTTAATCTTCGACATCTGTGAGGCAATGCGTTTGCCAGGTGAGAAGAACCCCTTTATTCCTTGAAAATAACCATGATAATTTTATATTATATGATAAAAAAAGTTACCTTTATGATACATAAATAAATCATCGACCAAATATAAATTATATTCCGCACGACACAGTTCCCATCTCTGAAACAGAAACGTATGCACTTTTAAAAGCTGCAAAAACAAAACAAAATAAAAAAAAAACTCTCCTTGTTTTCCGCGCCCTCTCACAACTTTAGTCATTTAAACGACTTATTTTATTTTCGTGACTTTTGAACACGTAAGGTTTCGATTAATTAAGCTTTGACCACTTACTAAACATGTATTATCTCTTATTCTATACGGGAATTTGTCATCGTGAAATGGAATCGTTGAAGAAGTAACAAATTGTGGTTCCCAGGCTGGATTACTGTATCTGAAGATTTTCGATTGAATACTCAGTGACGTTTCATTGATTCATCGATTCATTTCAATTACTTCAATATACTTGATATTGTTGTTTTAGTGAAACTCTCTGGTTTTCGCAACCAATCCTCTTCTCCTACAATATAGTGAGAATTCTCAGCAGAAAAATTTGCATGAAATGTAATTGCCTACAAAGCGATAACGATAATCATGGTAATTATAATTATTGCAAACCTTTTCACTTTTAATAAGTTCGTATAGCTCAGCTTTAGATTGAGGACCTCTGAATTAATAATTAGATAATCCAAAACACTGACATCACTGATTATACCGAAACCGAAATTATCGATTTTATCGATATTACCGACTTTTTTTTACCGATGAAAAATCAAAAAGGTGAACCTACTCCTCCACACTATCGTCAATTTCGAATATTCGGTAAACAAGAGCTATTTTATTTGACGTAATATCCAATCGATCGGCTAGTTCCAACATTCTTTCCTGAATGAAATTTGTGTTTTGAAGTAACAAATATTAAATAACCTCGAAACCGAATGAGAAAAAGTGATCAATATCGGCAATAAGAACATACTTTGAAGAGTGATACTGAAACAGGCAATTATTTTTAAATTCATTTTATTTCTATTTCAATTACTTTAAATTCAGCTTCACTTACTATTCTAGCTATATTTCTCAGTTTATTAGCGGGATATGCCGCTTGAGATTGAAGAGCGACTTTTTTCTTTGACGGTTTGCATGATACAGTTCCAATGATATGTTTCCATTTTTGCACCTTTTCATATACATAATGAACAGTTAGATACTGTCTCGCATAACTACTTCTGGCGTACAAGTTGCTCATCTGAAAATAGATTTTTTTAAATCATTATATTTTAATTTTTTCTAATCGTAGAAAGCTCACAAAGTCATTTAAACGACCAATTTGACATGTTGGTTTGTTGAGATACATTGCTAGAGATATTGGGCCATTCCAGTTTTCGATCTAGACTTTGCGTTGATTAATTAAATTAAGAAACGTTAAATGCATGCACAAAATTTTTTAAATGTTATAAAAATTTAAAAAAAAAAACAAATAAAAAAATAGATGGATTTGATGTGGATAACCTGTTCTTCTAAATTGCTAAAATCATAATCTGCGCTTCCATGAAGGATTAGAGCTACTCTGTAACAATTTTTAAATTTAAAAAAATGATTTAAAATAAAATAAGTAATACCGTTCACGATCATTAACGGATGACTTCCATTTGTTGGATTGAACACATAAATTATCATATTCTTGGCAATCCTTTGAAAATCTGAAATATTTTGTTTAACACACTATGGGTTGTTCAAAATCAAAAGTCATATAAAAAGAGGCGAGAGAGTATGCGAACCGAGGAGATTTTTTCTCTACTGTTCAGTTCTTATCGCAACTTTAGAATAGAGAATTAGAAGTTACTCGATATCAATACTGCTGAGTCGGAGATATGATAGAGCGATTGAAAAGATTAAGACGAAACTTTGAATAAATACTTGGTCTGAAACAATAATCACTTTATTATATAGTTATCTATGTATAGGCAATAGGTATCTTGAATATCTTGCGGATGTCATTTTGGAGCTCTCAGAAGTGGTTCAAATGCTACCCCCAATGGAGTCAGTTCGAGGATATAAAAGTTTTAACTTTCAATATTGGACGCGTTATCTTCGAGCATTTACAGACATTTTACTTACCTCCACAAGTAACAGATCGCTTACTACGGATTTTCGGATTTTCGGATTCAGCTGCAACTGCAACAAAATCTTAGAGCGCAACAGAATTTTGCAGCGCATAACAGTGTGACCCTGTTTGAACGAAAGGTTTGGGAGACGACATCAATTTTCTCATTCAGGATTTCTGTTTAGTCAATGGCTAACCACGCTTTTTGAGTGACATTTTTTTCAACAAATTTATTCTGGGGTATTCCTTTAATTGGTAAAATGTATGACAGTGTATGGTGAAATTTAACTTTCGAGTTTTGGAAAAAATTTTCGCATGTTTTGAAAAGGAAAACAAATTATTATTCTAACGGAATCTCGAAATAAAGTTTCGACCAATCCTTCCTGATAGTGCAGACCTCTTGTAACGCCTTTCGAAGAACAAAAGTGCGAATTTCTGCTAACTATGATCAGATACGATGTTTGAATCTTTTTTTAAATTTCCTGACTTTCCCGTCTATTGAAACAGGAACATTTCGGGTTTATCTCAACGATCTATACCGAAGCGACGGAGGGTGCGACTACCAAGTGAGATGAAGTGAGTGATATCTGAGGAGGAATTTATTCACACTGGAAGAGATGAAATCGAGAGTGTGCTATGCATTTTATATACGAGTAAATCACGCGAAGAGGATTGAATTACGTGAAAATATAGGGATAGGATACTATAGTACTTGTGGACATCATATCCTACTCCTGTTGTTATGATTTCGTTCTCTAATTATAACTTCTCTCGAAGAACTCGAAACTTTGTGAAACAATAGTAAACTGTCGTCTACTATATATAGAAGACATCTGGCTGTTAAACAGAATGGAAATTGATATGAGAAGGTACTTCCTATATCTCAAAAAATGTGAAAAATTTTTTTTCGAAATTTCTCAAAATTCAACCGATCGAGCTCATACTCGGTCAGGTTTAGTATCACTCATGTACTATTATCTCTGCAAAGTTTTGAGCGTATAGCAACACTGAACACAAAGTTATGACATTTTTGCCCAAATTCAGGGGTGTCGGAAATTTCGAATTTCTCAGAGGAATGCATTAACCCGAAAGGATCGCATATCGGATTTTTCTCCTCAGTAAATGTTGTTCATACACTGTTAACAACAAGTCACAGAAAAATCCCGCTGAGGAAATAATTATCGCGGCGTAAGTATAGAGGGGTTCCAGGATCGCTACACAATACAACGACGACGAATCATAACAACAGGAGTAGGATATGATGTCCACAAGCACTATAGTATCCTGCCAAAACATGAGCCCGATTGCTCATCTGAGTCAAAAGTTATGATTTTTCAAAATAATAGGCGAATACTTTTGGCTGCTACTGTATAAGAAAAGGAAAAGGTTATCTATCTCGCTCAGACTTCGAAAATAACACTTGGAAAATGAAAATGCGAAATAGTTTTCTTCATACAATATGTGGAGACAAGAAAGTCATATAAAAGAGAGTACGCGAAATGAGAAGACTTTTCTCTAATTTTCAGTTCGTTCGCATCTTTTGAACAACGCATTTCAAGTTACTCGATACAAGTACTGCTGAGTCCGAGATATGATAGAGCGATGGGAAAAATTAAGATGAAAATTTGAACAAATGCGTAGTCATTAAAGATAATCACTTCAAATTCAAATTCAATTCTCTTATCACCACTTTGTGCAGAAGAGTAAGTCAGGGCTTATTTTTCCGTCTCTGAGAGCACTTTTCATCTGTCAAGGAAACAGGGAAAATCTACATTTTTGATTGAAGTGTGAAAAACAAAACAAAATCGTTGTCTTCCATTTGGCCTGGTTATTGTTTGACATTTGGAATACACCGCCAGGCATTCTTCTAAGAGACTTGACTGTCTGTTGATGAATTAGGCGAGAGTAAAAGGGAGAGTAACTTTGACTGCGAAAAATACCTCTACCTCTTATTCTTATTCTTATTCTTTATTCTATCAAATAATAAGTAGCATTAAAAAGAATGTAGACGGATTTCCATCGCTAAAGTAGCGATATCGGTGAGGGTTTTGGGTACAGTGACAGTTTATTGTTATGTAGGAGCTACGGGCAAATCTTGGAAAAAGGGATAAATATAGGGGGGCGCCCATTTCGGCAACGCCCGTTTCGGCAACGAGTTATAAATCGGTTGGGAGATGGTGTATGGTAACAAAAATTGTACCATTGTTTTCAGTGTGGGTGTACGGTATTGGGCTACCGTAACCGTCGGGAATCGTGAACTGATTTTTTTAGTCGACCCATGACCCGGGGTTCATGGTTGAAAATGGCCGAAGTCGAAAAATTGATAACACTCCGAGACCAAATACTAGTTGCCATTATATCAATAGTGAGCCAACTTTTATCTTTATGGATACCGTAACCCGTACTACCGTGATCTAGTTACCGTAACCTGCAATAATACGGCAAAATGCACTTCAAATCCCGGTTTGATTACTGTAGTTCGGGTTACGGTAACCAGAAAGATAAAAGTTGGCTCACTATTGATATTATGGCAACTAGTATTTGGTCTCGGAGTGTTATGAATTTTTCGACTTCGGCCATTTTCAACCATGAACCCCGGGTCATGGGTCGAATGAAAAAAATCAGTTCGCGATTCCCGAGGGTTACGGTAGCCCAATACCGTACACCCACACTGATAACAATGGTACAATTTTTGTTTCCATACACCATCTCCCAACCGATTTATAACTCGTTGCCGAAACGGGCGTTGCCGAAACGGGCGCCCCCCTAAATATATCTGAGGAGATCTTAACTAGCCCTGCACGGAAGGAAGATGGTGGAGATGTAACTATTGCGGTAGTTAAAGAGTTCCAAATATCAATTACTTTAGATGCACAGGTAGATAATGTACATGATAAGAACCTCAACCTTTAGTCATATTTTTATAGCGTCATAGTGATATCCGCAAAATACCAGAAAAAAAATATATATAATTTAATAAAACTTACTCCTCATTGAAGTGTAGTCGTTAAATGGATGAGATTATTGAGATGAAGCGAAAGAAATAGAAAAACGATTAAGATCTGTGTGTGTTGTCTAGTGGTGAAACCGGGAATGGGCGTGAAATGAAACATTTACGGATCCGTTTGCGTGCTAAAAACCTTTTTTGTTCACTTTTCTCATTTTTATTCCATCATATTATACGAAACAGGAAAAGAATGACATAAGGGGAATGATGGATGTCGGTCGCTAAGGGGATGGATAGGGGCTAATGCATCGTCACATTTGCCTGACGCACCTACGCCGTCACGTAAAAAAACGTTACATTTGGCGACGCACGCGTCGACGTCAATTTTGGAGTGTGTTGGGTCCCAAGTGGAAAACCCTGAATGTCATCAGGGGTACGGTAAAAAGTTACGGTAGCCAACCAATATTGATCGATGGTTACGGTAACTTACTACCGTACCCCTGATGACAATCAGGGTTTTCCCCTTGGGACCCAACAAACTCCAAAATTGACGTCGACGCGTGCGTCGCCAAATGTAACGTTTTTTTACATGACGGCGTAGGCGCGTCAGGCAAATGTAACGATGCATAAGGGACATCGGTGAGGGGTTTTTTGTTCGATTTTTCTGCTAAAAACCGAGAAAAAAAACTGAAAAGGAAAATTAACACAAATTAACACAGATTTGCTTGAAAATTCGAGTTCTGATAAGTTTTTTTCGCATTTTTTTCTTTTCATTACGACAATATTACAATGTAGACAATATTACGGAACATCAAGAGTGAAGATAGTCAATAAGATAATTCTATTATGCAATGTTCGGTTGAATCACAGTGAATCGATGACAAACTTGGTTACTAGTTTTTGTTTTAACAATTTTGACTCTGACAATAAAGTGAATAAAGAATTGTTGTTAAAATTGGACTTCCGCGAATGTTTTCGTGAACAAACTGTGAAGACAGAAAGTTAGCAAAAGCTACATACCGTGCACTATTTATTTTATGGTAAAGCGTATCGATCGCTAAAATCATGAATGAGTCATGCTTGCTATCATAGAAAATAGGAAAATTCGCTTTTCCGAAGTTTTTTTCGAAGTTTTTTTCCACTGCACTAACAATTGCACTAATTGTTAGTGATTGACAAGTGGTCACTCTATTTTCTTGCATATCACTTGACACTTACAAAAAAATATATTTCGTACACTTCCCTTGTTAAGCGATATAAGAGATTTGCATGACCTTTTGCGGTCTCCACCTTTAGACCCCGCTTTAGACAGCTCACAATAGACTATCACAATTGTGAATGGACAAAAGTGGATTACGGATACTACGTAAATTACACACAAAAACGAGTAGTACGATGTGCAAATGTGCTACGAAGATTCTATCTTTTTGCAATTGGAATGTGGATAGAGAAAACATTGTGACGAGTGCTACAATTTCGTAAAGAATAATAATCTGACATAAGTACATCGACAAGTGAACCAACATCTTTACTGCAAAAATAATGTCAGCAACTAAACGTCTTACACATAGTGAGTATAAATGATGATTAGCAAGTCTAATTAAATAATAGAAATCCTCCAGTGGTAATATCGCGCGGCGATCTGATTGAGCAATTAGGAAACGTCGCCCATCTTGTAACTTATGAACGACAACGTTTTTTGAAGATGGTGCTTGGCCATAGCTAGATATTCAATAGATCTAGGGAATTGTATCACCAATTTTTGAATTTTAGCAGATTTTCCGAGATATGCGAAAATGAAATTTCGCTAATAAGCCGATCAGATCGCTGTGCATCGCCTTCATGGCTCAATGGTTCAATTACTATATACATAACAGTCGTTTCCACATGGGTTCGGTTTCTCTACATATCTGCGATTTTTGCAAGTTTTCTATGCTGTCACTTGTCAGAGATGGTCACACTATAATGCTTTCAGCTGCCGGAGTATTTCTGCCTTATCCAAAAACCGCGCGTTCAAATATCAATTATCACTCGAATTAATAGCTCGGGTGTGACTTTAAAGTAAGACTGACAAAGACAACTTTAAAAAATTTCTCGGAAAAGTGGAAAAAAATAGTTATATTGTTTTTGTTTTGTGAAATTTTTTTTGCAGGAACCAAACAAAAATTTTTTTGGTCAAAATTATATTTTGTCCCAGCCATGATGATGTGTAGGCGAACAAATAAAACCCCTGAAAGTAGTGAAAAAAGTGCCGTCGCCTGCGATAACAATCATGAGTCATTCATGATTTTAGTGACCGATAAGCTATAGCATAAATAAATAGTGCACGGTATGTAGAATAGTTTTTGCTAACTTTCTGTCTTCACAGTTTGTTCACGGAAATATTCGCGGGAGTCCGCTTTTATAGTTCAGCTTTAGATCGAGGGCCTCTGAATAAATAATTGGTTAAAACGCCTGTAAGGGCGACAGGCTGTCTGTAAGGGCGACAGGGAGAGGCCACAAAATTTCAAAATCATCCTAGACCGTTCATATTTGGTGGTGAGAGTCTCTAGGGGTGGGATACACGAGCCAAAAAAATTTACCCGAATTATCGATTTTTGATCTACCAAAATCAACTTGATCCAGAACCGAAATTACCGAATATATCGAAACTACCGATGTAACCGAAAATTATCTTTTACCGATAATAATTAAAAGGTGAACCTACTCCTCATTATCGTCAATTTCGAATAATCGATAAACTACACAGAAAGCAAACTTACGCAAATATGCCGCAGCCGTTCCCCAACAGCATGTACCGCGGTATCCATTTGCCCATATTAGGGGTATTCTGTTTACCCATGCATTTTGGAGAGCCAGATCATCTATTATTGAGTTAAGTCAATAAATACATAAATTATAGCGGAATGTTAGCTAGATCAACACATCACGTCACCTCTTTTTCGATGTAGCCTTTCCACTTTTTTCATCTAATTTGTTCTCACCAAAATTCCGCGAGAAGATAATAGCTAATAGATTCATAAAAAATAGCTAAAGCATAAAAAAATCGAAAAATCATTGGATCATGAATCGCCAGAATCACTCTGAGTCACTCTGGTGATTCAGCGGCGATTATTGCCGAATGAGGCATTTTGGTGCTTATTCTTTCTTTTCATTGTTTTTCTTTTCCTCTAATCTAATTAGTCCGCGAGAATCATGATAAAATATTGCGTTTTCACAAACCTAAGCTGAGACATGATTCAAGGGAAACACAAAACCAGAGGCGAAATCGGGAAATAGTACGAAATAGTCCATCCTAATTTGAGATCATCGGAATGATTTATTCATTTACGAACCAGCATTATTTTATGAAAACGCAATACTTCATCATGATTCTCGCGGACTAATTAGATTAGAGGAAAATAAAAACAATGAAAAGAAAGAAGAAGCACCAAAATGCCTCATTCGGCAATAATCGCCGTTGAATCGCCAGAGTGACTCAGAGTGCATCTGGCGATTCATGATCCAATAATTTTTCGATGTACAATATTTCCCGGGTATGACAACTGATCCTCATTATGTCTGGTTTGTAGTATGCAAAATCGAGCAATTGATATGCTAATGTCAAATGCATGAAAGATGTAATGAAATATGTTTCAAGTTGATTAGTAGAGCTATGATGATGAAGAGTGTACTCCGCAATTTTAGGGGTGCCAATAATTTGGTCGAAGTGGGGCCAATAATTTGGTGGATCGTAAAAGTTGACTCTAAAATTTGGCTACCAGACAAGCCCCACTTTTAAAGTTGAGTCAATAATTTGGTGGTCGAGCCAATAATTTGGTTCGAAGTGGGGCTAAAATTTTAGACTTAAATAGCAGCCCCACTTCGAACCAAATTATTGGCTCAACCACAAAAATTATAGACCCAACTTAAAAGTGTGGCTTGTCTGGTAGCCAAATTTTAGGCACCCAAAAATGTTCGACCAAATTATTGGCCCACCTAAAATTGCGGAGTATAGTACACTGAGCTGAAAGATGCTTAGCAAATGCGTTGCTTACGCATTTGCTTAGCGACACGATCGCTTATAGTTAAGCAAAACGTATGCTTAGAAGAGAGATGCTTATATTTAAGCATAGCGTATGCTTAAATTGAAAGAGGCGGGCGTTCGCCTCCCGGAATAGACTTTGAGTTATACCAGTCACAGTTACATGGTTAGATGGCACAGTGGTATGCGCCTTCACTAGGTATAGGTAGGTCTTTGGTTCGGTCCCCCATTCTATCGCAATCTTTTGCCGAGTTGTTTCTTTCATGTAAGCAACCCGGTAAGCATTTGCCCATGCTTATATGTAAGCATATCGCCATCTTATCCGACTGAGGTAGCAAATCGTATGCTTACTATTAAGTATCTTTCAGCTGAGTGTACTTCCAATATGAAATACAAGGAATCCTCCTTTGGTAATATCGCCTTCTTGGCTCACAAGGGAATGGTCAAGCATCCCCGTCGAGTTATGACTAGTGACATATACCATTCGAACCGTCATGTGATTCTGATAAGACACCGTTGATAAGAAAACTTAAATGTTTATGCGCTTCGAGAAAATCGATATTGAAATTCGGAAAAATTCGTGTGGTTCCCTGCACAACATATGCGGATGGGTAGGAGAACTCTTCTATCTTCTTGCAAATCAACGGCTTGTAGTGTAGTGGATAAGGTGTTTGTGTTTACTTTTGGCTGTCAGGGGTTCGATCCCCCTCCCGGCACCTTTCTTTTGCTGATTTTGTTGTTGTCTAAAGATTGAAATGTTTTGCTGCGATTATGAAAGATATAAAGGAGAACACACTCTACCTCATCACCAAGTGTGACCTTTCACAACCAAATATATATATATTTTATCAACGTGCGTATGCACGAAACGAAACACATAAAAGTGACTAGTGAAAATTCATGAAATTTAAATGTGATATATTGGGGGGGGGGGTCAGGGTTTGATATCTCAGGGTGGAAAGGGGATCTCTCATAGGATACAATGGTCCCTCTCTTGGACGAAGACGGAGGGTGACAGTGCGAGTGAGCGAGGAGTGTGTGGTGGTGAACTCAGTTGTGGACCATGAGAACTTGCGGAGGTAACAGCATCTTCAGTGAGAATGGCCAGGACCAAAGATCAACTATGAAAGATATCGACGACTACAGAAGGGGGTGATGGTGGGACCTACCAGAAAGGATAAAAGAAACAAGCATATGTCTGTGAACTACTCGCATGGGGGGCGGACAAGGCGAGGTGAAAGGAAATAAGAAAGGGAAAGATATATAAAAGACAAGGATATAGACAGAGAGAGAATAGTTCACATCTTTCACTTTTGTTAGCCTTTTTGTAAATATCAGCAAAAAAAATGGAAGAAGAAAATACAGACTCTCACTTGAAAATGTATGTACAACATTCTCAATAAATGCTGCAAAGTCTTTCATTAGTGCTGAAAAAGTATGATAATGATAATGATATTGAAATCATCATAAGTTGATGGTAATCACAAAATTCAAAATTCATTATTTCAATGTAAGGAGAATGGCGGGAGTAAGCTGACGCTTGAAGGCTGCCGAAGTTTCCGAAAGGATTACCTCACGAGGCAACTTACTTAGCCATCGAGAGACTCTAACTGAAAAACTATTATATCTGGCAGTGTTTCTAGTAAACTCGTGATATATACCAAAAGATGTGTGTCTATCACGTGTTTGTCTATATCTAAAGAACTTAGATGGTTCAATAATAGTGGATCGATTCATTATCAATCGAGCTAGAGAAAGATCTGAAACGATTCTTCTATCTGAAAGGGAAATTAGACCAAGACATGACAAACGCGTCGAATAACATGGGAGGGAAAGGGGGTAGGATGGAGAAGGGTAGCATCTATAGTAAAGAATACGAGTGAAGGTTTTCTGAACTTTTTCAATTTTAATTATATCGGATTTGTAATGAGGATTCCAAAATTGTGATGCAAAATCTACATGTGGCAATACATATGTTCGGTAGCATTTAAGCAAAATATGGGGACAATTTACAGAAACTGCTTTAAGTAGAGTGCGCATAGCAAACATTGCCTTACAGATACGATCTTCAATAGATACAGGAAATGAGTGAGGCAAGGAAAAGACAATTTTCCCATCTGGTGAATGAACAGGAAGAACAATGACATCAAGGCTTTGGAAGATAGTCCAAGAAGAAATCGATGCACTTACCGTACTCGCATGATCTTTGATCTTTGAACTCTCATTGATGTTTTTCAGGTCAATCATTGCATGACCTCGACCTCGGGCGAGGGAGAGGGAGAAGGAGAATGCAAAAAAATGCCATAAACAAAAAAGATCAAAGTTCAATTTTCTTGAGGAGTGTCCATCAAGAATCAAGCAATGAATGACTCAAAACACAGATATGAGATTCAATACTCCGAAACATGATACAGTACTCCTGGTTTGCAGCGGGATACAATGGTTTTTACTTCACTAATTTGGTTGTTAAAGGTCACACTTGCTGATGAGGTAGAGTGGGTTCTCCTGTATAGCTTTCATAATCACAGCAAAACATTTCAATCTTTCAGCAAAAGAAAAGTGCCGGGAGGGGGATCGAACCCCTGACAGCCAAAAGTAAACACAAGCACCTTATCCACTACACTACAAGCCGTTGATTCGAAAGAAGATAGAAGAGTTCTCCTACCCATCCGCATACGTTGTGCAGGGAACCAAACGAATTTTTCCGAATTTCAATATCGATTTTCTCGAAGCGCATAAACATTTGAGTTTTCTTATCAACGGTGTCTTATCAGAATCACATGGCGGTTCGAATGGCATATGTCACTAGTCATAACTCGACGGGGATGCTTGACCATTCCCTTGTCAGTGGTGCGACTGTTACGTGGGTTCTCTACCCTGTTCGCGATTTTTGCAAGATTTCTGTGGAGTTGTCGTTGGTCAGAGATGGTCACACTATAATTATTTCAGCTGCCGGAGTGTGTCTGCCTTATCCAAAAACCGCGCTTTCAAATCTCAAGTATCACTCGAATTAATAGCTGGGGGTGTGGCTTTAACTGATGAGACGGACAAGGCAAATGCTTTTGCCAACTACTTCAGTCGCTCCATCAATACAGTATCGGCGTAAAGTCATGGGACGCTTTTTCATTTTTTAAAATAACTTTTGATCCAGGAAAGCAATCAATCTGATCTTTTGAGTCAATGTACAGAATTTATCAGAGAATATTACCATGATGTGTTTGTGTATTTAAATTAGTTCGTTATCGTTATTGTGATGATGCAATCGTAGTACATATTTTTGAAAATTCATAATTCTCTAGTTGAAAGTCCTGTTCCTCTGAAACATGGTGAGAGTGGAGACATCCACTAACAAGGGAATGCTTTCAGCTCGCGGAAACCAATCCAGATGAAAATTTGCACAGGCATTGCTGAAGACGATAGAAAATGATATGTGAAGTCGAAAAATGCAGTAGGGCAATACCCGGGCCGCAGCATCTATCCAAACTTGGTCAAACTTAGCGCGCATTCTCCGCCAACAATCTAAATTCATCATCCCTAATAGGGTGGCGAAAATGATTCATGCATATTCGTCCACTTTAGCGGGCTAGAGTGAGTATTCACGGGAGAGGCATTTACGACTGCTCTCTCGGCTAATGAGTGGTTAGAAGAGAGGTCAGTCGAGTGCGAGTCAGACCGCTTTCGCAGCCCTCCTTTCACCAAATTTTCTTGACCCACTTCTACTCGCAAAAAAGCGAATATTCGCAGGGGAGACCGGTCAACTGCCACTTGGAATGAATAATCGCAAGTGGAGCGAGCCACTCATTATAGATAGGTCACAGAAATGAATAATCATGAGTCATTTTCGTCACTCCACTCTAATCCCTATCTCTGAAGCAAGGTATCAACTTGATTGTAGAGCGCAGTGGAAAGTGGCTCGTATATTACATACGAAAAGATTACAAAAATATAACATCAAAGGGGTTGTGCAAAGGAACTGGGCCACCAATTAGGTTTCTCTCATTGCTTGTATACTTGACTTTATTACACAGTAAAGTAGTATTACCGGCACTAGGGAATGGAAGAGAACAAGAATGAATGGATAGTGAATCCAAACTACACGTAATTATGAAGATAAAGATAAACATTATTATTATTAATAATGTTCGTGTATCAACAAGAATCTCGTCTTTTATATCGACAAACAGGACACTTTTCTTTAGTTGACGGATACTCAAGATCCATTCTTCTAAGGAACATATCCAGAGCTTCGTAGAACCTGAATATGAATAGAACTTAAATTTTATATAATAAAACGCATTTACCTGTCTTTGTTAATGTCTCCAATCTTTTGGGCAACAGCTTTATCAGGTGAAAAAAATTCCTTTATTCCTTGAAAATAACCATGATTAATTTCTGTTATTATATATAAGAAAAGTTACCGTTATGATACATAAATAAATCATCGACTAAATATAAATTATATCCCGCACGACACAGTTCCCATCTCTGCAACAGAAACTTATGCACTGTTCAGAAGTAGCGAAAAGTTTAAAAAATTATAGAAAATTCTCGTAGTTTTGCACACTCTCTCACCACTTTTCTTTTCTTTTCGTGAATGCGAAAAGTTTCAATTAATTAAGCTCGGACAACTTACCAAACAGGTATTATCTCTTACTCTATACGGAAAGTTTTCGTCGTGAAATGGAATTGTTGAAGAAGTAACAAATTGTGGTTCCCATGCTGGATTACTGTATCTGAAGATTATCGATCGTAAAATTATAAATAATTGATTGATTAATTCTAATTACTTCAAAAGTGTTGATATTGTTGAATTAGTGAAGCTCTCTTGTTTTCGCAACCACTCCTTTTCTCCTTTAATATAGTGAGCATTATTACCAGAAAAACTGGCATGAAATGTATTTGCCTACAAGAGAGATCCGTAACCATGGCATGTATGAAACTTGAAAACCTTTCTACGTTTAATAAGTTTGTATAGTTCAGCTTTAGACCGAGGACCTCTGAATAAATAAAAAGTAGATATTACCGAATACAATGAAAGTAAAATTTCATTCAAAAAGGTGAACTTACTCCTCATTTTCGTCAATTTCGAATATTCGATAAACAAGAGCTATTTTATTTGACGCAATATCCAATCGATTGGCTAGCTCCAACATTTTTTTCTGAATGAAATCTGTTTTTGAAGTAATAAATATTGTAAAACCTCGAAACCAAATGAGAAAAAGTGATCAATATCGGCAATAAGAACATACTTTGAAGAGTGATACTGGAAAAAAGGTAATGAAATAGGAAATTGAAATAGGTAATTAAAAAATTATTTTTATTTCTACATGTATCATTTTAAAATTAGCATTACTCACTTTTCTAGCTATATTTCTCAGTTTATTAGCGGGATAAGCAGCTTTATTGTGAGTTGAGATCGTTCCCATATCAGATTGAAGAGTGGCATATTTTCTTGATTTCTTTGACTCTATGCATGTAGGGATTTCATTGAAATGTTTCCATTTCTGCACTTTTTCATAGGCATAATGAACAGTTAGATACTGCCTCGCATAACTACTTCTGGAGTACAGTCTTCTCATCTGAAAATGAATTAAAAATTTTTATTCGAAATTTCCAATTATTGAAAGCTCACAAAATCATTTAAACAAGCAATTTGTTGAATTGGATTATTCAAATACAAAGCCAGAGATACTGGGCCATTCCAGTTTTCGAGCTAAACTTGGGGTCGATTATTAAAATTAATGGATTTGATATGGATAACCTGTTTTTCTAAATCACTATAATCATAGTCTGCGCTTCCATGAAGAATTAGAGCTACTCTGTAATAATTTTTACATTTTAAAGAATGAAGCAAAATGAATTAAAATGAATTAAGATGAATTAAAGAAGGAGACCCTTGAGTTGACATGACTGACTCCCACCACGATAAGTATATTGGCTATTGTTTATATGATATGGTAATTGGCGTAAAGGATAATGAGAAAATTAGAGAGCAAGTATGCAAATCCGATGGGCACTCTCTACATGCCTTGAAAGTGGTACTTTCAATGAGCATAGTGAGCTTTAAACATATCGGGTATCAATATCAGATATGTCTTTCGATTCGTGCGATGAATATCTATCAGTCTATCCGAACAGTCTTAATACGAAAAAACTCGAGGGTCTCCATCTTAAAATAATACCTTTCAGTGTCTTTAATGGATGCCTTCCATTTGCTCGAATGAACACACAAATTATCAAATTCTTGACATCCCTTTGGAAATCTGAAAGAGTTTGTCTTGACACATTGTTATTACGAATAAATTAAATTAATAAATTATGAGGTGTTCGAAAGTCGTATACAAATAGACGAGAGAGTGTGCGAAACGAGGAGAGTTTTCTCTGATTTTCAAGCTGTTTCGCAACTTTTGAACAGAGTAAATGCCAACTTTTGAACAATTTCCTCGATATTAATACTGTTCACTTTGAGATATGACAGAGCGATGAAAATGACAAAGATGAACATTTGAACAAATGCATATCCTGAAAAGATAATCGTTTCATTAAATAGGTTAGATATCTACCACATTTTGCGGTGGTATTTGGGGGTCTCAATAGTGGCCCAAATACTAATCCAATTTGGTCAATTTGGATATAAAAGGAAACTTTCAATGTTGCGTTACCTTTGAGCATCGTTTGAGGGATCTGGCGATTTCATTTACTTACCACTTTGTAAGCCCATTTTCTCTCACTTAGTCGAGCCTTTTTCATACCTTACCAATTTAAGGACCCCATTCATATTTTAAATTTTACTTGGGATTCACTCATCCGTAACTATTCGGTTTGACCTCACACCTTAACTTTAACTCCTATTTTTCTAGTCCTATAGTAAAATTCCAGAGTAAAATACCAAATATAACTCACTCCTCATTCTGCTGTAGACGGTAAATGACTGAGTATATTGAGAGAAAGTGAATGAAATGGACGGAAGATTAAGATCTACCTTTTATCTATCATCGCAACTCAGCCCAGACTAATTCACCAATAAAGGTGTCTGGAGGTCTTTAAAAATGAAATATTGAGAAGTAACCGATATAATCTGAAATACTGAAAGTTTCCGTAGACAGATTAGAGTAGAAAGGATCTGTTTATATGAGTGCGTTTGCGAGAGAATCGACTAAGTGCCGGCACAGTCAAAAAATCAAAATTTGGGTATCGGGGTTCTCGAGGGTGCTGATGACGATGGACATGTTCATTTTGCACCTAGAGCCACCGTTGAGGCCAGACGACGTCGCGTTGAAATCTCGTTTTTCTACTTGAAAAGTCGTTTCTCTTCACCAGATGGTGCTAAAATTACAAAACTATGCCCCAAGGTGCAGAATTTCATGGCGATCACGCCTGTCCAATTCATTTTTTACCCAAAATTTTCATAATTTTCATAAGTGGAATTTCTCTCAACGGCAAAAGTGTGTAATGCAACCTACACAGATCGGACCGGACTGGCTTCAGTATCACATGGAAAAAATTTCAGCCAATTTTTGCCCGCGACTTTCGAGAAAATCAACTTTCAGTGTAGTCATTTTGCAGTTGAAATGGAGGCAAGAGGCGAGAGAGTGTGGTGGTGTGAGAGAGCAAAGGAGGTAGAGGAGGAGACACCCCCTTCCTTTCTATGCGGCTCGCCTCACCTGCCTCTCTGCTCTCTCACACCACCACACTCTCTCGCCTCTTGCCTCCATTTCAACTGCAATATGACTACACTGAAAGTTGATTTCCTCGAAAGTCGCGGGCACAAATTGGCTGAAATTTTTCCCATGTGATACTGAAGCCAGTCCGGTCCGATCTGTGTAGGTTGCATTACACACTTTTGCCGTTGAGAGAAATTCCACTTATGAAAATTATGAAAATTTTGGGTAAAAAATGAATTGGACAGGCGTGATCGCCATGAAATTCTGCACCTTGGGGCACAGTTTTGTAATTTTAGCACCATCGGGTGAAGAGAAACGACTTTTCAAGTCGAAAAACGAGATTTCAACGCGACGTCGTCTGGCCTCAACGGTGGCTCTAGGTGCAAAATGAACATGTCCATCGTCATCAGCACCCTCGAGAACCCCGATACCCAAATTTTGATTTTTTTTACTGTGCCGGACCCCCACTGGATATGGTCGATTCTTTCGCAAGCGCACTCATATACCGAAAGATAAAATTAACAATATTCTAAATTCAAACGTATAGAGCTTAATTCCTGGAATTTATTGCCTATTCTACTATAATTTGTCATAATGTAAAAATCTTTCGTAATTGTAATCTTGCTAGGGTTGGCTGTAAGGTACACAATGCAGTGTAGAATTATTGCAGGCCAGTCACCTCAGAGGGAGGGGAGGGGGAGCGATTGTGACACGCAATGCCATTGCGGGCGAGTATTTCTGCAAATTCAGTACTTATGTAAAAACTGTGCCAAAAAAAGAAACCCGGCATAATCCATATCGAAAGCACACATATTGGACGGTGATCATTGAACCAAGAATATGACAAATAGATCCTAATCTTCTTTCCATTACGCGCACTTCCTCTTCTTGCATAGACATGATTGAACCAACATGAGAAAAAAGTTTATCTTTATTTTCTTTTCGGGACCACAGTATTCTGGTCCAAGCCATTTTTCTTCCAAAGCAAGACAAAGGAGAAACCATTGTATTCGAGAGAGTTTGTATGTTGAGCGGTCGTTCTTGCTTTGAAAGTCATGAGAACGCTGTGGGACGCTCCGTGCTAATTTCACACTCCGCTCTGGTCAGACTCTCTCGCAGGCAAAGTCCGCACCTTAATTCATCCTTTACAATGAACTTATTTCCGATGCAAACATGATCGTATATTCTATCCACGAAATATTCGTATTCGCCGCGATGGCAATGTTTATTATTTCTATTACGGAATTTTATTTTTAAAATGTCCATGGTTGTCAAGAAGAGTTGGAGAGCCATGGGTTGGGCCTTTCTCCCACGGCTGGCCTGTTCCGGGTTGGGTGGTTCGAGACAGAAGTGTTGGAAGGGAGAGGCGACGGCGCTTGTCTAGTCAAAATAATAGATTTTAATCTGTAGATCTAATCTTACTTTCATTACGTTCACTTCCTCGTCATTCAATTACCGCCTGCAACTATATGAGGAGTAAGTTATATTTATTTAATTTAAAAAATTAAATTAAGGATGGAGTCCCACGAATATTTTCGTGAGCAAACTGTGAAGACAGAAAAAGAGTAAAAAATATTCAGTAAGCCGTACATAAATTATTTTATGCTAATTTACAGATTATTGGTTGCTAGAATCATGAATGAATCATGCTTGATTGTGTAGATAAAGGCGCGAAATTTTGAAAATAGGAAAGTTGGGCAATAGGTTTCGAGTCCGCGACGTTACGCTAACTATACAGCACTTAATTTAATTTTAATTTATCATACATTGAATAAATGTGACAGCAAGTGATAAATGAATAGTGTGAATAATGTTGAGGGGAGGGGGTCGGAGAGAGGGAGGGAAGGATCTCACTGCGTATCGTCGCTTCCAGGTTCAATAAATTAGGGTGGAGGCGCCCTAAGCGGGAAGAGGACTTGTACCATTACGCCAAGGGATATATGAATGGCTATGCTGATTTCTTGCATATCGGTGGGACGAAGGCTTCTAAACTCCGCCCCCTTTACTACCGTACTAACTTCTATCTACAGTATCCCTTCTCTTCATCCCCCGCTTTTATTAAAGTCATACCCTGACCTACTGTGTCAATAATCTTCTTTCCTTCCCCGATGACACCTCCTCTCATTCCTATCCTGTGGATTACGGTAGTCGACCATTCTTTTCTCTCACGTACTCAATTCACTTTGATTCCCCCATTACCTTGTTGTTTATGTATACAGAGCTTAGTCTATTCTCCGCCCCCTAACCTCTCCTTTGTAGTCACCGGTGCGTTTTCACCCCCCCCCCCCCCTTCTACATTGCCCATGTCTCCTTTTTCAACTCTTATAAAGAATCCATTCCGTAGAGCTATCGTTGATGACTTATGAGAGACTATCTGACTCAGTGAACATATTTTGCTTATGGATTGGCACTTGGCCAAAAAGTGATATGAACCGATCTCGCCCAAATTGTGCACAGCTGTAGTATGGGGTGGCACGAGCTCGTAGACGGAGTTAGGGTTCGTCATATCTGCACCTTCGTTAAATAACGTAAGTTCGATAAAAGGACATCAAAATTTCAAGGTTTACGGATTAGTTCGATATGTATATACAACGATGGGCAATAATAAGTAGATAAATTCCACCAAGTGTCATCCCAATCCAAAACCGTGAGACCCAGAATTTTTTTTTTAAATATTGAAAAATTTTTTGTTTCATTTTTCCTACAATTGCCTATCGGTGAGGGTCATTTTTTATTCCTTCACTGACTGAATAAACATATGCTGGTTACGGTTATGCGAATGTGGAAATACAAAATTCATATTTTTTTTCGAAAAAATACTGTCATATTACACCTCATATATTCATACAACAAACAAATGATAAAAGAAAACAACAGTATAATACCGAAAATCGAATGCTAAAAATAAAACAAATTTTTAAAATGAAAAAAAAAAAATTTTCTGGGTCTCACGGATTTGGATCGGGATGACACTTGGTGGAATTTACATGCTTATTATTGCCCATCGTCGCATACAGAAATCGAGCAAATCTGTAAACTTTAAAATTCTGATATCCTTTTGTCGAACTTACGTTATTTAGCGAAGGAGGAGACATGACGAACATAAACTCCGTTTGTGAGCTCATGCCACCCCATACTACAACTGTGCGCGATTTGGGCTCGATCGATTCATATCACTTTTTGGCCAAGCGCCAAGTGAATGTCACTTGAGTCAGATAGTCTCTCTTAATAAATCAATCAATATCACTTATCCCTTGCATAAACGATATGTCTTTTTTGCATAGATCATTAAATCATTAAATTAAATTTGGTATTTTACTCTGTTAGTCGGTCGAGTAATGCGTTGTTCAGAGCTTAGAAAATGCTCGAAAATGCGGAAAATGCTGTTCAGAAGTTCAGGTGGAAAATGCCCGAAAATGCTCGATTTTGGCTTGAAAAAGATGGTTTTTTACACTGTAAAAGCGTAGAAACTCGTTATTTCATAGAAAACAACTAATTTAGGTCATTTCTAAAGTATGGTACTGAAATATATATCGTACGATGCTTTTTTGAGCACTTTGATCCGAAAATCAATGAAAATGCTGCGAAAAATCAATGTAGCGAGTCCTTATTTAATATTATCGCTTATCATCAATAAAATGCGTACGCAACACTGTTTGCAACCCGTAAACGTTGATATTCAACTAAAAACCCAGTAAAACATGCTTAAAAACATCGAAAATGAGCATTTTCCCAGCATTTTCCGACTGAACTTCTGAACAGCATTTTCCGCATTTTCGTGCATTTTCCAAGTTTTGAACACTGAATAAGGGGAACTTTTTGCTATCACGGCACAGGTAGTCTGCTGCGGATGCAAAAGCTGCACTTTGAAATAATCACGTGGAAAGGACACTAGGGTATATCGAACCTCGTACCCATTTCTTTTCTTTACCCTTCTGATTCAACTTTTCTCGGCGATCCATCACTCCCTCAAAGGGCAGACCTTCAAAATATCGAACCACTACACACAGAGGTGTCACCCACATCACATAAGACCTGTGAAGCGTCATATCTCACACTGTTTGTGTGTTAAAATGGCTTGAAAACTGTTAAATATAACACTTCACATGTCTCAGGTGCTATGATTCTGCACATGTTTTATTTGTTCGAGAACTATCTTTATTAATATTCGTTTATCAACAAGAATGGCGGTCTTTATATCGGCAAACAGGACACTTTTCTTTGGTCGGCGGATACTCAAGATCCATTCTTCTAAGGAACTTATCAAGAGCTTCGTAGAAACTGTATATGAATAGAGTTTAAATGTTATACAATGAAACGCTTTTACTTTGGTTTGTTAATTTTTCCGATCTTTTGGGCAATAACTTTGTCAGGTGAATTGAATTTCTTTATTCCTAAAAGAAGCATGATTAGTTTCTATTATTATATATACTAAAATTTACCTTTATGATACATAAATAAATCATCGACTAAATATAAATGATATCCAGCACGGCACAGTTCCCATCTCTGCAATATTCACTCTCCACGTTTTGCACACTCTCTCACCACTTTTTGTTTTCTTTTCGTGACTTTTGAATGCGAAAAGTTTTATTTTAGCTCAGACAACTTACCAAACATGTATTATCTCTTACTCTATACGGAAAATTTTCATCATGAAAAGGAATTGTTGAAGAAGTAACAAATTGTGGTTCCCATGCTGGATTACTGTATCTGAAGATTATCGATCGAATACATAGTGATAATTGAATGATTGTTTCAAATTACTTCAAAATAGTTGATATTGTTGTATTAGCGAAACTTTCTGGTGTTAGCAACCACTCCTTTTCTCCTTCGATATAGTGAGAATTGTGAACAGAAAAATTTGCATGAAATGTGTTTGCCTAAAACGCGAAAAAAGATCATGGCAATTAGAAGCGTTGTAAACCTTTTTACGTTTAATAAGTTCGAATAGTTCAGCTTTAGATCCAGGACCTCTGAATAAATGATTATATTGTCCGTATAAAATGTACTTGCATAATTGCATTGCTACTGCTGCTAAACAGAGGAAGAACTATTGATTAACTTCCCACTCTTTCCTCCTTTCCTTCCTCGATCCCTCTGATCTACCTACTCTCTCACCGGTGCTCTCTCTCTAACAATTCATTGTGGCAGTGGTTGGCCACTCTCGTACCGAATATACAAGTGTATTTTATACGGTCAATAGTATCGATATAGCCGACATTAACGATTGGAATAAAAGTGAAAATAAAATTTTATAGAAAATACCGATTATCTTTTACCCATGAGAATTCAAAAATGTAAACCTACTTCTCATTTTCGTCAATTTCGAATAATCGATAAACTAAAGCTATTTTATTTGACGTAATATCCAATCTATTGGCTATTTCCAACATTCTTTCCTGAAGGGAATTTGTTTTTGAAGTAATAAATATTGTAAAACCTCGAAACCAAATGAGAAAAAGTGATCAATATCGGCAATAAGAATATACTTTGAAGAGTGATACTGAAAGATGAAATTATTTTAAAATTGATTGTATTATTTCAATTATTTCAAATATATAAAATCACTCACTTTTCTAGCTATATTTCGCAGTTTATTAGCAGGATATGCAGCTTGATTGTGAGTTGAGATCGTTCCGATATCAGATTGGAGAGTGTCTCTATACTCCTTTGACGTTTCACATGATCTAGTAGTGATTTCACTGACATGTCTCCAATTCTGGACTTTTTCATATACATAATGAACAGTTAGATACTGTTCCGCATAACTACTTCTGGTGTATAAAGTTCTCATCTGAAAATGGATTTATAGATCAATTTTTCTTTCTAGAAAGCTCACAAAATCATTTAAACAAGCAATTTGTTGAATTGGATTATTCAGATACACTGCCAGAGATACCGGGCCATTCCAGTTTTCGATCTAAACTTTGGGTTGCTCAATAAATTAAATGGATTTGTTGTTGACCTGTTCCTCTAAACCACTAAAGTCATAATCTGCACTTCCATGAAGGACTAGCGCCACTCTGTAACAATTTTAAACATAAAAACTAAATTAAAATGAAATAAATGATACCGTTCATTATTATAACTGGATGGCTTCCACTTGTTGGAATGGACACACAAATTATCAAATTCTTCACATTCCTCCGAAAATCTGAAAAAGTTTTTCATTTTCTTGTTTTCTTTTCAATATTATTACGAATAAATAAATAAATAAAATATTTGGTGTTCAAAAGTCTATGGAGAAACCTCACGCTCTGGTACTTCCAAATTAGCAGTCTACTTAAATTAAGTCACTGACTTGACGTTTACTACAAGTGAAAGAATATTTGACCAAACGCATTACAGTATTATACACCACTTGCAGTAAAATTAGGTCTCACTTGAAGTACACTTGCAAGTCTACTTCAAGTGGGACTGGTAAGTAAACTACTAGTTTTGAAATGCCTGATACCCAATACCCAGCTACGAAACACCCTTTAAATGCTGATAAAGTTGATTCAAAGTCAATGTCAAAATATCAAAATAGGCGAGAGTGTACGCGAAATGAGGAGAGTTTTCTCTACTTTCAGTACTTTTGAACAGAATAATCAACAACTTTTGAACAAGTTCCTCAATATCAATACTGCTGAGTCGGAGATATGATAGAGCGATGAAAATGATTGAGAAGAGACATTGAACAAATGCATATCCTGAAAAAGTCTTCATTAAATAGGTATCTATGAATGTTAAATTCTCTCGGCGGTCGGATAATTGCATTATTATTATTATTTTCGGACAAATAAATTTTCTAACAAAGTGACCATATGAGGGCTCTTGAGGTTCCATTTACTCAAGAAAAAAATGCGATAAAAAATCAATCCACTATTCATGGTGAAAATGTCATCTAAAATGTGGCTCTTGCTCTGCAATCTATTTAATCTAGACTAATCTAAATACCGTGCGGGAGTAAGATGATTTTTTCCGTTTCACTGACTTACTTTCCCTTTAAAGGAGCCTAAGGCCTACGTCCCGCAAATCTCTCGCATCTCGCTTATGCGAGTCCCAAGTGATATGCAAGGAAAATAGAATAATAACTCATCAGTCTCCTCACTCATTGTTAAACCGAATGGAGAGCGCTCGGGTTCGAATGATATTGCCGATTTTTCCTATTTTTTGCGATAGATGAAGTATGATTCATTTTTGAATTAGCATAAAATAAATATTGTACGGTATACCGTCAAAACGAAAAAAGTGAAACATTTGTGACAAATTGTGACAAATTGTCACAAAAGTTCACAAGATTTTGAAAATTTTGTATCGTGATATCAAAACGCGGTTGCAAGTATTTAATAAGATAATAGGGTGTTTGAGCATCACTCGGCTTCCCTAATTGACATGTGAAGAAAACGCTTTAAATAATTCTCTGGGAACGCTGTTTGGTGAAACTGGTATACGGTAGGATTTTCTACAGTATACCAGTTTTGCAACTATGACCCATGTCATGATCCAAACAGTGAAAATTCGCTGTAGGAAGTCATGTAATGAAAGATACATCCATGATTAGACGAATAAAGTGCGATGAGAGCGGTTTTACAGTAAGATTCTACAGTATGCTACAGTATACCAATTTTTCTATGTGGCACTCCCGATTATTTATTTCACTTTTGTCATACATTACTCCATTGGGCAAACACATACACACTAAAAACCCTGAGAAAATCCATCATTTAGTGCTTGAAAAACGATGAAAATAGGCACTTTGTGAGCTTTTGTGACAATTTGTGACAATTTGTCACAAATGTTTCACTTTTTTTCGTTTTGACGGTATATAATAACTTTTGTTAACTTTGTGTCTTCACAGTTTGTTCACAAAATATTTGAGGGAGTCTTCCTTTAAGGACCCGCTCATATTTTATATTTTCATTGGAATTCACTCGTCCGTAACTATTCGGTTTGACATCTCACTTGAAATCTAACACTTAGTTTTCCAGCCTAATGGTGATACCCAGAGTAAAATACTAAATATAACTCACTCCTCATTCTACTGTAGACGTTAAATAACTAAAAATGAGAGTGAAATAAAAAGTGGCAAGTCAAATGACGATGAATGAACTGTGAGAATATTGAGAGGAAGTCAAGGCAATGGAAAGAAAACTAATTGTAAGATCTACTTGCTCTATCGCCGAAACGTATCCCAGACTACAAATTAGACTAAAAACTATATATTCTTATATACGGAAAGATCCAGTAGACAGATTAGAATAAATAGGAACCTGTTTATATACCGAAAGATCGTATTACCAATTTTTTCGAGAGACAGGAAAAGGTAAACGGTAAAGGTACAGCCGTTATTCAAGGCACACGAAGTCCTGCGGGTCATCACTGTGAGGATACAATGCCAGTTCAGTCCAGAGGGCCTACTCTTCTTCGGACCTACTTTAAATCCAGTGCAAATCAACTTTTTCTTACAATTAGTGCTGGAAGGCCCAAACCATTTCTAATAGGGAGATATGGAATATGAAACAGTGAATATTAATTATACTTTCTATTAGAATCAAAACCACGATCCAAATCCAGCTTGTCTAACTGCGAAACGTTAAGAACATAACATAATTTATCAGGGGGTCGTCTGATCAGGCTTTACACTCTGTTAGGTTGACAATTCTTAATTAATGGTCAAAGGGAACGTTAAGAAGAAGGGCGCTCCGACTTCTCGGAGACTTTTTTAGATCAAAGTCATCCAATTTGTCCTCAATACTTGCACTGTGGTTCATAGTAGTTGTAAGAGGGTCCGTAGGAGAGAAATCTATCGCAAACTGAGCACTGATAAAGAAACGTCTATAGCAATCAAGGTCCTCCTAGCGCGAAAGTTGAGATACGATGTAATTGTCAACCGATGAAATGACGCGCTGAGGCACCTCACTATACGAGCACATCTGACTAGAGCTATTAGAAGCTATAACAATGATTCGAACATGCTGACATGGGTTATGCAGTGTTCAGAACTTGGAAAGGGCAGGAAAATGCATAAAATGATGTTCAACAGATCAGATGGAAAATGCTCAGAAAATGTTCATTTCCGGTGATTTTAAGCAAGTTTTAATGTTTTTTTCTTTGACATCAACGTTTAAGGAATGCAATTTCAATATATTTGATATTTTTATTGGGACCTCTCACCGTAACTTTAACTCATTTTTCTGGCCCCATAGTGACATCCGCAAAATCCTACAGTAAAATACTAAATATAACTCACTTCTCATTCTGCAGTAGACATTAAATGACCGAGGATATTGAGATGAACGAAATGAAAAGACGATTAAGAGCTACGCGTTATCTAGCGCCGGTGCGCAATAAAAAGTTTAGTGCCTAGAATTTGAGTAAAAAAGTTGTTCGTATATCTGTAAAAAATATTGAATTGTAACCGATAGTCTTAAAGAGGGAAAGATCCGGTAGACTGATTAGAGTAAATACAACCTGTTTATGAGAACCTGTCTGACGGAACTCACATGTTGACCTTATAAAATACACTTGTTTATTTGGCGCGAGAGTAGCCAACCACTGCCACAATGAATTCCTATGTATAGAGAGAGAACACCGTTGAGAGAGTAGTTAGATCAGAGGGAGATAGGAAGGAAAGGAGGAAAGAGTGGGGAGTTAATCGATAGTTCTTCCTCTGTTTAGCAGCAGTAGCAATGCAATTATGCAAGTACATTTTATATGTACAATATGAGGTGACATAGCGAAAAGTAAGTTATTCTGTTTAATGTGGAATAAAATAGTACACTACCAGGCGACCTCAGCCACACATATGAGAAAGTCTGATTTTGTGTCTGAAGGTTACTGTAAGAGAAAATATTCGGTAGGTCAAAAAAAATCCCAAGGATCCAATCGATTCGGGAGTGGTGCCAATCGATTCCTCGTGCGAATACAAACAACTTTTACCTCGACCACTTTTAATCAGGACTTCGAAGAATTGAGTTATTATGAAAATAAACTTTTGAACATTGATTACTATTCGAAGGTTCTCTAGAAGTAACAAATTAAATTTGCTTAAATCGTTCTACATTTAATATATAACCTTATATTAAATTATGAAGACAAACAAACCCGTCAACGATAGTACACGAAAGCAAAATATGACATCAACTCATTAAAAAACTCATTTCACGATAATCTTTTTTGGTGTATTTGTCATACTGTATGCGCAGCTTCTTCACGGCTCTATACCCGGCTTCCATGATAAGTGATTTATTTTGTTGCGCCAAAAGAATATCGTGAAGTGAGTTTTTCTGTGTTTTTGTCATATTTTTCTATCGTATTCAAATTCCCCATATTTTTGTACCCCATATTCGGTCATAATGATTCAAAATGGTTTAGACGAATCATGATCCAATGATTTTTGATGTATATGAATAAGCCGCAAATTTAGCAAAAGAATACTACTGATAAACTGAAGTGCAATTTTCTGGCTTTGAAATAATGGCCATAACATAAACACAACACAAAAAATGAAATAAAAACACTAAAATGAAACTTATCCTTAGGATAGCACTCAACGACTATATTGTTTGTATCCATTCAATATAGTTGAAAGATACTCCAACACATTGCTCGATACGACGTTGCTAAATTCATTCAGCCCTATTTTCAGATACTGAAAGCTTTCAGGTACTGAAACCACACACTTCACCCTACTATTCATTTTCCTTTTGTTAATTTATCGTATTTCTTTTTCATACATTAACTTATATGCAAATCATCTTATATCAGTAGTTCACAGGTGTCGTTTGAAGTTATTCAAGGAAGAAATTACAGAGGTCGGGGTGTGTTTTTCAATAAGGAGACCCTTGAGTTTGCATGACTGACTCCCACCACGATTAACACGGAGTAAATGTCGTGAGAGACAATGTGAAATTGAGAAAGTCAAGTATGCAAATCGGACATTCACTCTCTACATGCCTTGAAAGTTGTACAAGCTTCAAACATATCATGGATCAATATCAAATATTTTGGTCAGTACTGTATGTATATCGATTCGTGTGATGAATCTATATCACTTTATCCGAAGAGTCGTATTATGAAAAAAAAACATATTTAACGTCTCCAGCTTTAAGGGTTATCCCAAACGATAGAGAACAAAATATTGTTTAAAAAAACATTGCTGAAAAGTTTTTTTTAAACAACAGTTATTATCCCTTCAGGATATGCATTTGTTCAAATTTTCGTCTTATTATAATATTTCGCATATTTTTGTACGACCTTTGAATACCACATTATTTATTTATTTAATTCATTCGTAATAATTATATTACATTAAAACAACTTTATCAGCATTGGAATGTTATTTTAGCTGGGTCCCCATTAGGGTTCTGCATCGAGTCCGATCGTGTCTTGCTATTTGCATGAATTGAGGACCAGCGACCTTTCCTTTTTCCACGCGGAGTCCATTCGAGCACTTTTAGACTCCATCGATCACAACACGATTTCGAGAGCTTCTCGACCCACATCCATTCCCGAATCACCGCCACGTCCTTTAGTCTCGTCATGCAAGGACGTGATAATAATTTATTTTAAAAAAAACTTTTTCAGAGTTTCAAAAGTATGACAAGAAAGAATATGATAATTTGTGTGTTCATTCCAATAAATGGAATGCATTAATATACTGAACTGTTTTATTAAATTTATTTTTTAATTGTATTTATTTATTATAATATTTAAAATTATTTACAATACAATACATTTATCGTATCAGCACTAATTGTAAGTGCAGAAGGGTAAGTCAGGGGCAGAGGGAATTTTCTTGCAAGTTCTTATTCTTCCGTCTCTGAGAGATGTTAGTCTCCATTCAAGTTTCATTAAATAGTCCAAGTCCAAGTTCCATAGTCTAAGTCCAAGTTCCAAAATTCCATAGTCCAATTAGTTATTCCATTAAAATTATTTAATTAGTTTTTATTTTTTTATTTATTTATTCATTTATTGTTACAGGGGAGCTCTAATTCTTCATAGAAGAACGGAATATGATTACAGGAACAGGTTATCCGCATTTTCATTTCATTTATCTTCTTTATTTTATTTTTTGTGTCATTTACGACTTATCAAAACTGGCGAAAAGAATATGCAATGATTAATTACAATAATCATTAATGTAATTAATCAACGCAGCATTTACAAGGGAATGGTCTCAACTCACCATGTAGTAATGACTAGAGACATATACCATTCGAACCGTCATGTGATTCTGTCTGGAAATCCGTTGAGTTTACTTGCCACGAGCTTCTGGTATTCGAGAAAATCGGTAATGAATGCTGTATTTCGAGGCTTTTCGTAGGTAAAATTAAGATTCAGTTTTCTGCTTAATGAACCTTGTAGTGTAGTGCGATAAAAAATACATATTTTTGGAAAAATATTGAAATAGACTTTGACCTAAATTTTGTAAAATGTTTGCAAAAGATTGGATGCGAGGTGGGAACGAACCAAGAATCAACATAATACATGCATGCACCTTGCACACTACACTACAAGGTTCATTGAACAGGGAACTGAATCATAGGTTTACCTACTAAACCTCGAAATACAACATTTCATTATCGAGTTTCTCGAATACCAGAAGCCCGTGGCAAGTAAACTCAACGGATTTCCAGACAGAATCACATGACGGTTCGAATAGTATATGTCTCTACTCATAACTCCATGTTGAGTTGAGACCATTCCCTTGTTAGATGCAATACTGGAATGGATCAATGTCTTTGACAATGTATTTGAATGATCCAGTTCATCAATTCACTTCCTTAAATAATTTGAGTTTTCTATAATTGGAAAGCTTAAAAATTGGACTTCTTGTAAAGTATTTATGCGAAGCAGTTCATTATGTCTATGAAAAGATGCAGAAATGGAAACATTTCAATGAAATCCCTGCATGCATCGAGTCAAAGAAATATGCCACTCTTCAATATGACGTGGGAACGATCTCAACTCACAATAAAGCTGCTTATCCCGCTAATAAACTGAGAAATATTGCAGGAATAATGCTAAAAAAATTAAATAATAGAAATAAAAAATAACACCAATTTTAAAATCTTATTTCAGTATCACTCTTCAAAGTATATTCTCATTGCCGATATTGATCACTTTTTCTCATTTGTTTTCGAGGTAATACAGTCTCACTAATTCAACAATATAACAATTTTGAAGAAATTTGAATCAATCAATCAATTATCATGAAATATTCGATCGATAATCTTCAGATACAGTAATCCAGCATGGGAACCACAATTTGTTACTTCTTCAACAATTACATTTCACGACGAAAATTTTCCGTATAGAGAAAGAGATAATACTGTATGGTAAGTTGTCCGAGCTTAATTAATTGAAACTTTTCGCATTCAAAAGTCACGAAAAGAAAAGAAAAGTGGTGAGAGAGTGTGCAAAACTAGGAGAGTTTTCTCTGATTTTCTTTTCCTTTCGCCACTTTTGAACTTCTCCTTCAGAGATGGGAACTGTGCCGTGCAGGATATAATTTATATTTAGTTGATGATTTATTTATGTATCATAAAGGTAACTTTTAGTATATTTTATTATAGAAACTATTGTCCGTATAAAATGTACTGCTGTAACAAAATTACGAATTTTGGGTAAAAAACCACGACAAAAATTATATTTACAATTAGTTTATTCACTTTTGGTTCTGTTATGTGAATATTTTGTTTGTTTTCGTTTCTATTTCAATCCTTGGTATACTTTCTGGTTTTAACCACTCCCTTTCTCCTTCAATATAGTGATAATTGTGAGCAGAGAAATTGGCATGAAATGTATTTGCATAAAAAAATGCACGATAATCAAGGCGATTATAACAATCGTAAACCTTTTTCCGTTTAATAAGTTCGTATAGTTCAGCTTTATCTTTATCGTACATCGAAAAAAACATTGGATCATGAATCGCCAGAAGCACTCTGAGCCACTCTGGTGATTCAACGGCGATTATGGCCGAATGAGGCATTTTGGTTCTTATTCTTTCTTTTCATTGTTTTTCTTTTTCTCTAATCTAGTTAGTCCGCGAGAATCATGCCAAAATATTGCGTTTTCACATAAAACATGATTCAAGGGAAGCACAAAACCGAATGCGAAACCGGGAAATATTCCGATACACTACATCGGAATTTGAGATCATCGCGATTTATTCATTTACCAACCAGCATTATTTTATGAAAACGCAATATTTTAGCATGACTCTCGCGGACTAACTAGATTAGAGGAAAAGAAAAACAATGAAAAGAAAGAAAAAGCACTAAAATGCCTCATTCGGCCATAATCGCCGTTGAATCTCCAGAGTGGCTCAGAGTGCTTCTGGCGATTCATGATCCAATGTTTTTTCGATGTACGATAGTTCGAGGACCTCTGAATAAATGATTTTATTATCCATATAACAACATGGGGGTGTTCAATAGAACACTTTGATGTGTTCTATTGAACACATCAAAGTGTTCTATTGAACACCCCCATGTGTCCCAATTTACACTTTTTCCCAATATAGAGCCCAAAAACTGTTAATTAGGACGCATTGGGGATTACAGTTTCGCCCGGATCACCTATCACAGCGTTCTCATGACTTTCAAAGCAAGAACGACCGCTCAACATACAAACTCTCTCGAATACAATGGTCTCTCCTTTGTCTTGCTTTGGAAGAAAAATGGCTTGGACCAGAATACTGTGCTATGGGTGTGCGTATTAACACTTCATTTTTCTGACAATGAGTGTACTTCAGAACATCGTACCATAACAACGGACCAGTCCAAAATGGGGGAAGAATAAACACGAATACTATACTAGACTTTAAAAAAACCACAACTATTCCCTCTCTCTAACCCGGTTGACCTTCGCCGCGCGCTATATGATATATAAAAGAGATCGGCATAGTTTCTGAACTATGCAAAACAAGAAAGTTCTCTTCTGGAAATAAAACAAGTGATTTTTATACGCTCAATATTAATAAACTGACTGAGGTAGTATTTCGGGAATATTACACGCACAAAAACATCCCTTACAATATAGGCGATATTTCCCTAATTTCATTTCCCTTATTATTATTATGGTTTAGTGATAATCATTCTTTAACAATTGGTTTTGTGATAAAGGTCATTAAATTGCGAAAATTGTTTTATTAGGGAAATATTCCCTCACATATGACGGAATAAATTGAGTCAGGGGACAATTTCAGGGATATTTTTTCACTGTATCAGGATCTCTTCCGGGGAGGTCGCGAGTACAAGGTGAGATAGTCTGAGGAGGAATTAATTACCATTGGGAGAAATGAAATTGAGAGCGTGCTATGTAGTTTCTCTTTGGGTGTTTGGACTGGTCCGTTGTTCTGATGTAGTGCGGACTGTGAGAGTAGATAATGTTATAGAAGAAATTAATGTTAATGAGAATGTGCAGAATCAAATAGAACTATGAAATTAAGAGTCAGACAATGAGATCATACTATCGATAAATGATGTAATTAACATAGACCAAACGAGGAGACATAGGGTCATTCTTTCATTTCATTTCTTCACTCTGATGTCCATGTACACGGTCGATACCTCCTCGAGCGAAGTCTCTCATGTCGAAGTCGACGGTGTCAAGGTATCAAAGATCAAAGATCAAAGGTCAAAATCGAAACTTCAGATTCCATCGGCAAATAAGATCGAAAGTTTGATCGATCGATCATGTCAATTGCTGAATACTGAAGACGACGCCATCGAGAAGCTCTCGCGTGTTCATCAAAGAACAGTCGCTAAGATCTCCAATGACGTCACGAAGGTATGCGAAAAGTGGGTAGAGCCTAAAGTGCTCTTATCGATTATTTATTGATTGATTATCAATTGATTACAGTGTCACGCTCGTTTTCTGAGACTACAGGACAAATTGAGGGATCAGAGATCGGCTGTGGTCATGGAAAAGATGAAAATATTAAACGCATTGGAGAAGCTCAAGGTTAAATTATAATAATTTAGTATTAAACACGTTACAGAACGAATAAATAATGGAGAAAAAACAAGTAAAACAAGTAGCACCGAAGATTGCATCCTTCTCACACTTTTGATAGGGGCAGAGCCTAAAACCTGGGGTTGGCTACTCTTATAGACATGAATTTCAGATCTACGAAGGGAAATTGGGTTCTAAAATGACTGAGATGGAGGAGAAGATGGATGCAATGATTGTAAGAGATTACTGTAGAATCAATTGTGAAATGTCGTATCCGCTTTCAGGATAAATTCAAGTCTGACGGAGAAGTGCTCAGTAACTACATGAAGAAGTGTTCGCTCTTCGAACTGCAAGATACTGTAGGCTCCTCAGAGATCAAAGATTAAAGATCAAAGATCAACAATCAAATTACAGATTGAGGACATGCAGTACTCCATGGAAGACAGAGCTCATAACGCTCGTTCGTCAGAGTCTAACGTGTCCACTTCCACTGTTATTTCTCATGAATCATGTGCATCGGATTTCGAGAATAAGGAGGACATGCAGGTGCTTAATGAGGTAAGCCTAAAGAATGGTTCAAGATGAATGGTACCAGGTATCCAGAATAGTACCGAAGATTTGAACTGGAAAAATGGAAAAATTAAAGTCTCAGTTATAATTTTAACATTTCAAAATATCTGTTCATTCTGATAGTGCCTGATAATGAGATAGTGCCAGCGCCGTAAGACAAGCGATCAAAGATCAAAGATCAATCGTAGACTCTTCTCTCGTCTTACCGTCTCTCTCGTTGTCTCACTCACATCTCGAATCATCCATCGGCTCCGGCAGATATTCGCCAGCAGGCCAACAACATTTCTTCTCGTTTGGAGAAGATTGGAGAGGTTTGAGTAGAATTTGCATGATCCCCGATCCTTTTCAACCACTCTTTTCAGCGTCTCGTCGGAGTTTCGAGCGATTACGCGGATGTTCTTTGTGATGGTGAATCACGAAATCAAATAGTAATTACTGTGGCTAATTACAGGTGAAGCCGAACCACTTACTGGACCTAGAAACTCCATCGCCAAGATTTGATCTGCCCATTATCGATTGATTCTGATCGATCCTCCGCTAATTGAACCTTGTATCGTTGAGATAAAGTGAATCGATAGCGATTTCAATAATAACTTGAGATGATATAATAATAATAATTTATTTATCTTTAACGATAAACAGAGAGATGAAAGATAAAATAAAATAATGACGAAGCAAGTGAGATCAATCGATGATTCAAATGGGGACGACAGTAGATGATAATTTTATAGGAATTGAATAAATTGGTAAAATGGAAAGATAAGATAGATCAGTCTGACAATGAGATCGAAAATTCGATCCTATTTTCGGGTTGTGATAGTAAACGTGCCGCTCTAGCGAAGAAACTGTTGTGCCTATATTGGAACCGTGACCCAGGATTACTGAAATTTATTCCATTTCTGGTTATATAGGTATTGAAATAATGGGATTTCTTGTTTGAAATTTTGAACTTGCCTCTGAGAAGTTTGAGGGAAGTTCTAACGTCTATATTTAGTCTACGTTTTTCTAGCGTTTCAAGTTTAAGTTCTGTATTACGCTCAGCTGCTCTAGGCATATTCTCCCATGTGTATCTGTAGCATCGTGCGAATACTCTTCACAAAATTGGCAAAGCACACAGATAGACAGACAGACATCATCAGACATCGAAGACAGAGAGCGCTTATTGTTACAATATTCATTGAGATTTGGCCATTGAATTGGCTAATATGAGAGAGGGTGGGCAAGTCGATAATGTGGTGTTAGATTTGTGAGACTGGAGCATGACGTCTTCCCGTCACGTGCGGTGGACACGTTCACGTTCATGTTGCAGTGTATGAACTCTAAATGGAACTATAGAATACATGTAATGGAATGTGCACCAATTCTCAAGTGTAGATGAACATTATTCAGAAATTTTATATCTGCTGAAAGTTCATGTAATGAAGTGTACTGCTCACACCTGCCTTATACAGTAAATGTAAATGTAAAGGTAAATCTCGTTATTCACGGCACACGAAGTCCTACGGAAGTAATTATAGTGTGTAGTGCATAAATATGAAGGTTTTCTGTTAACACACATCTTCGTGTGTGTATAGACTAGAGGTGGGCGAACATGATCGGACGAAAAAAATCGAAAACTAAAAAATTTCGTTTCAAAACATCGAAAAAAAAATCGAAATTTAAAAAAAAAACCTCCTTCACTCTGACATCCACCCCGATCCCTGGGGGTTACATGCTTTGCAACGATTGTGGGTATCATCTCCCTCTCCCTCTCTTTCTATCCCTCTCTCTCTAAAAAAAAATTAAATAAAATCGAATGTCACTGTTGAATTGATTTATCACGGATCTCCTGTAAGAATGAAAGAAGCCAACCGACAGTTTTTAAATTTTTCTCACCGATTTGGATGAGATTTATATGATTGACCATAATGACGTAAAGGAGAAGGCCTAGGCACTTGGTTTCGCCAAATTTGCATTTTTATCGATTTTTTGATCTTCCACTTCGGGCAGCCATATCTCACTCAATTTTTGACCTACAACAAGAAACTTTTTTCCAATCGACTCGAAATGAACTGTTCTAGAAGTTACTCAACAAAGGATACGTGCAAAAACGCAATCTTCTACCTGTTTTCTTCGAAAAACTGATTTCTTGAGTACAATATGCTAATTTTCTCAAAATTTTTCCACAAAGGATACGATTTTTATTCGCGATTCTGATTCTCCATCCTCGAATTGAGGCAAGTGCATTCTTCAGCCGTCATAATTCGCGGCACCCGATACCGTTTCTCAGAGGGGAACCGGACTTACAAGGAACCTCTTTTACATTAATCTGGCGATGAGAGATGTGTTATAGCTCATTTGAAAGCCCTTCTTCTGTAGATTAAGACTATGTACTTTAAAAATGCAACCGAGGTCTGTGCACGGACTTAAAATTGGAGGAGTGTCAAAACGCAATGATGCGCGCAATGATGCACTAGTTCTACGCGTTATCTCTGCGAACCAGTGGTATCACAAAGGTAAAGATGAGTAATTGGGGTGTGTCTGACGAACTTCGGTGAGGTAAGACGCACGGAAGATGTCAAACATTAATTGGAAACTATTGCAAAAGTTTTTTCAAGAATGGAGAAGGTTCTCTACAACCGGTTCATTTACATCAGCGTCGAATCTAGCAACTTACAATTGTAAATTCACTCGGAAACGGAGAAGGAGGATCACTAGCTGGCTGTACAACCACTAGCGCGCAGAGATAACGCGTAGAACTAGTGCATCATTGCGCGCATCATTGCGTTTTAGACACTCCTCCAATTTTTCAGCATGTGCACAGACCTCCGTTGCATTTTTTAAGTATCGTACATGCAAAGATCATTGTATCATGAAAGGTTTGAATGGGTCTGAACGGATCAGGCCGATCAAGATTTTTGCGAGCGATTATGAGCTAACCGTACATTTTCGTAATTTCTCTTTGTTTTCATTGTTTTTCTCTTATCCGAATCTACTATATTAACATAAATTAGGCCAAAATATTGCCATTTAACCAACATCATTGCTTGGACGTTGAATAAACTGTTCCGATTATACGTTGAATAATTAGGTCAATTTTGGTTCATTGGGGCAATTTATTCAAAGTGAAACCAATGATTTTTGTTAAATGGCAATATTTTGGCCTAATTTATGTTAATATAGTAGATTCGGATAAGAGAAAAACAATGAAAACAAAGAGAAATTACGAAAATGTTCGGTTCGCTCATAATCGCTCGCAAAAATCTTGATCGGCCTGATCCGTTCAGACCCATTCACACCGT
Source organism: Parapristionchus giblindavisi (assembly GCA_943737045.1). Taxonomy (NCBI): domain Eukaryota; kingdom Metazoa; phylum Nematoda; class Chromadorea; order Rhabditida; family Diplogasteridae; genus Parapristionchus; species Parapristionchus giblindavisi. Next base: position 384,745 of record CALSFV010000659.1, read on the forward strand.
TCATGATACAATGATTTTTACATGTACGATAGTTGCCATGCATCCTTCCGAGTGAGACTGACTCCCCTCAACAAGAGGAGTCATGGAGCCACCCTCACTTCAAATCTACGTGGCACTCCCGAAAATGAACTGACTTTTACCCCTTTCTAACTAACACTTTCTACAAAAGGTATTTACATAAGGATCAACTTGTCTACAAGTCTTTCGATGGCAATTAACGTAAAGATTCCACCCATAATTTGATCTTTTATTTATATAATCCCCGCTCACAATTTGATCTTGGATCAAAAAACATAAACACACTTTAATCTAATTGTAAAAAAAAATCTATATAGTGTACTGTGACATCTTTCGATTGGCAAGAGATCTGGAAAAGTTAGAACGTAAAAGATCCAACTACAAAATCCAAAGATCATAGATCAAACCTTAATGAACTATTTGCAATAGAAATATGGATCGTTGAAAATATCAAGAGCGTGTTGCATGACTTCGCCTGCAGTGGTGAAAGCGTCTTAGTATTGTGAAAGATCGAAGATCAAACTACGAACTCAATGATCAAAGATCAAAGGTAAAAGATTAAACTATGAATTCAACAAACAATGTTTATATAATGAGATCTAAAGGCATGGCAAAGCAAGGCAAGACAAGGCTCATTGTGAGACTCATAACTGATTGTGAGATGAGCTGTCATATTCGCTTCATCTCAGGCGGTAGATCATCAGAAGTCCCGCCTACATTGATTGATTTCACCATGATTGACGGGATAGAGGATGAAAAATGAGATAAAGTCGTATGATGGAACGTCTGAAGTGAAATGTAAATGATACCCAGACTGGAGGTTACTAGTATAGGAAGAATGTATTGATTAAAATGAAAAAAATGGGTGCTCTACGATAACAGAGAAACAGTAGGTCCGTGATCCAATGGTTTCTTCATTGTGCACATTATTTCTCTTTTCTCTAACAGATTTCTAGACCGTTGAAGAGACCGTTGACAAAGGTTTCAGTCACTTTAACATTCCTTTATCAACACGAATGGTTTTTATATCGACAAACAGGACACTTTTCATTGGTCGACGGATACTCAAGATCCATTCTTCTAAGGAAAATATCAAGAGCTTCGTAGAACCTGTATATGAATAGTGAATAAATTTCAATTAATAATACGCATTTACTTGGGTTTGTTAAAGATGGTGGCCCGCGAATGTTCAGATAAATCACTACACCCCTCTTGTGCGAATGCAAAGTGATATGCGAAGAGTTAGTGCAGCCTCTCACCCATCCCATAGCGCAGTGGTAAACGTTCAGACTCGTTACCCGTTTGACGCAAGTTCGAAACCTATTGCCGAATTTCCTCAATTTTCAAAAAGCGCGCCCTTCCCTGAACCGGGCTTGATGGTTCATTAATGTTTCTAGCGATTAATAGACTAAATCAGCACAAAATAAATAGTGTACGGTACGTAGAATAACTTTTGCTACCTTTCTGTCTTCACAGTTTGTTCACGAAAATATTCGTGGGACACCACCTTTAATCTTCCCTATCTTTTTGGCAATAACTTTATCAGGTGAATTGAATTTCTTAATTCCTAGAAAATAGCCATGATTGCTTTATCAAATTATATAAACGTAAAGTTACCTTTATGATACATAAATAAATCATCAACTAAATATAAATCATATCCCGCACGACACAATTCCCATCTCTAAAACAAAAACTCTCCTAGTTTTGTACAATCTCATCACTTTTTTAATTGTTTTTTTTAAAGTTTGCATTAATTAAGCTCGGACAACTTACCAAACATGTATTATCTCTCACTCTATACGGAAAATTTTCATCGTGAAATGGAATTCTTGATGAAGTAACAAATTGTGGTTCCCATGCTGGATTACTGTATCTGAAGATTATCGATCGAATACTTCATGATAATTGATTGATTGATTGTATTTACTTCAAAATATTTGATATTTTTGTAACAGTGAAACTATCTGGTTTTAGCAACCACTCATTTTCTCCTTCAATATAGTGAGAATTGTGAGCAGAAAAATTGGCATGAAATATATTTGCCTAAAACGAGAAGTCATAGTCATAATCAGTCGAGGACATGGCAAATATAAACGTTGTATACCTTTTTACGTTTAATGAGTTTGTATAGTGCTGCTTTAGATCCAGGACCTCTGAATGAATAATAATTAATTATTCCATAAATCCGATTATACCGAAACCGATAAGAGGCCGTTTGCGTAAGACTCGGCCAAAATATGTGAAATCTGGCACAGTCAAAAAATCAAAATTTGGTGATCGAGGTTCTCAAGGGTGCTGTTGAGGATGATCATGTTCATTTTGCACCTAGAGCCACCGTTGAGGCCAGACGACGTCGCGTTGAAATCGCTTTTTTTGTCATTTCTCCTAACCATCGAATTCTGACCCTGGGTGCACATTCTGAAAATTTGAGCACCATCTGGTGAAGAGAAATGACTAAAAAAGCGATTTCAACGCGACGTCGTCTGGTCTCAACGGTGCATCTATTCGCAAAAAGGAACACGACCATTGGAAACATCACCCTTTAGAACCCCGATCCCAAATTGTGACTTTTTGGCTGTGCCGGCACTTAGTATCAGTCGAGTCTTATGCAAACGGCCTCATATAACCTATTATTTTTACCCATGTTTTCAAAATTGTAAACCTACTCCTCATTTTCGTCAATTTCGAATAATCGATAAACCAGAGCTATTTTATAAGACGTAATATCCAATCGATTGGCTAGTTTTAACATTCTTTCCTGAAGAGAATCTGTTTTTTAAGTAATAAATATTGTATAAGACGTAGCGGCCGAAACACCATAGGACACATTGCTAGTTAACGTATTTAATCAAAAAATTTATATTTAAAGTGCATGCATACTTATTCTTGTACATCTAGTAATAGTATTAATTTAATAATAACCTCGAAACCGAAAGAGAAAAAGTGATTAATATCGCCAATAAGAATATACTTTGAAGAGTGATACTGAAATAAGTGATTAATTTAAAATTCTATTTATTTTATTTTGTGATTATTTTATTATTTTAAATTTTTAAATTTTTTAGCATGACTTACTATTCTAGCTACATTTCTCAGTTTATTAGCGGGATATGCTGCTTTTGATTCAATATTTGCATATTTCTGTGACACTATGCATGATGTTGTGGTGATTTCACTGGCATGTCTCCATTTTTTCACCTTTCCATAGACATAATGAACAGTTAGATACTGTTTCGCAAAAATACTTGTGGTGTATAAGTTTCTCATCTGAAAAGGGAATTTTATTCGAACTTTCCAGTTATAGAAAACTTACGAAATCATTTAAACAAGCAAATTGTTGAACTGGATTATTCAGATATACTGCCAAAGATATTGGGCCATTCCAGTTTTCGATCTAAACTTTGTTGATTACTTCAATTTATGAAACTTAAAGGGTAAAATATAGGTTTAAATAAGGGCAATGTGAGATAAATTTCGGAATATTTTGGCACAACCTGGTATCTTTTCGGAAAGATGACATGGGCAGCAGGGCTGTGCATTTTTCGTTTTTCGATTTTTCGGATTTTTCGATTTTTCGACTTTTTTCAAACAATTTTTTCGACGAAAAATTTATCGACTTTTTCTCGAAAAATCGAAAAAAATGAGAACAGAAAATGACACTCAAAATTGATTATTTTATCGATTCATTGATACTTTAAAGTTCTTTAGTTGTATTCCAGGCAATATTTTTAATAATTTAATATTTTTCTGACACTGTAATTGCCATATTTTGTCTGGAAAATTCTCTTAGGGATAGCTTGTCTAACTCAACTACCATAGATTTATCCAAACTCTCTCAAAAAGACACTTTAGATAATACTCTTTCGCTTGATATAGTAACTGGGACTGGTGTAATCCAACGAAGTCGCGAGAAATCAAAAGAAAAAGCATTTACAAGAGAATGGTCTCAATTCGGCCTGGCCTTATGAGATGTCAATAGTGGGACTAAAATTAGTTATATATGCTGATCGAAAAACCGTTTTTAGACAGTGCCTAATCGACATGAGCATCGAGAAAATCGATATTGAAATTTGGCTTTCTTGAATGATTCGAAAGTTCATGCTATCTCCTAGACTAAAATATCCCGATGGGTTCGTTAACTCATCTATCAACTATCGAGACATACCTGCTTTCCTATTTTCTTTTCTGGTTTTCCTAATAACAGCAAAATGTTTCAATCTTTCGACAAGAAAAAAATTAGCAAAAGAAAATTGCTTCAAAGGGGATCGAACCCGTGGCAATCAAAAGTGAACGTGGACACTTACCCACTACACCTCGGAAGTAGATGTCTGGATTGCTGATAGATGAGCTATTGAACCCATCGGGATAGTTTAGTGTAGGAGACCATGCGAACTTTCGAATCGTCCAGCCAGCCAAGAAAGGGAAATTTCAAGATCGATTTTCTCGAAGCTCAGCTCGATTAGGCACTGTCTAAAAACGGATTTGCGATCGGCATATATAACTATTTTTAGTCACACTATTGACATCTCATAAGGTCAGGCCGAATTAAGACCATTCCCTCGTTAGACATTTTTGTACAACATTTTTCGTTTTATTCGGAATTTTTCGAATTTTTCGACTTTTATTTCCGAAAAATTTCGTTTTTCGAATTTTTTTCGAATTTTTTTTTCGCACAGCCCTGATGGGCAGATCATTCTTTTTCTCTGTTGTGTAACTCATCCAATTCTCTGCACCACTTTTGAATGTCCTCAAATATACTAAACAAGTTCTATCACGTTACACCGAAATTCAATGGCGAAAAAATTCGGCATGAAATTTCGGCGTAAGTATTAATAACTTATTTATTCGGTACAGATTCAAATCATGTTTTGAACAAAATCCTATGCGTCACTAAAATACTTCTTTAAATATTTTTATCTGAAGAGTCCCGAGAATCTCATGCCTGGTTTGCATAAACGTTAATTTTAAAATTAAACAAAGTTTTAAAAATATAATAAAATAAATGGATTTGATGACCTAACCTGTTCTTCTAAATCACTAAAATCATAATCTGCGCTTGCATGAAGAATTAAAGCTACGCTGTAACAATTTTTAAATTTTGAAAAATTAAAATGAATTTAATAATACCGTTCATCATCATTTATGGATGCCTTCCACTTTTTTGAATGAACACACAAATTATCAAATTCTTGGCATTCCTTAGATAATCTGAAAGAGTTTTTTTAATATATTATTTCGAATAAATTAAATAAATAAATTATGTCGTATAAAATTATTTGGGAGGGTATGCCAAACGTTGAGTTTTCTCTGTTTTTCATTTATTTTGTAACTTTTGATCAGAGAAATAACAAGTTACTCAATATCAATCCTGCTGAGTCGGAGATATGATAGAACGAAGGAAAATATTAAGACGAAAATTTGAGTAAATACATGGTCTAAAACAATAATCGCTTCATTAAAATGGCATCTATACAAGTATAAAGTGTATAAAAAATATAAAAAATATTGCGCCTTCCATATCTTGGGGATATGTTGCAGAAACGTACTGGGTGTGGATTAATTTATAAATTTTTTCCAGATGATATTCCCAGATGATTGTAAGAATATCCAGTAAATATTTGAACGGAACTCGATTTTTTTGAAAAAAAATGTTCAAACGCTCCAAAATCGTTCAATCTTCTCAAATCTTTTTGTATACCCATCAACTGCAACCGCATTAGCAAAACAAAACTATTCAAAAAATACCATGAAAAACCATATCTACAGTATAGGTCAAAAGTCATGGGACACTTTTTCATTTTTTTATAACTTTTGAACCAGGAAAGCAATCAAGCTGATCTTTTGAGGCAATGTACAGAATTTATCAAGGAATACAACCATGATGTGGTGGTGTAATTAAATCAGTTCGCTGCTGCGTAGTGATGACGCAATCGAGGCACACTTTTTTGAAATTTTAAATTTCTTTAGTGAAAAGTCCTGTTCTTCTGAAGCATTGTGAGAGTGGAGACACACACCAGGGCTGCACAGTCACACAATCCGGAATGGCTCCGACTCCCATTTCAGGCTGCAGCAGGGTCGCAACTTGGAACCCGAAAATTTACAACTCAGCTTCTAGATGTGCTAACGACTCGTTCTAAGTGCTGAAATGATGCTAGTGGCGAGTAATGTTTATCCCCAGATTACGGTAGTCATGGCTCGCCATTTGCCCTCAGGGCATAAAATAAATTTTATTGGGGAGGACCGATTTTGAGACCCTACCGTTCAGAGGGCGGGTCTTCTAAAATTATGGTTCCTGTGCAAGCAGCTTTGTAATGTATCATATATGTATTTCCCTTATTTTGGTTAAGTTCCGATTCCTTTCAAACCCGCAGCAAACTTTATGCTGAGGTCTACTCGGTGCGCGCTCTTGCGCTTTCTCTGTTACTGCTCTCGCCCCTGACCCTGTATTGATGAAATCTCTTAGTTTCAAAGTACCAATGCATGTTAGAGATGTTCACAAAAGTTTTTGCACTAGTTCTGAACTTTGATCTTTGATCTTTGTATTTTGATCTTTAGTCGCTACAACCGAGTAGATCTCAGCATTGCGTTTGCTGCGGGTCTGAAAGGAATCTGAACTTAACCAAAATAAGGGAAATACATATATGATACATAACAAAGCTGCTTGCACAGGAACCATAATTTTAGAAGACCCGCCCTCTGAACGGTAGGGTCTCAAAATCGGTCCTCCCCAAAAAAATTTATTTTATGCCCTGAGGGCAAATGGCGAGCCATGACTACCGTAATCTGAGGATAAACATTACTCGACACTAGCATCATTTCAGCACTTAGTACGGGTTGTTAGCACATCTAGAAGCTGAGTTATAAATTTTGGGGGTCATAGTTGCGACCCTGCTACAGCTTGAAATCGGAGTCGGAGCCATTCCGGGTTGTTTGACTGTACAGCCCTAGTGGGGGTCTCCACTCTCACAGTGTTCCTGAAGAGCAGGGCTTTTCCAAAAGAAGTGTACTTCGGTTGCGTCATCACTACGCATCAGTGAACTAATTTAATTACACCAACACATCGTGGTATTATTCCTTGATAAATTCTGTACATTGTCTCAAAAGATGAGCTTGATTGCTTTCCTGGATCAAAAGTTATAAAAAAATGAAAAAGTGTCCCATGACTTTTGACCTATACTGTATGTGGGTGGCAAAATTCTTGACCAAAAATAAACAATTTCTCAAATTGTAGATTCGAATTGTTGTATTTCCATTATCTCTTGCTTATTTTTTCACATCATTCGCACGAATTTTAAGATATTCAGAAACAATTATAAACATGTTTTCTGAAAAATTTATATATTTTAATTGTTTTAACTCCATTTTGAGCGATAGATTCTCCCTCCCTCCATATCTCCCTCTCTGCCTCTCCTTTTCGATCTCCCGTCCTCCCGCTCTCACCCTCCATCTCTCTCCTCCAAGAAGCCCCATATTGCCTTCTGCAATATTCCCGAGTAAAATACTTAATATAACTTACTCCTCATTGAGTTGGAGACGCAAAACGACGAAGGATTATAAGAGGAAGTGTACGAAATAGAAAGAAGATTAAGATCAATCTGTTTAGCATCGGAGAAGCGCAACTATTGAGCGATTAAAATCTCTTGCTTTATTTGTAGAAGAGACTATGTACATATTTCTTGTTTTGCATTTTGCAAGGTTCAGAAACTATGCCGATCTCTTTTATATATCAAATAGCGCGCGGCGAAGGTCAGCCGGGTTAGGTGAGAGGCAGCGGAGAGACAAACGAGAGTTGGGCGAGATCTTGCCTATGAGCGACTTCCGTTCCTTTGAGCCCGTTAGCCATTTTCTAATGCAAGTACATTTTATACGCACAATAAATAGATTACTAAGATAAGAAAATACAGACTCTCCAGAGAGAGAGTCTGTATTTTCTTATCTTCTTCTTTTTGTTGATATTCCAAAAAGGCTAGCCAAAAGTGAAAGGTGTGAACTATTCTCTCTAATTTCTCTCTCTGTCTCTATTCTTGTCTCTTTATATATCTTTCCCTTTCTTATTTCCCTCCATCTCGCCTTGTCCGCCCCCATGCGAGTAGTTCACAGATATATGCTTGTTCTTTACCCTTTCTGGTAGGTCCCACCATCACCCCCTTCTGTAGTCGTCGATATCTCTCATAGTTGATCTTTGGTCCTGGCCATTCTCACTGAAGATGCTGTTACCTCCGCAAGTTCTCATGGTCCACAACTGAGTTCTCCACCACACACTCCTCGCTCACTCGCACTGTCACCCTCTGTCTTCGTCCAAGAGAGGGACCACTGTATCCTATGAGAGATTCCGAGATTCCCCTTTCCACCCCCCAGAGATATCAAACCCTGACCCCCCCCCAATATATCACATTTAAATTTCATGCATTTTCACTAGTCACTTTTATGTGTTTCTTTCGTGCATACGCACGTTGATAAAATATAATAATAAAATATACTACGAAATTTACTTAAAAACACTACGAAATTTACTTTAAAAAGGTGTCCGGAGATCTGTAAAATCTGAAATACAGAGAGATCCTTTAGATTGGAACCTGTTTATATACCGAAAGATTAACCAACCAATATATTCGAGAGAAGGATAAAAGGGGGATAATTATTAAAATTTATATGTTGAATGAGAAACATTTAATGCATGCCTATATTTTATTTCTGTCATAATCAAATAATAATAATCTTTATCACATTCGCACATTGGTGCGGTGAGTCATGGCAGGGGGTCCTTCATAGATCAATGGCGTTTAATTCTTTCTTCTAATCATCGGTTCATCATGTATATTGATGGTCTTTCAACATCTATGTTCGAAGTAGAATCCAGAAAAGAATGCATTAGAAATTGAAGTTAATAACCCACGTAGCAGTAGAAGCTCCGTCCAAAGTGGCTGCATGAAGAAGGAAATACGGGGGGCGATCGATTCGGCAACGATCGTTTCGGCAACGGATCATAAATCGGTTGCGAGATGGCCTATGGCAACAAAAGTTGTACCATTGTTATCAGTAGGGGTGTACGGTATTGTGCTACCGTAACCGTCGGGAATCGTGAACTGATTTTTTTCATTGGACCCATGACCCGGGGTTCATGGTTGAAAATTACCGAAGTCGAAAAATTCATGATGGTCCGAGACCAAATACTATATTCCTGCATATCAACAGTCAGCTAACTTTTATTTTCATGGATACCGTAACTCCAACTACCGTAATCAAACCGGGATTTGTCTTGAATTTCGATATAGTACTGAAAAGTATGGTAGCTAGATTACGGTAGATCGGGTTACGGTATCCATGAAAATAAAAGTTAGCTGAATGTTGATATACAGGCATATAGTATTTGGTCTCGGACCATCATGAATTTTTCGACTTCGGTAATTTTCAACCATGAACCCCGGGTCATGGGTCCAATGAAAAAAATCAGTTCACGATTCCCGACGGCTACGGTAGTACAATACCGTACACCCCTACTGATAACAATGGTACAACTTTTGTTGCCATAAGCCATCTCGCAACCGATTTATGATCCGTTGCCGAAACGATCGTTGCCGAATCGATCGCCCCCCGGAAATACAACTCCCGGCTTTCCAAACACCTTCTGGGAGGGGATTCAACCGGGTTCCTTATCTGTTGATGGTATAGACGAGGGAAGGAATAGACGACATTGGTCAAATGGACACAATGCCTGACCGACAGCACGCTAGACAGAACAATCAGAAGAATGAAGAAGAAGCAGAAGCAGTGCAATGCAGAAGCAGTCATAATCAAAACCCCTTTTTAAAGATGGAGACCCACGAGCTTTTTTTCGTAATAAGAATGATAGAGATTCATCATACGAATCGAAAGACATATCTGATATTGATTCCCGATATGTTTAAAGCTCACTATGCAAGGCATGTACGGAGTGCCCATTCGATTTGCATACTTGACTCTCTCATTTTCTCATTATCCCTTACGCCAATTACCATATAATATAAACAATAGCCAACGTGCTTATCGTGGCGGGAGTCAGTCATGCCAACTCATGGGTCCCCTTCTTTAACCCCTTCTTTAAGGTGGAGTCCGAGCAATATTTTCGTGAACATACTGTAAAGACAGAAATATAGCAAAAGTTATCCCTTAATATATATATAGTGATTTTGCGAAAATCCAAAAGTGCCTTTCGTAGAACATCAATAACTTCCGTCATACGCAACCAATCAAGGCGTTTTTTTTTTCAGATTGTAGCCAGATACCTTGACTAATTTTCGCTTATTTTTTCACCACCATAACCCCTACCGTAACCGAGTTAGTTCGCGATAACGACGAAAAAAATAATGATCACCTCCCACCGCAGCCCCCGTTAAAGATAGAGCGACGCGGTTTTCACCATTGGATTCAGCGTAGTCGAAAGCAGTAAACTGTCGAATCCGATTTTTAAAAAACGCCCTTAAAAAATTTAAATATTGATTAAAGTTGCAACATTTTCAACTTTGCGTTTATCGATTTATTCTTTTGTTTTTCTATTAAGTTTTACTAAATCGCATACGGAGAACACGATGCGCACATTCTCCGATCGCAATTCCATCGATTAACGCCCTAAATTTGCATATCAACATTTCACCACCCCCGTTTTGCGATAAAAAGCGACTATTACTGCTTCTTTTCGCTTGCATATTACATTTACGAATTTATTATCATCATTCAAAACAAAAATAAATCACAAGAAGCAAAAACAAGCAAAAGAAACGATTCAGGGCGTAACAAATTTGTCACAGAGAACTTTGAAGTGAACACACGCGTCGCGTACGCGTTGCGTGTGTTCACTTCAAAGCGATCATTTCAAAGAATGTCAATTTAATCGTGGGGTTTACTGCTAAATTACGTTTTCATTGTTTCATTCAGTATTCGTATCATCACTTTTTTCTTCAGGCCATCACTGGTTAGGGCCCTTACTATCACAATGTTCTATAGATTGTGAAAGCCAAAACGACCGCTCAACATAGAAACTCTCTCAAATGCAATCGTCTTTCGCTTGTCTTGCTATGGAAACAAAATGGCTTGAACCAGAATACTGTGCTATATAGAGCTTCGTTTAGCCACTTTCCACAACAGCCTTTCGTAGAATATTAATAACTCACTCCATACGCAACCAATCAAGGCGCTCTTTTGTTTAGATTGTAGCCAGACTTCTTGACTACTTTTCGCCAGTGGCCTTACCACCATATCCTCTACCGTAACCGAGTCAGTTCGCGATAACTGGCGAAAAAAATGAACAGAGAGCACAGCAGCCCCCCTATGAAGATAGAGCGATGCTCAGCAAAGTCTCTTTAGTTAAGGTAGTCTTAGTATTAGTTCCCGTGATACTATATTCATCTATTTATATATTTAAGGTTGTCTTAGCGTTAGTCCCCGTGATACTATATTCATCTACTTAAAGATTTAAGGTAGTCTTAGCGTTAGTTCCCATGACACTATATTGATCTACTTATTCATTCTATCGATTGATTTACCATTCACACTTAGCAAAGTTTCTTTAGTTAAGATAGTCTTAGCGTTAGTTCCCGTGACACAATATTGATCTACTTAAAGATTTAAGGTAGTCTTAGCGTTAGTCCCCGTGATACTATATTGATCTACTTAAAGATTTAAGGTAGTCTTAGCGTTAGTCCCCGTGATACTATATTGATCTACTTAAAGATTTAAGGTAGTCTTAGCGTTAGTTCCCGTGATACTATATTGATCTACTTAAAGATTTAAGGTTGTCTTAGCGTTAGTCCCGTGATACTATATTGATCTACTTAAAGATTTAAGGTAGTCTTAGCGTTAGTTCCCGTGATACTATATTGATCTACTTAACGATTTAAGGTAGTCTTATCGTTAGTTCTCATGATACTATATTGTAGTTCATAATAATAACAATAATAATAATAATATATTTATCGCATCTTGGAGAAGAGAGAAAGGAAGTAAGAAAAGAGAACAATAAAAATGCATATTAAGACAAGAAGTTGCGACGATATAGTTGCAATTACTGAATTACAACTTTTACATAATCACTAAATACATAAGGAGAGATCGATGATCAATAGCTCGATCTATATTGATCTACTTATTCATTCTATCGATTGAGTTACCATTCACCCCCATCGACGTTTCTTTAGTTAAGGTAGTCTTAGCGTTAGTTCCCGTGACACTATTGATCTACTTACTGTTTCTATCGATTGATTTACCATTCACACTTAGCAAAGTTTCTTTAGTTAAGGTAGTCTTAGCGTTAGTCCCCGTGATACTATATTCATCTACTTAAAGATTTAAGGTAGTCTTAGCGTTAGTTCCCATGACACTATATTGATCTACTTATTCATTCTATCGATTGATTTGCCATTCACACTTAGCAAAGTTTCTTTAGTTAAGGTAGTCTTAGCGTTAGTCCCCGCGATACTATATTGATCTACTTAAAGATTTAAGGTAGTCTTAGCGTTAGTTCCCGTGACACAATATTGATCTACTTAAAGATTTAAGGTAGTCTTAGCGTTAGTCCCCGTGATACTATATTGATCTACTTAAAGATTTAAGGTAGTCTTAGCGTTAGTTCCCGTGATACTATATTGATCTACTTAAAGATTTAAGGTTGTCTTAGCGTTAGTCCCGTGATACTATATTGATCTACTTAAAGATTTAAGGTAGTCTTAGCGTTAGTTCCCGTGATACTATATTGATCTACTTAACGATTTAAGGTAGTCTTATCGTTAGTTCTCATGATACTATATTGTAGTTCATAATAATAACAATAATAATAATAATATATTTATCGCATCTTGGAGAAGAGAGAAAGGAAGTAAGAAAAGAGAACAATAAAAATGCATATTAAGACAAGAAGTTGCGACGATATAGTTGCAATTACTGAATTACAACTTTTACATAATCACTAAATACATAAGGAGAGATCGATGATCAATAGCTCGATCTATATTGATCTACTTATTCATTCTATCGATTGAGTTACCATTCACCCCCATCGACGTTTCTTTAGTTAAGGTAGTCTTAGCGTTAGTTCCCGTGACACTATTGATCTACTTACTGTTTCTATCGATTGATTTACCATTCACACTTAGCAAAGTTTCTTTAGTTAAGGTAGTCTTAGCGTTAGTCCCCGTGATACTATATTCATCTACTTAAAGATTTAAGGTAGTCTTAGCGTTAGTTCCCATGACACTATATTGATCTACTTATTCATTCTATCGATTGATTTGCCATTCACACTTAGCAAAGTTTCTTTAGTTAAGGTAGTCTTAGCGTTAGTCCCCGCGATACTATATTGATCTACTTAAAGATTTAAGGTAGTCTTAGCGTTAGTTCCCGTGACACAATATTGATCTACTTAAAGATTTAAGGTAGTCTTAGCGTTAGTCCCCGTGATACTATATTGATCTACTTAAAGATTTAAGGTAGTCTTAGCGTTAGTCCCCGTGATACTATATTGATCTACTTAAAGATTTAAGGTAGTCTTAGCGTTAGTTCCCGTGATACTATATTGATCTACTTAAAGATTTAAGGTTGTCTTAGCGTTAGTCCCGTGATACTATATTGATCTACTTAAAGATTTAAGGTAGTCTTAGCGTTAGTTCCCGTGATACTATATTGATCTACTTAACGATTTAAGGTAGTCTTATCGTTAGTTCTCATGATACTATATTGTAGTTCATAATAATAACAATAATAATAATAATATATTTATCGCATCTTGGAGAAGAGAGAAAGGAAGTAAGAAAAGAGAACAATAAAAATGCATATTAAGACAAGAAGTTGCGACGATATAGTTGCAATTACTGAATTACAACTTTTACATAATCACTAAATACATAAGGAGAGATCGATGATCAATAGCTCGATCTATATTGATCTACTTATTCATTCTATCGATTGAGTTACCATTCACCCCCATCGACGTTTCTTTAGTTAAGGTAGTCTTAGCGTTAGTTCCCGTGACACTATTGATCTACTTACTGTTTCTATCGATTGATTTACCATTCACACTTAGCAAAGTTTCTTTAGTTAAGGTAGTCTTAGCGTTAGTCCCCGTGATACTATATTCATCTACTTAAAGATTTAAGGTAGTCTTAGCGTTAGTTCCCATGACACTATATTGATCTACTTATTCATTCTATCGATTGATTTGCCATTCACACTTAGCAAAGTTTCTTTAGTTAAGGTAGTCTTAGCGTTAGTCCCCGCGATACTATATTGATCTACTTAAAGATTTAAGGTAGTCTTAGCGTTAGTTCCCATGACACTATATTGATCTACTTACTGTTTCTATCGATTGATTTACCATTCACACTTAGCAAAGTTTCTTTAGTTAAGGTATTCTTAGCGTTAGACCCGTGATACTATATTGATCTACTTAAAAAGTTTAAGGTAGTCTTAGCGTTAGTCCCCGTGATACTATATTGATCTACTTATAGATTTAAGGTAGTCTTAGCGTTAGTTCCCGTGATACTATATTGATCTGCTTATTCATTCTATCGATTGATTTACCATTCACACTTAGCAAAGTTTCTTTAGTTAAGGTAGTCTTAGCGTTAGTCCCCGTGATACTATATTGATCTACTTAAAGATTTAAGGTAGTCTTAGCGTTAGTTCCCGTGATACTATATTGAACTACTTAAAGATTTAAGGTTGTCTTAGCGTTAGTTCCCGTGATACTATATTGATCTACTTATAGATTTAAGGTAGTCTTAGCGTTAGTTCCCGTGATACTATATTGATCTACTTAAAGATTTAAGGTAGCCTTAGCGTTAGTTCCCATGACACTATATTGATCTACTAATTCATTCTATCGATTGATTTACCATTCACACTTAGCAAAGTTTCTTTAGTTAAGGTAGTCTTAGCGTTAGTCCCCGTGATACTATATTCATCTACTTAAAGATTTAAGGTAGTCTTAGCGTTAGTTCCCATGACACTATATTGATCTACTTATTCATTCTATCGATTGATTTACCATTCACACTTAGCAAAGTTTCTTTAGTTAAGGTAGTCTTAGCGTTAGTCCCCGTGATACTATATTGATCTACTTATAGATTTAAGGTAGTCTTAACGTTAGTTCCCATGACACTATATTGATCTACCTACTGTTTCTATCGATTGAGTTACCATTCATACTTAGAAAAGTTTCTTTAGTTAAGGTAGTCTTAGCGTTAGTCCCCGTGATACTATATTGATCTACTTATAGATTTAAGGTAGTCTTAGCGTTAGTTCCCGTGATACTATATTGATCTACTTATTCATTCTATCGATTGATTTACCATTCACACTTAGCAAAGTTTCTTTAGTTAAGGTAGTCTTAGCGTTAGTCCCCGTGATACTATATTGATCTACTTAAAGATTTAAGGTAGTCTTAGCGTTAGTACCCGTGGTACTATATTGAACTACTTAAAGATTTAAGGTTGTCTTAGCGTTAGTCCCGTGATACTATATTGATCTACTTAAAGATTTAAGATAGTCTTAGCGTTAGTTCCCGTGACACAATATTGATCTACTTAAAGATTTAAGGTAGTCTTAGCGTTAGTCCCCGTGATACTATATTGATCTACTTAAAGATTTAAGGTAGTCTTAGCGTTAGTTCCCATGACACTATATTGATCTACTTATTCATTCTATCGATTGATTTGCCATTCACACTTAGCAAAGTTTCTTTAGTTAAGGTAGTCTTAGCGTTAGTCCCCGCGATACTATATTGATCTACTTAAAGATTTAAGGTAGTCTTAGCGTTAGTTCCCGTGACACAATATTGATCTACTTAAAGATTTAAGGTAGTCTTAGCGTTAGTCCCCGTGATACTATATTGATCTACTTAAAGATTTAAGGTAGTCTTAGCGTTAGTCCCCGTGATACTATATTGATCTACTTAAAGATTTAAGGTAGTCTTAGCGTTAGTTCCCGTGATACTATATTGATCTACTTAAAGATTTAAGGTTGTCTTAGCGTTAGTTCCCGTGATACTATATTGATCTACTTAACGATTTAAGGTAGTCTTATCGTTAGTTCTCATGATACTATATTGTAGTTCATAATAATAACAATAATAATAATAATATATTTATCGCATCTTGGAGAAGAGAGAAAGGAAGTAAGAAAAGAGAACAATAAAAATGCATATTAAGACAAGAAGTTGCGACGATATAGTTGCAATTACTGAATTACAACTTTTACATAATCACTAAATACATAAGGAGAGATCGATGATCAATAGCTCGATCTATATTGATCTACTTATTCATTCTATCGATTGAGTTACCATTCACCCCCATCGACGTTTCTTTAGTTAAGGTAGTCTTAGCGTTAGTTCCCGTGACACTATTGATCTACTTACTGTTTCTATCGATTGATTTACCATTCACACTTAGCAAAGTTTCTTTAGTTAAGGTAGTCTTAGCGTTAGTCCCCGTGATACTATATTCATCTACTTAAAGATTTAAGGTAGTCTTAGCGTTAGTTCCCATGACACTATATTGATCTACTTATTCATTCTATCGATTGATTTGCCATTCACACTTAGCAAAGTTTCTTTAGTTAAGGTAGTCTTAGCGTTAGTCCCCGCGATACTATATTGATCTACTTAAAGATTTAAGGTAGTCTTAGCGTTAGTTCCCATGACACTATATTGATCTACTTACTGTTTCTATCGATTGATTTACCATTCACACTTAGCAAAGTTTCTTTAGTTAAGGTATTCTTAGCGTTAGACCCGTGATACTATATTGATCTACTTAAAAATTTAAGGTAGTCTTAGCGTTAGTCCCCGTGATACTATATTGATCTACTTATAGATTTAAGGTAGTCTTAGCGTTAGTTCCCGTGATACTATATTGATCTGCTTATTCATTCTATCGATTGATTTACCATTCACACTTAGCAAAGTTTCTTTAGTTAAGGTAGTCTTAGCGTTAGTCCCCGTGATACTATATTGATCTACTTAAAGATTTAAGGTAGTCTTAGCGTTAGTTCCCGTGATACTATATTGAACTACTTAAAGATTTAAGGTTGTCTTAGCGTTAGTTCCCGTGATACTATATTGATCTACTTATAGATTTAAGGTAGTCTTAGCGTTAGTTCCCGTGATACTATATTGATCTACTTAAAGATTTAAGGTAGCCTTAGCGTTAGTTCCCATGACACTATATTGATCTACTTATTCATTCTATCGATTGATTTACCATTCACACTTAGCAAAGTTTCTTTAGTTAAGGTAGTCTTAGCGTTAGTCCCCGTGATACTATATTCATCTACTTAAAGATTTAAGGTAGTCTTAGCGTTAGTTCCCATGACACTATATTGATCTACTTATTCATTCTATCGATTGATTTACCATTCACACTTAGCAAAGTTTCTTTAGTTAAGGTAGTCTTAGCGTTAGTCCCCGTGATACTATATTGATCTACTTATAGATTTAAGGTAGTCTTAACGTTAGTTCCCATGACACTATATTGATCTACCTACTGTTTCTATCGATTGAGTTACCATTCATACTTAGAAAAGTTTCTTTAGTTAAGGTAGTCTTAGCGTTAGTCCCCGTGATACTATATTGATCTACTTATAGATTTAAGGTAGTCTTAGCGTTAGTTCCCGTGATACTATATTGATCTACTTATTCATTCTATCGATTGATTTACCATTCACACTTAGCAAAGTTTCTTTAGTTAAGGTAGTCTTAGCGTTAGTCCCCGTGATACTATATTGATCTACTTAAAGATTTAAGGTAGTCTTAGCGTTAGTACCCGTGGTACTATATTGAACTACTTAAAGATTTAAGGTTGTCTTAGCGTTAGTCCCGTGATACTATATTGATCTACTTAAAGATTTAAGATAGTCTTAGCGTTAGTTCCCGTGACACAATATTGATCTACTTAAAGATTTAAGGTAGTCTTAGCGTTAGTCCCCGTGATACTATATTGATCTACTTAAAGATTTAAGGTAGTCTTAGCGTTAGTCCCCGTGATACTATATTGATCTACTTAAAGATTTAAGGTAGTCTTAGCGTTAGTTCCCGTGATACTATATTGATCTACTTAAAGATTTAAGGTTGTCTTAGCGTTAGTCCCGTGATACTATATTGATCTACTTAAAGATTTAAGGTAGTCTTAGCGTTAGTTCCCGTGATACTATATTGATCTACTTAACGATTTAAGGTAGTCTTATCGTTAGTTCTCATGATACTATATTGTAGTTCATAATAATAACAATAATAATAATAATATATTTATCGCATCTTGGAGAAGAGAGAAAGGAAGTAAGAAAAGAGAACAATAAAAATGCATATTAAGACAAGAAGTTGCGACGATATAGTTGCAATTACTGAATTACAACTTTTACATAATCACTAAATACATAAGGAGAGATCGATGATCAATAGCTCGATCTATATTGATCTACTTATTCATTCTATCGATTGAGTTACCATTCACCCCCATCGACGTTTCTTTAGTTAAGGTAGTCTTAGCGTTAGTTCCCGTGACACTATTGATCTACTTACTGTTTCTATCGATTGATTTACCATTCACACTTAGCAAAGTTTCTTTAGTTAAGGTAGTCTTAGCGTTAGTCCCCGTGATACTATATTCATCTACTTAAAGATTTAAGGTAGTCTTAGCGTTAGTTCCCATGACACTATATTGATCTACTTATTCATTCTATCGATTGATTTGCCATTCACACTTAGCAAAGTTTCTTTAGTTAAGGTAGTCTTAGCGTTAGTCCCCGCGATACTATATTGATCTACTTAAAGATTTAAGGTAGTCTTAGCGTTAGTTCCCGTGACACAATATTGATCTACTTAAAGATTTAAGGTAGTCTTAGCGTTAGTCCCCGTGATACTATATTGATCTACTTAAAGATTTAAGGTAGTCTTAGCGTTAGTTCCCGTGATACTATATTGATCTACTTAAAGATTTAAGGTTGTCTTAGCGTTAGTCCCGTGATACTATATTGATCTACTTAAAGATTTAAGGTAGTCTTAGCGTTAGTTCCCGTGATACTATATTGATCTACTTAACGATTTAAGGTAGTCTTATCGTTAGTTCTCATGATACTATATTGTAGTTCATAATAATAACAATAATAATAATAATATATTTATCGCATCTTGGAGAAGAGAGAAAGGAAGTAAGAAAAGAGAACAATAAAAATGCATATTAAGACAAGAAGTTGCGACGATATAGTTGCAATTACTGAATTACAACTTTTACATAATCACTAAATACATAAGGAGAGATCGATGATCAATAGCTCGATCTATATTGATCTACTTATTCATTCTATCGATTGAGTTACCATTCACCCCCATCGACGTTTCTTTAGTTAAGGTAGTCTTAGCGTTAGTTCCCGTGACACTATTGATCTACTTACTGTTTCTATCGATTGATTTACCATTCACACTTAGCAAAGTTTCTTTAGTTAAGGTAGTCTTAGCGTTAGTCCCCGTGATACTATATTCATCTACTTAAAGATTTAAGGTAGTCTCAGCGTTAGTTCCCATGACACTATATTGATCTACTTATTCATTCTATCGATTGATTTGCCATTCACACTTAGCAAAGTTTCTTTAGTTAAGGTAGTCTTAGCGTTAGTCCCCGCGATACTATATTGATCTACTTAAAGATTTAAGGTAGTCTTAGCGTTAGTTCCCGTGACACAATATTGATCTACTTAAAGATTTAAGGTAGTCTTAGCGTTAGTCCCCGTGATACTATATTGATCTACTTAAAGATTTAAGGTAGTCTTAGCGTTAGTCCCCGTGATACTATATTGATCTACTTAAAGATTTAAGGTAGTCTTAGCGTTAGTTCCCGTGATACTATATTGATCTACTTAAAGATTTAAGGTTGTCTTAGCGTTAGTCCCGTGATACTATATTGATCTACTTAAAGATTTAAGGTAGTCTTAGCGTTAGTTCCCGTGATACTATATTGATCTACTTAACGATTTAAGGTAGTCTTATCGTTAGTTCTCATGATACTATATTGTAGTTCATAATAATAACAATAATAATAATAATATATTTATCGCATCTTGGAGAAGAGAGAAAGGAAGTAAGAAAAGAGAACAATAAAAATGCATATTAAGACAAGAAGTTGCGACGATATAGTTGCAATTACTGAATTACAACTTTTACATAATCACTAAATACATAAGGAGAGATCGATGATCAATAGCTCGATCTATATTGATCTACTTATTCATTCTATCGATTGAGTTACCATTCACCCCCATCGACGTTTCTTTAGTTAAGGTAGTCTTAGCGTTAGTTCCCGTGACACTATTGATCTACTTACTGTTTCTATCGATTGATTTACCATTCACACTTAGCAAAGTTTCTTTAGTTAAGGTAGTCTTAGCGTTAGTCCCCGTGATACTATATTCATCTACTTAAAGATTTAAGGTAGTCTTAGCGTTAGTTCCCATGACACTATATTGATCTACTTATTCATTCTATCGATTGATTTGCCATTCACACTTAGCAAAGTTTCTTTAGTTAAGGTAGTCTTAGCGTTAGTCCCCGCGATACTATATTGATCTACTTAAAGATTTAAGGTAGTCTTAGCGTTAGTTCCCATGACACTATATTGATCTACTTACTGTTTCTATCGATTGATTTACCATTCACACTTAGCAAAGTTTCTTTAGTTAAGGTATTCTTAGCGTTAGACCCGTGATACTATATTGATCTACTTAAAAAGTTTAAGGTAGTCTTAGCGTTAGTCCCCGTGATACTATATTGATCTACTTATAGATTTAAGGTAGTCTTAGCGTTAGTTCCCGTGATACTATATTGATCTGCTTATTCATTCTATCGATTGATTTACCATTCACACTTAGCAAAGTTTCTTTAGTTAAGGTAGTCTTAGCGTTAGTCCCCGTGATACTATATTGATCTACTTAAAGATTTAAGGTAGTCTTAGCGTTAGTTCCCGTGATACTATATTGAACTACTTAAAGATTTAAGGTTGTCTTAGCGTTAGTTCCCGTGATACTATATTGATCTACTTATAGATTTAAGGTAGTCTTAGCGTTAGTTCCCGTGATACTATATTGATCTACTTAAAGATTTAAGGTAGCCTTAGCGTTAGTTCCCATGACACTATATTGATCTACTTATTCATTCTATCGATTGATTTACCATTCACACTTAGCAAAGTTTCTTTAGTT
Organism: Parapristionchus giblindavisi; assembly: GCA_943737045.1. NCBI lineage: Eukaryota > Metazoa > Nematoda > Chromadorea > Rhabditida > Diplogasteridae > Parapristionchus > Parapristionchus giblindavisi. The sequence continues at coordinate 405,985 of CALSFV010000659.1, forward strand.
AAGGTAGTCTTAGCGTTAGTCCCCGTGATACTATATTCATCTACTTAAAGATTTAAGGTAGTCTTAGCGTTAGTTCCCATGACACTATATTGATCTACTTATTCATTCTATCGATTGATTTACCATTCACACTTAGCAAAGTTTCTTTAGTTAAGGTAGTCTTAGCGTTAGTCCCCGTGATACTATATTGATCTACTTATAGATTTAAGGTAGTCTTAACGTTAGTTCCCGTGATACTATATTGATCTACTTAAAGATTTAAGGTAGTCTTAGCGTTAGTCCCCGTGATACTATATTGATCTACTTAAAGATTTAAGGTAGTCTTAGCGTTAGTTCCCGTGATACTATATTGATCTACTTAAAGATTTAAGGTTGTCTTAGCGTTAGTCCCGTGATACTATATTGATCTACTTAAAGATTTAAGGTAGTCTTAGCGTTAGTTCCCGTGATACTATATTGATCTACTTAACGATTTAAGGTAGTCTTATCGTTAGTTCTCATGATACTATATTGTAGTTCATAATAATAACAATAATAATAATAATATATTTATCGCATCTTGGAGAAGAGAGAAAGGAAGTAAGAAAAGAGAACAATAAAAATGCATATTAAGACAAGAAGTTGCGACGATATAGTTGCAATTACTGAATTACAACTTTTACATAATCACTAAATACATAAGGAGAGATCGATGATCAATAGCTCGATCTATATTGATCTACTTATTCATTCTATCGATTGAGTTACCATTCACCCCCATCGACGTTTCTTTAGTTAAGGTAGTCTTAGCGTTAGTTCCCGTGACACTATTGATCTACTTACTGTTTCTATCGATTGATTTACCATTCACACTTAGCAAAGTTTCTTTAGTTAAGGTAGTCTTAGCGTTAGTCCCCGTGATACTATATTCATCTACTTAAAGATTTAAGGTAGTCTTAGCGTTAGTTCCCATGACACTATATTGATCTACTTATTCATTCTATCGATTGATTTGCCATTCACACTTAGCAAAGTTTCTTTAGTTAAGGTAGTCTTAGCGTTAGTCCCCGCGATACTATATTGATCTACTTAAAGATTTAAGGTAGTCTTAGCGTTAGTTCCCGTGACACAATATTGATCTACTTAAAGATTTAAGGTAGTCTTAGCGTTAGTCCCCGTGATACTATATTGATCTACTTAAAGATTTAAGGTAGTCTTAGCGTTAGTTCCCGTGATACTATATTGATCTACTTAAAGATTTAAGGTTGTCTTAGCGTTAGTCCCGTGATACTATATTGATCTACTTAAAGATTTAAGGTAGTCTTAGCGTTAGTTCCCGTGATACTATATTGATCTACTTAACGATTTAAGGTAGTCTTATCGTTAGTTCTCATGATACTATATTGTAGTTCATAATAATAACAATAATAATAATAATATATTTATCGCATCTTGGAGAAGAGAGAAAGGAAGTAAGAAAAGAGAACAATAAAAATGCATATTAAGACAAGAAGTTGCGACGATATAGTTGCAATTACTGAATTACAACTTTTACATAATCACTAAATACATAAGGAGAGATCGATGATCAATAGCTCGATCTATATTGATCTACTTATTCATTCTATCGATTGAGTTACCATTCACCCCCATCGACGTTTCTTTAGTTAAGGTAGTCTTAGCGTTAGTTCCCGTGACACTATTGATCTACTTACTGTTTCTATCGATTGATTTACCATTCACACTTAGCAAAGTTTCTTTAGTTAAGGTAGTCTTAGCGTTAGTCCCCGTGATACTATATTCATCTACTTAAAGATTTAAGGTAGTCTCAGCGTTAGTTCCCATGACACTATATTGATCTACTTATTCATTCTATCGATTGATTTGCCATTCACACTTAGCAAAGTTTCTTTAGTTAAGGTAGTCTTAGCGTTAGTCCCCGCGATACTATATTGATCTACTTAAAGATTTAAGGTAGTCTTAGCGTTAGTTCCCGTGACACAATATTGATCTACTTAAAGATTTAAGGTAGTCTTAGCGTTAGTCCCCGTGATACTATATTGATCTACTTAAAGATTTAAGGTAGTCTTAGCGTTAGTCCCCGTGATACTATATTGATCTACTTAAAGATTTAAGGTAGTCTTAGCGTTAGTTCCCGTGATACTATATTGATCTACTTAAAGATTTAAGGTTGTCTTAGCGTTAGTCCCGTGATACTATATTGATCTACTTAAAGATTTAAGGTAGTCTTAGCGTTAGTTCCCGTGATACTATATTGATCTACTTAACGATTTAAGGTAGTCTTATCGTTAGTTCTCATGATACTATATTGTAGTTCATAATAATAACAATAATAATAATAATATATTTATCGCATCTTGGAGAAGAGAGAAAGGAAGTAAGAAAAGAGAACAATAAAAATGCATATTAAGACAAGAAGTTGCGACGATATAGTTGCAATTACTGAATTACAACTTTTACATAATCACTAAATACATAAGGAGAGATCGATGATCAATAGCTCGATCTATATTGATCTACTTATTCATTCTATCGATTGAGTTACCATTCACCCCCATCGACGTTTCTTTAGTTAAGGTAGTCTTAGCGTTAGTTCCCGTGACACTATTGATCTACTTACTGTTTCTATCGATTGATTTACCATTCACACTTAGCAAAGTTTCTTTAGTTAAGGTAGTCTTAGCGTTAGTCCCCGTGATACTATATTCATCTACTTAAAGATTTAAGGTAGTCTTAGCGTTAGTTCCCATGACACTATATTGATCTACTTATTCATTCTATCGATTGATTTGCCATTCACACTTAGCAAAGTTTCTTTAGTTAAGGTAGTCTTAGCGTTAGTCCCCGCGATACTATATTGATCTACTTAAAGATTTAAGGTAGTCTTAGCGTTAGTTCCCATGACACTATATTGATCTACTTACTGTTTCTATCGATTGATTTACCATTCACACTTAGCAAAGTTTCTTTAGTTAAGGTATTCTTAGCGTTAGACCCGTGATACTATATTGATCTACTTAAAAAGTTTAAGGTAGTCTTAGCGTTAGTCCCCGTGATACTATATTGATCTACTTATAGATTTAAGGTAGTCTTAGCGTTAGTTCCCGTGATACTATATTGATCTGCTTATTCATTCTATCGATTGATTTACCATTCACACTTAGCAAAGTTTCTTTAGTTAAGGTAGTCTTAGCGTTAGTCCCCGTGATACTATATTGATCTACTTAAAGATTTAAGGTAGTCTTAGCGTTAGTTCCCGTGATACTATATTGAACTACTTAAAGATTTAAGGTTGTCTTAGCGTTAGTTCCCGTGATACTATATTGATCTACTTATAGATTTAAGGTAGTCTTAGCGTTAGTTCCCGTGATACTATATTGATCTACTTAAAGATTTAAGGTAGCCTTAGCGTTAGTTCCCATGACACTATATTGATCTACTTATTCATTCTATCGATTGATTTACCATTCACACTTAGCAAAGTTTCTTTAGTTAAGGTAGTCTTAGCGTTAGTCCCCGTGATACTATATTCATCTACTTAAAGATTTAAGGTAGTCTTAGCGTTAGTTCCCATGACACTATATTGATCTACTTATTCATTCTATCGATTGATTTACCATTCACACTTAGCAAAGTTTCTTTAGTTAAGGTAGTCTTAGCGTTAGTCCCCGTGATACTATATTGATCTACTTATAGATTTAAGGTAGTCTTAACGTTAGTTCCCATGACACTATATTGATCTACCTACTGTTTCTATCGATTGAGTTACCATTCATACTTAGAAAAGTTTCTTTAGTTAAGGTAGTCTTAGCGTTAGTCCCCGTGATACTATATTGATCTACTTATAGATTTAAGGTAGTCTTAGCGTTAGTTCCCGTGATACTATATTGATCTACTTATTCATTCTATCGATTGATTTACCATTCACACTTAGCAAAGTTTCTTTAGTTAAGGTAGTCTTAGCGTTAGTCCCCGTGATACTATATTGATCTACTTAAAGATTTAAGGTAGTCTTAGCGTTAGTACCCGTGGTACTATATTGAACTACTTAAAGATTTAAGGTTGTCTTAGCGTTAGTCCCGTGATACTATATTGATCTACTTAAAGATTTAAGATAGTCTTAGCGTTAGTTCCCGTGACACAATATTGATCTACTTAAAGATTTAAGGTAGTCTTAGCGTTAGTCCCCGTGATACTATATTGATCTACTTAAAGATTTAAGGTAGTCTTAGCGTTAGTTCCCATGACACTATATTGATCTACTTATTCATTCTATCGATTGATTTGCCATTCACACTTAGCAAAGTTTCTTTAGTTAAGGTAGTCTTAGCGTTAGTCCCCGCGATACTATATTGATCTACTTAAAGATTTAAGGTAGTCTTAGCGTTAGTTCCCGTGACACAATATTGATCTACTTAAAGATTTAAGGTAGTCTTAGCGTTAGTCCCCGTGATACTATATTGATCTACTTAAAGATTTAAGGTAGTCTTAGCGTTAGTCCCCGTGATACTATATTGATCTACTTAAAGATTTAAGGTAGTCTTAGCGTTAGTTCCCGTGATACTATATTGATCTACTTAAAGATTTAAGGTTGTCTTACAAGGAGTCTCTTTCAGCTTAAGGTGGCGAAAAGTGACGATTTATAGCTCATTTGAAAGCCCTTTCTCTGTAGAATAAGAATGTATGTTTAAAAAATCCGAAACGGCTCTGTACATGGATTTAAAAAAATCCAAAGTTTGAGCAATTTCTGCCTTGAATTTCCTGTGTAATGGCAGTTGAATTCCCGTACAATGATGGGCTACTTCTCTGCGCTACCTCTCCGAGCTAGTGGTGGCGCAGTGGCAAAGATGTCGCTTACAATTTCTGCGCTGCGGGTTCGATCCCTACCGATGCGACATGTTTTGCACGATTTTTATACGTGTCTTTTTATGATCTTTTTTAAAAATTTCCCAATATGCTTACTGATATCCATGCATCCAATATCTCTGAAAGTTTGTCAGTGTTGATTGAAAGATTCAACGTATTTCAGAAATCTCGATGAAACAAAGAACAACACTCAAAGATTTGAATAACAAACGAATAAGTCAATCAATAATTCTATAATCTGATCTACTCTTCTTTCTTTCCCTCTCCAATCATTTGCTTAGCTCTACATTTAAATTTTAAAAAAAAGATCATAAAAAGAAAAGTGTAAAAATCGTGCAAAACATGTCGCATCGGTAGGGATCGAACCCGCAGCGCAAAAATTGTAAGCGACATCTTTGCCACTGCGCCACCACTAGCTCGGAGAGGTAGCGCAGAGAAGTAGCCCATCATTGTATGGGAATTCAACTGCCATTACACAGGAATTTCAAGGCAGAAATTGCTCAAACTTTGGATTTTTTTAAATCCATGTACAGAGCTGTTTCGGATTTTTTAAACATACATTCTTATTCTACAGAGAAAGCGCTTTCAAATGAGCTATAAATCGTCACTTTTCGCCACCTTAAGCTGAAAGAGACTCCTTGTTAGCGTTAGTCCCGTGATACTATATTGATCTACTTAAAGATTTAAGGTAGTCTTAGCGTTAGTTCCCGTGATACTATATTGATCTACTTAACGATTTAAGGTAGTCTTATCGTTAGTTCTCATGATACTATATTGTAGTTCATAATAATAACAATAATAATAATAATATATTTATCGCATCTTGGAGAAGAGAGAAAGGAAGTAAGAAAAGAGAACAATAAAAATGCATATTAAGACAAGAAGTTGCGACGATATAGTTGCAATTACTGAATTACAACTTTTACATAATCACTAAATACATAAGGAGAGATCGATGATCAATAGCTCGATCTATATTGATCTACTTATTCATTCTATCGATTGAGTTACCATTCATCCCCATCGACGTTTCTTTAGTTAAGGTAGTCTTAGCGTTAGTTCCCGTGACACTATTGATCTACTTACTGTTTCTATCGATTGATTTACCATTCACACTTAGCAAAGTTTCTTTAGTTAAGGTAGTCTTAGCGTTAGTCCCCGTGATACTATATTCATCTACTTAAAGATTTAAGGTAGTCTTAGCGTTAGTTCCCATGACACTATATTGATCTACTTATTCATTCTATCGATTGATTTGCCATTCACACTTAGCAAAGTTTCTTTAGTTAAGGTAGTCTTAGCGTTAGTCCCCGCGATACTATATTGATCTACTTAAAGATTTAAGGTAGTCTTAGCGTTAGTTCCCGTGATACTATATTGAACTACTTAAAGATTTAAGGTTGTCTTAGCGTTAGTTCCCGTGATACTATATTGATCTACTTATAGATTTAAGGTAGTCTTAGCGTTAGTTCCCGTGATACTATATTGATCTACTTAAAGATTTAAGGTAGCCTTAGCGTTAGTTCCCATGACACTATATTGATCTACTTATTCATTCTATCGATTGATTTACCATTCACACTTAGCAAAGTTTCTTTAGTTAAGGTAGTCTTAGCGTTAGTCCCCGTGATACTATATTCATCTACTTAAAGATTTAAGGTAGTCTTAGCGTTAGTTCCCATGACACTATATTGATCTACTTATTCATTCTATCGATTGATTTACCATTCACACTTAGCAAAGTTTCTTTAGTTAAGGTAGTCTTAGCGTTAGTCCCCGTGATACTATATTGATCTACTTATAGATTTAAGGTAGTCTTAACGTTAGTTCCCATGACACTATATTGATCTACCTACTGTTTCTATCGATTGAGTTACCATTCATACTTAGAAAAGTTTCTTTAGTTAAGGTAGTCTTAGCGTTAGTCCCCGTGATACTATATTGATCTACTTATAGATTTAAGGTAGTCTTAGCGTTAGTTCCCGTGATACTATATTGATCTACTTATTCATTCTATCGATTGATTTACCATTCACACTTAGCAAAGTTTCTTTAGTTAAGGTAGTCTTAGCGTTAGTCCCCGTGATACTATATTGATCTACTTAAAGATTTAAGGTAGTCTTAGCGTTAGTACCCGTGGTACTATATTGAACTACTTAAAGATTTAAGGTTGTCTTAGCGTTAGTCCCGTGATACTATATTGATCTACTTAAAGATTTAAGATAGTCTTAGCGTTAGTTCCCGTGACACAATATTGATCTACTTAAAGATTTAAGGTAGTCTTAGCGTTAGTCCCCGTGATACTATATTGATCTACTTAAAGATTTAAGGTAGTCTTAGCGTTAGTTCCCATGACACTATATTGATCTACTTATTCATTCTATCGATTGATTTGCCATTCACACTTAGCAAAGTTTCTTTAGTTAAGGTAGTCTTAGCGTTAGTCCCCGCGATACTATATTGATCTACTTAAAGATTTAAGGTAGTCTTAGCGTTAGTTCCCGTGACACAATATTGATCTACTTAAAGATTTAAGGTAGTCTTAGCGTTAGTCCCCGTGATACTATATTGATCTACTTAAAGATTTAAGGTAGTCTTAGCGTTAGTCCCCGTGATACTATATTGATCTACTTAAAGATTTAAGGTAGTCTTAGCGTTAGTTCCCGTGATACTATATTGATCTACTTAAAGATTTAAGGTTGTCTTACAAGGAGTCTCTTTCAGCTTAAGGTGGCGAAAAGTGACGATTTATAGCTCATTTGAAAGCCCTTTCTCTGTAGAATAAGAATGTATGTTTAAAAAATCCGAAACGGCTCTGTACATGGATTTAAAAAAATCCAAAGTTTGAGCAATTTCTGCCTTGAATTTCCTGTGTAATGGCAGTTGAATTCCCGTACAATGATGGGCTACTTCTCTGCGCTACCTCTCCGAGCTAGTGGTGGCGCAGTGGCAAAGATGTCGCTTACAATTTTTGCGCTGCGGGTTCGATCCCTACCGATGCGACATGTTTTGCACGATTTTTATACGTGTCTTTTTATGATCTTTTTTAAAAATTTCCCAATATGCTTACTGATATCCATGCATCCAATATCTCTGAAAGTTTGTCAGTGTTGATTGAAAGATTCAACGTATTTCAGAAATCTCGATGAAACAAAGAACAACACTCAAAGATTTGAATAACAAACGAATAAGTCAATCAATAATTCTATAATCTGATCTACTCTTCTTTCTTTCCCTCTCCAATCATTTGCTTAGCTCTACATTTAAATTTTAAAAAAAAGATCATAAAAAGAAAAGTGTAAAAATCGTGCAAAACATGTCGCATCGGTAGGGATCGAACCCGCAGCGCAAAAATTGTAAGCGACATCTTTGCCACTGCGCCACCACTAGCTCGGAGAGGTAGCGCAGAGAAGTAGCCCATCATTGTATGGGAATTCAACTGCCATTACACAGGAATTTCAAGGCAGAAATTGCTCAAACTTTGGATTTTTTTAAATCCATGTACAGAGCTGTTTCGGATTTTTTAAACATACATTCTTATTCTACAGAGAAAGCGCTTTCAAATGAGCTATAAATCGTCACTTTTCGCCACCTTAAGCTGAAAGAGACTCCTTGTTAGCGTTAGTCCCGTGATACTATATTGATCTACTTAAAGATTTAAGGTAGTCTTAGCGTTAGTTCCCGTGATACTATATTGATCTACTTAACGATTTAAGGTAGTCTTATCGTTAGTTCTCATGATACTATATTGTAGTTCATAATAATAACAATAATAATAATAATATATTTATCGCATCTTGGAGAAGAGAGAAAGGAAGTAAGAAAAGAGAACAATAAAAATGCATATTAAGACAAGAAGTTGCGACGATATAGTTGCAATTACTGAATTACAACTTTTACATAATCACTAAATACATAAGGAGAGATCGATGATCAATAGCTCGATCTATATTGATCTACTTATTCATTCTATCGATTGAGTTACCATTCACCCCCATCGACGTTTCTTTAGTTAAGGTAGTCTTAGCGTTAGTTCCCGTGACACTATTGATCTACTTACTGTTTCTATCGATTGATTTACCATTCACACTTAGCAAAGTTTCTTTAGTTAAGGTAGTCTTAGCGTTAGTCCCCGTGATACTATATTCATCTACTTAAAGATTTAAGGTAGTCTTAGCGTTAGTTCCCATGACACTATATTGATCTACTTATTCATTCTATCGATTGATTTGCCATTCACACTTAGCAAAGTTTCTTTAGTTAAGGTAGTCTTAGCGTTAGTCCCCGCGATACTATATTGATCTACTTAAAGATTTAAGGTAGTCTTAGCGTTAGTTCCCATGACACTATATTGATCTACTTACTGTTTCTATCGATTGATTTACCATTCACACTTACAAGGGAACCGAGAATGGCTAGGACGATCAGTGCAAAATTCGTTGACATAGGTCGACTAGTACCCCCCAGGGGGTCACAGAACTGTTTTGAACTGTTTGGATATTTGCTTCCTTGGTACCGAAAATCGATTATGAAAATGTGATGGAAATATGGGCGCGAGCCCCGTGGAATAGTGTGAAACACTCAAAGAACACAGTCTGTGTCCTCCGTAGCCAAGTGGTTAAAGTGCGGCATTAGCTTTTGGAATGTCGTGGGTTCGAATCCCCCCTTCTACAATTTCTTTTGCTGTATTTTTTCTTTGCTTTCCAACAGGCAGTTTCAATTTAAACATCATCTTCAACGACAACAACAACAAGGACAACGATAACAACAACTACAAATCAACAACGATTGAGAAGTACCTTTTCGCATCGGGAGCAGAAAGAGCACGGAGCCATCGACAACTGCATCGATAGATGTAGTTGTCGATGTTTAGCCTGTGAATTGATCCTATACTTCCAGCGCTTATTCCCGGAACTGTTCTGGAGAGGTAGAGAGAGAGTTGGGGGAGAGAGGGGGAGAGAGAGGGGAGAGAGAGAGAGCGAGAGGGAGAGGGAGAGGGGAGAGAGAGAGA